>VBSM01003143.1:46969957-46992647 GCA_008086735.1 Cheirogaleus medius
CTACTTTTTTTTTTGTAGAGATGGGGTCTCACTATGTTGCTTTGGCTGGTCTTGAACTTCTGGCCTCAAGCGATCTTGCTGCCTTGGCCTCCCAAAGTGCTAGGAATACAGGTGTGAGCCATCACACCTGGACACACCACACACTGGAGATCTTATCCAATCTTATGGCTTTAAATATTTTACATAGTCTCAAATATATATATCTAGCTCCAACATCTCCCCTGAACTCCAAACTGCTTACTTGACATCTGTTTTGAGATATCTGTCTAGTAGATGTCTCAAATTTAACATGTCCCAAAACAAATGCCATGCCATAGTCCGTTTTCACTTCCAAACTTCTCCTTTCCAAAATTCTCTGTCTCAGTAAATAGCATCTCCATTGCCTATCTGTTCAGGCTGAACATTTTGGAGTCAGTGTCTATGCCTCTCCTTCTCTTATATCCTATCTGCAGGGTAGGTGTTCTGAGGAACAGGCTTTGAGACATACTGCTCAAGAGCGGCAGGCTTTGGTTTGCAGGTTGCCTGTGCAAGGGTGGCTCCTGGCCTGGAAGGACTGAGCTGTGCTCTGAGTATCCGTACGACCTTGGGCCGGTTGCCCACGTCGCAAGGCCATACTATCCATATCTGTAAAATGAGGCAGTCGGACTAAGTGATCATTAAGGCCACTTTTTTATCTCTCAGATGCTGTGATCCTGGCATTGTTTGGTCTGTATTATTTTTTAAAAATAACGTGGCTCGACTGTGGGAGAAATACACTGTTATTTCTAGTGGAGCAGAGGGCATGAAGTCCTCAACTTGGGGCATTTATAAAAGGCTGAGACAAATTCCAGGTCTGGGAGCACTGGTACTCCGTGACTTTTCTCTCTTGGGGGTGCAGAGAGTGACTTCACTCGAAACTTCATGCTTGACTGTCCAGCACAGCCAAACTGGCGGGAGGTGGTGGAGCGGCCGACAGCTGGCCGGGCAGGTCCCCGCCCCTCCCACGCCCCGCCACCTTTCTCCTTAGGTTCGAGGCGATCCACCATGAGCTGAACAAGGCCACGGCCCAGAACAAGGACCTGCAGTGGGAGATGGGGCTGCTGCAGTCGGAGCTGACGGAGCTGAGGACCACGCAGGTGAAGACAGCGAAGGAGTCAGAGAAGTACCGGGAGGAGCGGGACGCCGTGTACAGCGAGTACAAGCTCATCATGAGCGAGCGCGACCAGGTCATCTCCGAGCTGGACAAGCTGCAGACCGAGGTGGAGCTGGCTGAGTCCAAGCTCAAGAGCAGCACGTCTGAGAAGAAGGCGGCCAGCGAGGAGATGGAGGCACTGCGGCAGGTAGGCGGGCGGAGGGGCTGCAGAGCACGCAGCGTCTGGATTAGAAGCTTCCGAGGTGCAGCAAAGGGCTTCTCGTTTGAGGCCTAAGTGCTGCCTGGGTTATCAGACACGGCCCTGGGAACTCTGAGCTCGTCACGCCCAGGGCTCAGCTCTAGTCTGGACTATGAGGGATAAGGGAGGAGAGAGGTGCAGCCACAGTCCTGGACATCTGGAGCGTACAGATCAGGAGTCATAGCAGATCTGTCTCGTGCAGAAAGTCAGTGGTAGCGCAAGGACTTGCTCATTATGAAGCAAGATCCCAAGGCCAAGTTCCCCCAACCATGGCTGTGTTAGGCCTTGTGGGTCTGGGAGACCACCCTTTAGGGGCTCTTTTCTGCCACCTGTGTGCATCTGACCAAGTCTGCTCTGCAAAGGGTGTTCCGGGCTCCTGCTGGGAAGATGTCCTTCTCCTAAAGCCTGGCTCTCTGGGGGTTGTGCCTCCAGAGTTGGGGGTCTGGGGTGTTCAATAGCATTGGAATTGGGCTACTTAGCTCAATGCCTCGGTGCTCAGTGTGGGTTCTCTGCATCTTCCCACCTGGCCACTCCCACCTCGTCACTGATGCTCCTCGCCTCAAGTCCAGGTGTGCCCCACGGGCTCTTCCCATCCTCTCCATCAGTGTCGTGGCTCTGATTAGAGCCTCTAGACATAATCGCAGCAGATTTTCCCCATGAAAACAGTTCTCTGTCCATGCCTCTATTCTGTTGCTTTTCTGCACAGGTCAATTAAAATGCAGGTTTCAAAAGTGGTCTGTGAGAGGCGAGAAGCCAGGTGTCAAAGGTCAGGCCGATTGGCAGGGATGGTGTGCATTGGCTTATTCCAACCTGGTCCCTCGGTGCTGGGCACAGGCAGGGCTGACTCCTGAGGGGTGGCCAGGCTGGCTTTCAACCAGTGGTGACGCCTCCTCATGCAAGGGCCACGGCCCTGTGCTGGGAGACAGAGCCTGTCTCATTCTCGTGACCTCTCGCCTCTCTGGGCCTCAGTGTCTTCATCTGCAAAGTGGAAATAGCAGCATCTGCCCCACAGGGAGCTTGTGATCATCAAAGGGTCTCATGTGGAGAGCGCAGTTAGCGTGGTGCCCACACAAAGCAGGAATGGCTTGAGTCTTGTCTTTACTATTAAGATTATTATCACGCCCACCTGAATCTTGCTGCCCGGTTAGGGTTAGGGCAAACACTACGAAACTGTTTTTGTAGGTAAAAATCGGCCATATAATGGCCGTTTCATACAGAGAGGACCGAGACTTCTCCAGACCATTGAGGCAAAAGCCAATGTGAGGAGAAATATTTGCTCTGATGAAATTTTTGAAAAGGCCATTATGTGAAGAAATTTTTAGTAAGTAAAGATGATGCACTGGAACTTAGTAATTGTCCTAGGAAAACCATCAACTCATTTTCACATCCTGGTATCTGAGCGCGTAATTGTTGGGGGAAAGTGTCTGCATGAAATAAGGAAAACACAGTGATGAAGAAACAGAACTTTGAAAGTGAAAGATGAGTAATGGCACCGAAGGGTCACAGAATGTCGCGCACACGAAAGGAGAGCCTGGGATAGGACAGCGAGCCCACGTGCATGGATTTTAGAGATTTTTGAAGTTTAGTTAACTTTGTAGACTCTTTGTAGAAATGCGGAAAGCACAGAGAAGTGTGGGGAGCATTGCATTCCCCACGGTGCTGGCGTCTGGCGACGAGACGCTGAGGCCTGACGTCTGAGTGGCAGCCGGTCACCCTGTGTGCACTCGGGCATGCCCTTCAGCCCGGAGCCCGGAGCCCGGTTCCGCGGGGGGTATTGGCCGGGCATCAAGTCTGCTTGTCAGCTGAGGCAGGAATCTCTTCCAGGCTCTGTTCCGAGTCAGCAGGCAGGAGAGGAGAACCCCTGCCCCGGCAGCGGCCAGAGCTGAAATCCTCAGCTCCTGCTCAAGCTGGTCTGGCGTCATGCACAAGACCTCTCCCCAGCGCAGGAGGAGGCGGGCTCGAGGCGCCCTGGGGACTGACCCCACGCGCTCCGGCTGCTGCCTTTCAGGGTCAGCTGGGGTCGGCCTTCCAGCCGGCCTGGCCCCCTGCTTGCAGAGCGGTCTTCACTCTGTTTCTGAAATTGTGCTTCCGCCCTCCTGCCCTCCGCCTCCACCTCCCTTTTCATTCTCCCCTTTCTGTGAACTTATGAGTGGTTTGAGGCAAACGGCAGCAGAGGGAGGCCCGGGGGCAGGGGGTGCTGTCAGGGTCTTTACCTCACTTGGGACGCCGGGTGGGCTCTGCTCTCCTCCTGCCCAGCCCCTAGAGTGGGCATGTCCTCAGGGGCTTCCCTCACAAGGCCCCTTCTTGCCTGTGGCCACCAGGCAGCCTGTCCAGTGAAGGTTCCTTGATCACAGGAGGGTGAGGAACAGCCTGGGGTACCCCTGGGAAGCTGTGGGCCCCTGCCCTGCCACAGAGCTTCTGCCAGGTGCCAGCTCTGTTTCCCAGGCCCCACCGACTGAGCCCTGTCCCAGAGAAGGCCCCGCACCGGCACTCCGGCCAGCAGCAGCTTCCCTCGTCCCCTCCTTCCTGCTACCTGCCAGTGTCGCTGGCTGCTGGGCAGAGTCCAAGCAGTGTGAGGGCAGGAAGGACGATTTGTGGTAGAGGACAAGGCAAGGCAGCAGGGTGGCGCTTCCAGAATTCAGGCAGTGGGCTGCTGGGACAGAAGTGACAGGTGCCATCCCCTGAGAGCCGTCTGCTCAGAGCGCAGCCACCACGCCCGGTGGGACCCTGGAGTGTGCTCTGGCCCCCGGGGGTGGGGTCGCCTCGAAGCTGTGGTGGACAGGGCTCCCGCTGCTGCCCCCAGCCTGAGATCGTTATCCAGAGCAAACCGGAAAAACCTTTCAGGGAAAGAAAGTATTAACACATTGCCAATATAAAACTGTATATAAATATATTAAAATACGGAGTAAAATGTAATTTTTTTCCTTTTTCTTTTATTTATTTATTTATTTATTTTTTCTAAGACACCTGCACGTCTCAGTTCTAGATTTTTTTCTTTTTAATTGATATGTATTAGAACAAATTCTTGACAGAATTAATGCAAATAATTCTTTAATTTTTAAAGTTAAAATTTAAGAAAAAAATTTTTTTTGAAAGCAACAAACTTAACAGACACCCTGCACACCACATAAAAGCAGGGGAAAAAATGGAAACTGAAATGATTTGAATTGGGAAACGTGAAGTCTGAGCAAAGCTTGCCACTGTGTCACTCTCGAGTTTCTGTGCACAGTTTTTCCCAGCTCCTTCTGACTCGAGGCTGGGGAGATGAGGGTAGTTGTAAGCTGACTCCGGGTGTTTTCCTGTGTCTCCATCCTCGAGTCTTGGTTGCACCCTGAGATCTCGCTGAACGTGTTTTTGCGGAGGCTGCCGTCTCTGTTCCTGGCGAGGGAGCTGCAGCGTGAGCAAAAGTGCTCTTCCCGTGCGTGTCTTCCTGCGTCTCGCCGCTCGGGGCTGGAGAGTCCTGGCGTGGGGACGCCAGTATCAGCGCTCTGCCGGCACGCTTCTGTTCTGCTGGTTCGGAAAGCCTTCGAGTTTGAGTAGGAGTTGTTCTTGCAGCAGGCTCTCACTTTGTCATTCATCGAGTCTCCACGTTTTCTAAGGACCGTGGATGCGTAGAGGGGGCTTTTCACACGAGTGCTTCTAAAAGTTTGACTTGAAATTTTAGTGGAGCATCTAACTCTCTAGGAAGGTGTCAAGATGCAAATGCTTCAGACTTCAGCTTTTTAAATGAACTGCGATACACGGTACTTCACCTGCAAAAGTGCCGGTGTAGTTTCATCTTTAAAAATAACCCGGTATGCCAGATTAACAAAGCCGGCATTGCAGACACAGACAGGGAGACCATATTACGACGGTGGCTGTGCGGTGGGTGGTCGCCGGGGCGCGCATGGGTGCAGAGGGGTGCCGGGATGCTTTTTCTCTCCACCCAGCTCCCTCGAGCTTCCGCAAGACCCTGCGCTGGTGGGAGGTGCTTCAGGTGAGAGGCTCAGTGACCACCCCCTCCCTCTTCCCCTCACCCCCACCCCCCAGATCAAAGACACGGTGACAATGGACGCCGGGAGAGCCAACAAGGAGGTTGAAATCCTTCGAAAGCAGTGCAAGGCTCTGTGCCAGGAGCTGAAGGAAGCCCTCCAGGAGGCAGATGTGGCCAAGTGCCGGCGAGACTGGGCCTTTCAAGAGCGAGACAAAATCGTGGCAGAGCGTGACAGCATCCGGTACGGCGTGCCCAGGGCTGGCGTGGGCTCGCATCTCCCCAGGATGCACTGAGGTCTGCGGGGAGGGTCAGAATTGTTCACTGTGTGTCCAAGTAAGGTAGGAGTGACCCAGGTTTCTCCCATCTCGCCCCTAGATGCTGCCCCAGCCTCACCCCCTAGTTTCGAATTTCCCACACGGTCTCATTCCCATCTCACTTGGCCTCAGGTGTCCAAGTGTGCACTGTGTCCCGATGAGACCCCGTGAAGTGGCTCTTCAGGGGAGAGCCCAACGTCCCTGGGGGCTGGTCAGGAGATGGGGACGGCCAAACGTGGGTGGTGAGGCCCTGCCAGTGGAGAGCGGCCTGGTGCCTGGTGCAGGGGAGAGGAGGCCCGGTGGGTGCTCTGTCTGCTCCTGCTCTGACCTGTTCCACAGGTGTCCCCAGGGGCAGTCCTGAGCTGGGCTCTGATTGTTGGGGGTGCGGTGTTTGGGGCTGTGGAGTGGTAGGGACCAGCCCTCTGGGTATATCCAATTCTGGAGGTCGCACAGAGCACAGGCCCCTCTGCTGCCAGGTCAACTGTCCCCACCTCCTCCAAGATCCTCTTTTGTAGAGTCTCATCAAGCTTGCACCTTGCACTGCATGGAGCTCAGGGCTGCGGGGATGTGTGAGGACAGACTGCTGTCCGAGTGGGGCTCCAGCCTAGTTGTGGGGCAGGGGATGGCTCTAGAAAGCCCTGCCTGTGGGTAGTTATGAGACATGCGGTGGGTGCTGGGGGCTTCGTGCAGAGGAGACCCCCGCCCCCTCCGGTGTTAGAACAGTAAGTGTGTGCAGAGGGTGGTCCTTAACCCAGGCACAGTGAGGGTGAAGCCGGACCTTGGGAACCTGATGCTGTTGCCCAGTGACTATGGAGGTGTCTGTCCCCTTCCTGGGTCCTCAGTGTTCCCTTTGTCATGTGATGAGGCTGGCCTAGGTGGCCTTACCCTCCAAACTCCCAAGTGCTCCTTCTGTGCATCTGGGGATGAGGTGGGGGCTGCCAGGCCGTCTCTGCAGACCAGGAGCCCCCTGTCCCCCAGCCCCTGGAGGTGACCTTGCCCTCTGCCCCTCCACCAGGACACTGTGCGACAACCTGAGGCGGGAGCGGGACCGGGCGGTGAGCGAGCTGGCTGAGGCCCTGCGCAGCCTGGACGACACTCGCAAGCAGAAGAACGACGTCAGCCGCGAGCTCAAGGAGCTCAAGTAGGCTTGCGCCGGGGGCCCTGAGTGCGTCAGGCAGGGGCTCATTTCTGTGTGCAGACCTGGCTGCCTGTCCCTTCACGCTGCCTTAGTCTGTCAGGCTGTAGAATGGGCTCAAATGCCGTCTCCATGTTGAGTTAGTTAGAAATTCTTAGACTGTGGGCTTTGGTGAGCCCGTGGAGACAGGGCAGGCTCCAGGTGCCAAGGCACTAGGAAGGCCCCTGCTCCCAGACAGTCCATCTGGGGACAGGCATGCATGTATTATCCATTCATTCATTCATTCCCCTCCTCACTCATTCATTCACTCACTCAAGGAAGAGTTATCAAGTACCTGTTCTGTAGGGCCAGCCTCTGTGAGAGGCGCTGGAAACATGGTGCTGAATAAGCAGGCCAAGTCCCTGTCCTCCTGGGGCACACAGGAAGAGGGACAGACCAAGGATAGGTCCATCAAAGAGATAAATACGGAAACGAATAAAATGACGACAGGTGGTGAGTCCGTGTTTTGAAGGCAATTATAGTTACTGCCCAGCAGTGTGTTCTACCTGTGCTATTTGGATGTCTGTTTGGAAGACTAGGGTGTCAGGCAACATTCCTTGCTTATAGCACCCTCCCAGGGTGTCACTTAAACATTTGATGGCCCCCTTAGCAGAGGTTTGAAAATAAAAAGATCAGGGTTTAAAAATAGAAATTGGCAGATAACCGTCACTGTAGTCTAGAACCAGACGCTAGTCGGGAAGCAGTGACTCTCCATCCTCTATGTGACATCTCCTAAGCTGACAGTGTGGTTGGGGGCGGCAAGAGGCTCGTGTGTGTGAGTGCAGGTGCACAAGCTTTGCGCACTTGAACAATGCCTTCCAGAGGGGTGTGACAGCTTCCCTTCCTCCCTGTTCAATAAAACTCCTAACAAGACAAACTGCTTCACTTACTAAATAAAAACCCGGACCCTCTGGAGCACGCGTGTTCCACTGAATACTTCAAGGGTTAAGAGGCAGAGTGACAGACTCTCCCCAGGGACCCACCATGGGTCTAACAAGTGATAGAATCAAGGGATTCCTTTTAAAGGGAAAGCCTGGGACCTCCAGGGCTGGAGCTTGGGAAGTTTTGCATCTTGATTGAGCTGGAGTTGCCTGAAACTACTATGCTCCATTGGTTTGTCCATTCAGCATGTTTGCATTTGCACCTCCTCTCTGCTAAGTTCTCTGACTGGAAGGATGCTGGCGAGTGAGTCCATGCTGCCACCCAGGGAGCCCCCAGTCTGCAGAATCCACAGGCACGCCCCAGTGATGACAATGAGTGTGGTGAAGGTTGAACACAGAGCTTCAGGCTGCACGAGGCTGGGGAGGGGCTGGGAGCAGTGTCCCAGGAAGGAGGCGTTGTTCAGCTCTGCTCCGGAGATTGAGTCGCGTTCTAGAGCTGGCCAGCAACAGCACAGCCCAGGCAAAGGTTTGGCCCTGGGAGCTTGTCTGCTTGAGCAGGAAACAAAAGCAGGTCAGGAGTACGCCAAGAGCGTGCCAGGGGCCCAGCGGGCAGTGTTCATGAACTGGAAGGGCAGCCTGGGCCCGGATTTTAGGAAGGGCGTTACGTGCAGGTCCCTGGAGGACATGACAAAGTTTCCGGGTCTTTTTTTTTAACATCCTCTTTACTGGGTCTTTCTCAGAGCTAAAGTTCTTAATTTTGATGAAGTCTATTTTATCAAATTTTGAAAAACGTTTAATGGATCATGTTATATCAACCTTTCACCTAGTCCTAGAGCTCAAAGCTTTTAAAAGTTTTTTCCTTCTAAAAGTTTTATAGCTTTATGTTTTACACTTAAGTCTGCGATATACAGTTGGAGTTAATTTTCATACAAGGTAAGGGGTTGAGGTTGAGATTCATTTTTTGGCCATGGATGTCCAGTTGCTCCAGCATCATTAATTAAAAAAGACTGTTCTGGCCGGGCGCGGTGGCTCACGCCTGTGATCCTAGCACTCTGGGAGGCCGAGGCAGGTGGATCGCTTGAGGTCCGGAGTTTGAGACCAGCCTGAGAAAGATCAAGACCCCGTCTCTACTAAAAATAGAAAGAAATTATCTGGACAACTAAATATATATAGAAAAAATTGGCCGGGCATGGTGGCGCATGCCTGTAGTCCCAGTTACTCAGGAGGCTGAGGCAGAAGTACCGCTTGAGCCCAGGAGTTTGAGGTTTGCTGTGAGCTAGGCTGACGCCACGGCACTCTAGCCCAGGCAACAGAGTGAGACTCTTGTCTCAAAAAAAAAAAAAAAAAAGAGTGTCCTTCCTGTATTGCAACTTTCATACCTTTTGTATTTGCGTGTGTCTCTCTCTCTCTGACAGTACCACACAGTCTTGATTACTTTAGCTGTCTAGTAAGTCTTAAATCAGGTGGAGTGATTTCCCCCCACCTTATTTTTTTATTTTCAAAATGATTTTAGGTATCCTGATTTCCCTTCTCTTCTCTTCTCTTCTCTTCTCTTCTCTTCTCTTTTTTCTTTGACAGAGTCTCACTCTGTTGCCTGGGCTAGTGTGCCGTGGCATCAGTCTAGCTCACAGCAACCTCAAACTCCTGGGCTCAAGTGATCCTCCTGCCTCAGCCTCCTGAGTAGCTGGGACTACAGGCATGCGCCACCATGCCCGGCTAATTTTTTCTATATATATTTTTAGTTGTCCAGCTAATTTCTTTCTATTTTTTTAGTAGAGCCAGGGTCTCGCTCTTGCTCAGGCCGGTCTCAAACTCCTGAGCTCAAACGATCCTCCCACCTCGGCCTCCCAGAGTGCCAGGATTACAGGCGCGAGCTACCGCGCCCGGCCCCTGGTTTTTTTTGTGTGAATTTATGAATGGTCTTGTCTGTATCTACAAAAAAACATCTTGGCATTTGGAACTGAATTGTGTTAAACCTCTATATAAACTTGGGCAGAATTTCCATCTTTTTATAAAAAACTGCTGTGAAAACCAACTGATATCCAAGAAGCCTCGCCCAGAACCCCCAGGTGTACTGGGAGGCTGGCATGCAGCACGAGGGGAAGGGAGCCTTGTTTAGCTTCCACGAATGGCCCGCCTGGGTTTGGAGCTGTTCCTCGGTGGGATGTGTCATTCCCGAAGGGCTGTCGCCATGGCGCTCTCTGTCCACAGGGAGCAGATGGAATCCCAGCTGGAAAAGGAGGCCCGGTTCCGGCAGCTGATGGCCCACAGCTCCCACGACTCGGCCATCGACACGGATTCCATGGAGTGGGAAACGGAAGTCGTGGAGTTCGAAAGGGAGACGGTGAGCTGCCTCGATGGCTCTTCTCCCCTGCTGTCCTTGACCTGAAGACTTTGGACGGGGAGGGGAGGGTGGCCCTCCTGCAGTGCCCCCGGTTTCATGGCTGCGAGTTTGGAGGTTCAGCTTTTCCTCGCAGGGGCATGAACGACATGTCCTCTCCCTGGGGCCGTCCGGGCTGGGTTGCAGCAGGCTGGTGTCCTGTGTCACACAGTGGGCGCTGGCATGGTGCGGGGAGGACGGAGGGAAGAGCAGAGCGCGGGGGGCGATGCCGGCAGGGATGTCTGTCTGCAGTGGCTGGAAGGCGCAGATTCAGCTTCTCATAGGCTTTCATCCTGGGGACTGAGTGTCCCATCAGATGAGGTGAAGGGACAGTCCCCACATCAAAGCGAGTGGCTTGGGGGCTCGAGGGCTGTATGTTTCTCGTGGCTGCTTTGTGAAGTGTGCTGCTGCTGCTGCTGTTTTGACAGGAGGAGATTGACTTGAAGGCGCTGGGGTTCGATATGGCGGAAGGTGTGAATGAGCCTTGTTTCCCCGGGGACTGTGGCATATTTGTCACCAAAGTGGACAAAGGAAGCATTGCTGATGGCCGCTTAAGGTAAGAGTTGAGGCCCAGGCTCTGGAGGGAAGGTGGGGCCCTTCACCCCAGCACGGAGGCCCTGCAGAGAGTCAGGTAGCAGTCGAGCGACTCCCAGCTAGTCCCTGCAAGGCCTGCAGTATAACTGCTAATAGTGCTCTAGAGACCCTGCTCCCCCCTTGCCTCTGAATCTGATTTTTCTCCAGTCGCCAGGCTCTGTCTTCTGTTTTTCTGGGTAGGAAGGGGCTCAGGTGGTGTGTGAGAGGGCCTAGGACGTGCATCGCATGCTCATTCCATGAGACAGTGATGATGATAAAATAGCTAACACCTATACACTGCTGGCTGTTTGCTGAGTACTGGTTTAAGCACTTGATATAAATTATTTACTTGATCTTTACAATCCTGTGAGGTAGGTGTGATTATTGCCCCCATTTTACAGATGAGGACACTGAGGCCAGAGGGGCTAGGTCACACAGCTAGTAAGTGGTAGAGCCAGGATTTGAACCCAGGCTGTCTAACTTCAGCATCTGCAAGTTTAACCACTATGCACTCCCGGAAGAGGAAATCTTTCTGAACGTGTATGTGGGGCACCTGCTCTTTGGCAATCAGCCCCCTGAATGGGAGTGGCGGGCGGCTACCCACTGGTCCCAAAGCCTGCACGCGTGCCGACCTGGCTGTGTCCCTCCTCAGGGTCAATGACTGGCTGCTGAGAATCAATGACGTGGACCTCATCAACAAGGACAAGAAGCAGGCCATCAAGGCTCTGCTCAACGGAGAGGGGGCCATCAACATGGTCGTGCGGCGCAGGAAGTCCCTGGGCGGGAAGGTGGTGACGCCGCTGCACATCAACCTCAGTGGACAGAAAGGTAGTGGGCCTGCAGGTGTCGGGTGTCCTTTCTCGTGGAGAGGGGCTGTAGGTACCCCTTTGGAGCACCTCATTCGCAGGGATGAGGTGCTGATGCCATTTAAATACCGCCCTTGTGCCTTCCTGGCTGGACGTCATCTGAGTCCCGAGTCTTGCTCATCTCTGAGCGTTTGATTCACCAGACCAGATGTAACCGAGCCCCTGGTTAGTGTGAGCTGGCTGGGGTGCAGCCAGCTCACACTAAACTTTTGTAAGTTTAGTTAACAAAGTCAAGGTGGGGCGACCGGAGGGCCACACGGTGAGGCCTGGGCTTACCCGGTGACCTCCTGTGGCTTGCAGACAGTGGCATCAGTCTGGAGAACGGAGTGTACGCTGCCGCCGTGGTGCCTGGAAGCCCTGCTGCCAAAGAAGGGTCTCTTGCCGTGGGAGACAGGATTGTGGCGGTGAGTCTCAAGGCCAGAGCCAAGGCCGTCTGCTGCACACAACAGATTACGTTCGGGAAGGCTGAGCAAGAAGCAGTGAGCAGAGTTCTTATGTTCACCTTGTTCTTGAGCATTGCACCATGCTGACATTTAAAAATGATCTTTTTTTCTGATGGTGTGTTTGTTTACTGTAAAAAATATGGAAATACAGAAAAAGTCTAGGAAGGAAATGAGAGTCGCTTGTATTGCTACCACCTGTGGATAACCTTTACTAACATTTTAAATATATTTCTCTGCACACGAATGTATATTAAGGACTAGAATGATGTTAAGGGTTTGTGTGTCAATTGCCCCTTACCTGGACTCCTAGGGCCTGACTGGGACGGAATGTCTGTCCTTTGCCAACTGCTGGCTCTGGCCTCTTACACTGATGACAGTGTTTGGCCCGCTGTCTGACACAAGCTGGCCTGAGGTCACCGTGCCCGTGGGCCTGACGGGCTGTCTGTCTGGCCCTAGATCAACGGCATTGCACTGGACAACAAGTCTCTGAACGAATGTGAATCTCTGCTTCGCAGCTGCCAGGGCGCCCTGACCCTCTCCCTCCTGAAGGTAAGGCCCTGTCGGCAGGTGGGCAGAGCCTCAGCTCCACAGAGCCGGGCTCCTCCTCAGCGCCACTGGGGTCCTCAGAACAAGGGTAGGGACGTACAAAGTGCACGGCGTGCATGGACTCTGGTCCGGGTTTGAAAACAAAACCAGCCGTAAAGGCCGTGTTGAGAGCTGAGTGCGTGTGAATCTGGACCAGGTGCTTGGATGATCCTAGGGAATTGTTAGTTTTCTCAGGTGTGATGATGGCACTGGGGTTATTATATAGGAGAATGTCCTTATTTGGGGGTGTTATATGCTAAAGTTCTTAGGGGTTGACATGTTATAGACAATGGAGACAATTTGGTAAATATTGTTGAATCCAGATGGTGGGCTTATGGGCACTTTTCTATCAACTTTTCTACATAGTTGAAAAGATTAATAATAATAGAAAGTTGGAAAATTTTCTATTTCATTTCATCCAATCTATTTCATTAAGAGATGTTTTCTGAATTGGCTACTTTTAAATTAATAGGCTTTTAGGGGAGCAGTTTTAGGTTATGGAAAAGTTGGCTGAGTGGAGGAGTTCTCGGTATACCCTCAGCTATCGCCCCCATTGCCGCGAGTTTCCCCCATAACTGACGTCTTGCGTTAGTGTGGTCCATTTGTTACCATCAGTGAGCCAATATTGGGGCATTAGTATTAACTAAAATGCATGGCTTATGTTAGGGTTCACTCTTGGTGTTTTATATTCTGTGGGTGTTGACAAACGTGGGATGACTCGTACCCCCCATGACAGCACCGTACAGAATCGTTTCACTGCCCTGAAAATTCCCTGTGTCTGCCCGTTCATCCCTCCCTACCCCCCGCCCCCGTAACCACTGATCCCTTCACTGTCTCCGTAGTTTTGCCTTTTCCAGAATTTTGTAGAGTTGGAATCATGCAGTATGTGGCTTTTCCAGATTGTTGTCTTCATTTAGTAATACGCATTTAAGGCTACTCCATGTTTTTCCTTTATATTCAGTGCTGATTAATATTCCACTATCTGGGTGTCCCACAAGAGAGATAGAGAGAGAGATTTTTAAAGCCAGTCAGGTTTAGCAGTGGGGGGTTGCATACTAACTTTAGTGACACTGATGTCAGTAAGTTCTGATAACCCACTACCATTGGACCAGCCGAGAAATGTATTTTTGATAACAAATTTTTACTTTTATGTTTAATAATTTTTTTAAAATGTACAGGGCATTCTGCAGGTGAGTTTAGAAAGTGCTCAGAGTTGAGAGGACTTTACGGCTCTCTGTGAGTTGAGAGTGGCCAGAGCCATGAGAAAATGTCTCTGTCAGGGCCAGGTGTGCGTGCATGTCCATCCTCTGTCTCTCTGTCGAGGAGGGTGTGGCCCGTTCCTGCCCCTCTCTCTCCCCGTGGGGATGGTTTTCAGTGGGGCTCGGAGTCCTGTCCTCTCATCTCTCGTTCTCACTTCCCTGCAATCCCTGCCCAGGTGTTCCCTCAGAGCTCCTCGTGGAGTGGCCAGAACATCTTTGAGAACATCAAGGACTCTGATAAGATGCTCAGTTTCCGCGCCCAGGGCCCGGAGGTCCAGGCTCACAGCAAGCAGAACTTGACGCAGCACAGCAGCTCCACGCAGACGGACGTCTTCTACGAAGACGGGCTGGAGGACAGGAGGGAGCCAGGCCCCCCAGGAGGCAGCAGCCCCTTCCTGCACAAGCCGTTCCCTGCGGGGCCCTTTCAGGTCTCCCCGCAGGCCTGCCCCAGCACCTCCGAACGTAGCCTGAGCTCCTTCCGCTCAGACGCCTCTGGGGAGCGTGGCTGTGGGCTGGCGGACGTGTGTGGCCGGCGGCCACTGCTGCCCTTCGAGACAGAGGGGGTCTCCTGTGGGGTGGCGGAGGCCCCTCTGGAAAAGGCGGACCCTGAGGGCTCCAACAGCGGCGGGACCTGGCCCAAGGCCGTGCTCGGCTCCACGGCGGGGCCTGAGAAGCTCTCTGTTTACAAGAAGCCAAAGCAAAGAAAGTCCATCTTTGACCCTAACACTTTCAAACGCCCCCAGACACCCCCGAAAATAGACTACCTGCTCTCAGGCCCTGGGCCTGCTCACTCCCCCCAGCCCTCCAAGAGGGTGGGGCCTCTGACACCCCCAAAACCTCCCAGGAGGAGCGACTCCATTAAGTTCCAGCACAGGCTGGAAACTAGTTCCGAGTCAGAGGCCACTCTGGTGGGCAGCTCCCCATCCACCAGCCCCCCGAGCGCCCTGCCCCCCGACGCGGACCCCGGGGAGCCCATGCACGCATCGCCCCCTCGCAAGGCCAGGGTCCGCATCGCTTCCAGCTACTACCCTGAAGGGGACGGGGACTCCTCCTTGCCAGCGAAGAAGTCCTGCGACGAGGACCTCACTTCCCAGAAGGTGGACGAGCTGGGGCAGAAGCGGCGCCGGCCAAAGTCTGCTCCCAGTTTCCGGCCCAAGCTTGCTCCGGTAGTGATCCCTGCTCAGTTCCTGGAGGTAGAGCTCCGTCCCGGGGCGCGGGGAGGAGAGGCCTGGAGGGGGCGCTTGGCCGTGGGAGGGGTCCCCAGGCTGCTGCTTAGCCCGGCTCCTTTGGGAGGGGGATGCCAGTGGGAAGTGGCCTGCTGGAGGTGGGAAGGTGACGTGGGATGTGCACCGTAGTGCAGATGTGACACCAAGAGAGGAGCGCGTTCTTGGGCATAGCATTTGGTTTGCTTTTTCAACAAGAAGCTTTTGAACTTATCAAACCTAGTGACAAGGACTTGCCTTGAGGGGTTTAGGGAGATGAGATGGCCCGTGTGGAGCTGAGCTGCGGCAGGGCAGCCCGATGGTCTTTGTGTGCTGTGGAGCTTCCAGGAGTGAGATCCCTGGGGACTGGAGGCAGACTGTCACAGCCGTGCTCGTTGGGTGGCATAACCATTCATGCCTGACGCACACATGCATTCTCACCTTTATCACGTGATATCTGTATGTGAAAGAACAGAGTCTCGTTCTCTGGTTTTCTTCTGAAAGGTCTGTTCAGGAAGCTCTTCCTTTCCAGATGGGTAAAGCAACGTGAATGAGCAACAACTTCTGTCCCGACCGTCACCTTCTGTGCCCTGGTGGGATGAGCTGATTCCTGGGGGACAGAACCTGGCTTGCGGACGTACGCGCGTGTTTCACTGTGTCTAACAGATGCCTCTTGCCTTTGGTTCAACAGGAGCAGAAATGCGCCCCAGCCAGTGGAGAACTCTCCCCGGAGCTCCAGGAGTGGGCGCCGTACTCGCCAGGGCATTCCGGCCGGCACAGCAATCCCCCTCTGTATCCCAGCAGGCCATCTGTGGGTGAGTCAGTGGCCAGGGCCTGGGGCAGAGGGTCAGTGTGGACTCGTGGGGCCGCTCAGTCTTTAGGGAGAGAGGAGGCAGGTGTTTCAGAGAGCTGTCGTGTGTCTTCAGCCCGGAGGTCCAGAGAACCAGGGATTGCTGCCCTGTCTGGGATGGTTGGTCTTAGAACCATGACATTCCTTAGCTTGTCCAAGTGCTTCTCCCCCATAGCAGCCTGGGAAATCGGAAGCATGGAAGAGAGTTCTCCTGTTCTACAGATGGAGACAGGCCAGAGGCCAAACCACATTGCAAACTGGTGGTTAAACCCAGTCTTCCGAGTCCTTTTCCCAAAAGACGGTGGCTGCTTCCTGGGATACAGGGAGAAGGCTTGTGCAAGTCCAGGGCTGGCTGGGTGCTTTGGAGCGACTGTTCTCACCCAGCCCATTTCTAGGCACCGTTCCCCGGAGTCTGACCCCCAGCACCACCGTGAGCTCCATCTTGCGTAACCCCATCTACACTGTGCGCAGCCACAGGGTCGGCCCCTGCAGCTCTCCACCTGTGCCCCGCGACGTCGGCCCTCAGGGTCTGCTTCCCAGGTATGCGAAGGCTCCAGCTGTCCGTGCCCGCCTGGACTTAGAGCCACTGCTGCCTAGATGGCAGGGTCCTTGCTTAGCCGGGAAGGGGCTGGCCAGAACAGGACTGGGACCCCAGGGAAAGAGAACTTTAGGATTGCTCTCTTAATTCATCAGTGTGGAATGTCAAAAGGCATCTAAAGAAGGATGATAGCAATAGTGGCTGATACTTGAACGCTTCTGTCTTGAGCACTGTGCCCAAAGCCTTATCGATATCATTTCATCCCATCAACAGTGACCTTGTGAGCTAAGTACTGTGACTACCTCTGTTTTCGAGGTGAGGGAGCTGAGGCTGCCTAAGCGAATGGCTGGCTCAGGGCCGCACTGATTCATCCATTTGACAGATTGTCACCTAGCGCGTGCCCTACCTCTTGGTCCAAGGGGCACAGCGCTGAGCTGACAAGATGAGCCTCTGGCTCCTGTGCTGCTGTGTTCAAGTGTGGGAGGCAGACAGAAAGCCAGGGACAGGGCAGTGGCAGATGTGCCGAGCCCCTCCGAAGGCAGTAAAATGGGGCAGCAGGCTCGGCTGTGACATGGAACAGGGTGGTGGGCTAGATCAAGTGGCCGGGGAGGGCCCCGGCACACGTGGCAGAAGGTGCTGCCGGGACCAGAAGGCTGCAGGAGGCCAGTCGCACCAGACCTGGGGGGGCCTCCAGGGTCGAGGCTATCAGTGCCTGGGCACCTGGGAACAGGGCGGTGGGAGCTTGGCAGAGGGGCAGTGAGTCAGGAGGAGGTGCCAGGTCATAGGGCACAAACCCTGTGGGACATGCAGCCATACTAGGGAGTTCAGATTTTATTCTGAGGACAGGGGAGACCGCTGGAGGGTTTCGCAGGGAAGAGATGTCTCATTACACAGCCAGAAAAAAACACTTGTGGGGCCTGATGGCGGTGATCCCTGGGCTCCCGCTCCTCTGGCTTCCTGGGCACGCTGTCCTGAGTGAGGCACACAGGTCCCCTCCTCGACGACTTCAGTGCCGGTCCAGCTTCCCCAGGCCCACCCGGGTTGTAGAGCCGCCGTTTCTCCCCGTAGCATCCCTTCCTCCCAGTGATCCTACTCCCCACCCTGTGGCTGAAGTGGGTGTGATACTGGCCACCCCATGTGTGTGGCCTTTCTACTGTTAGAGGGCCCTTGGTGGATGCCTCCTCTGGAGGAGGGGCTTCCTTGGCCGACAAGCGGCTCTGGGGCTTCCCTTCTGCCAGCTCAGGGGGCCTAGGCCTGTCCTGTGTTGCTCCCCAACGGCCACATCCGCCCCTGGTCCTTCCCCTGAGCCCCTCACCTCTTGTTCTTATGCAGCCAGCACCAGGGACGCCTGAGCCTGGACCTGAGCCACAGGGCCTGCAGCGACTACTCTGAGATGAGAGCCGCCCACGGGTCCAACTCCCTGCCCTCCAGCGCCCGCCTTGGTAACTGTCGCTTGGACCTGCTGCGGCAGGGCCCCAGCCTTTCCTTCCTCTCCGCCTGCATCCCAGCGCCCAGCTCCGCGGGCGGCTGCCCACACGCGCTCCCCTCCCCTCCCCTCCTGGGGCCGAGTTCAGTCCCTCCGGGGAAGGGCTGCTGCCCTCACGAGCCAGCCTCGCCCGTGCTGCCCTTGGAGCATTGCCTTTGCCTTCCGCTTTCTGCAGTGGCAGCCGTGTGGGCCTTCCCCACGACCCCTTGGCTCGCAGCCTTGCTTCCTGTCCTGAGCTGCGTGGTCATTCTGGGCTGCGTGTGTGGCTGTTCACTTGTGGAAAACGTACCCAGAGTAGCGTCGCACAGTTAGCCTGTCAGGGGACCCTGGGGGAGCTCTGGGTGGGGGAGAGAAGACGGGCAGCCGCCGTGGCACTTGGGCTGCTGTTTGGGGCTGGAGGCGAGGCTTGTGCGCTCCTATTCTGGAGCAGTGTGGGCCTGCAGTTTATTCAAATACAAGGGTGACTGCGTCCTTGACTGTCATTAATACGTATCTGGGCTCCTCGGGGATGGGCGGCAGGGCCCAGCTTTGCGTTTGCCTCCCTGACTGCTGCCGTGAGGGTGCGGGAGCGAGGGGTGGTGTCTAATGACAGGGCCTGAAGTTTTGTCCCCTTACGGAACAACAGGGTCTTCGGGTAACTTGCAGTTCAAGGCGGAACGCATTAAAATCCCATCGACGCCGAGATACCCCCGCTCCGTTGTGGGCTCCGACAGAGGTAAGGCCTTCCCGGCGCCCCCCCTCCACCCCCACTTGTCCTGCTGTCACGTGTTATTCTCGAGGTGGCGTCTCTGGGCTCGGCAGATGTTTGCCTGGTGGTGTGGGGGCTGCAGAGGTGGGGAGCCCAAGGCTGTGTGGTGTTGGGGGGTCGCAGGGTGTCCGGACCGTGTCTCCCTGGGTCTTGGAGCCGGAGGAGCCAGCGGTGCGATGACGCCGCCTTGCCCGCTCCTCTCCCGCAGGGTCGGTGTCACACTCTGAATGCAGCACCCCTCCGCAGTCGCCCCTCAACATCGACACCCTCTCCTCGTGCAGCCAGTCCCAGACCTCAGCCTCCACGTTGCCCAGGATCGCCGTCAACCCCGCGTCCCTCGGGGAGCGGAGAAAGGACAAGTGAGTGTGACCGGGCGTTGGTGGCACGGGCAAACCGGTGACAGCGCACCCCGGACGTGGCCGGGCCCGGGCAGGGAAGCCTTGTTAGTAGGAGCAGCAGGCGTTGCAGAGCTCTGTTGTGCTTTGGACGGGGTCCGGCCGCTGCAGTTTGGGTTTCCTGGCGTTCACTGGTGTCTTCCACTAGCACGTCACCAGTATGTCCCGTGGGGCGCTGGGTGCAGGGAGGTGGGCACGTGTAGGTGGCAAGGCAGGCAGCGGCCTGGGCTCACAGCAAGTGGTCCTGGAAACCACCTGCCGGTGGCAATGCTGCTGTGGCACCATTTGCACCTTTCTAGACCTTGCTTGAGCACGTCACATGTGTTACGTCATGAAATCCCCACAGTAACCCTCTGAGCCCCATGTTACAGATGAGGAAACTGGGTCCAGAAGGGTGGAGTGGTCTGCCATGGCCACATGGCTAGCGACTGGCCTGACCTAATTAGAATCAGGGTTCATTTGTACCCTGTGCTTTTCGGCCCCAGAATACAGTTGCATCTCTAGGTTCCCTGAACTGCTCCCCCAAAGCTTTTTATTGTGAAATGAAATACGCATAGGAAAAAAGTCTATAAAGGCTAAATATACAGCTTAGCTATTTTTTAGTTTGTTTTAAAGTGCAGGCCAATCTCTCGTTAGGTTTTAGGTCAGCTTTAAGCTTAATGTCCAACCAGAGGCGCCTCTGCACACGCCTCGCCCCGCTCTGTTGTTCCTCGGGATAGAACGTCCTAGATCATATGCTTACTTGAAAGGTTCTGTTTAGATCGTAGATCTTTAGGAGATCTGATTAAACTCCAACTTGCCTTTATGTAATCACATAAAAGGAACGTGACTACTCTCATCCACCTGAATCCAAAAAGAAAAGCCAAGGCCCCCTGGCCCAGAGCTGTCGGTCTAAGAAGGGACCCTCCCGGGGGGGTGGGGGGGGGCGGCCTTATGTTAGAAAATCGCATGTGGGACTTGAAGATCTGAACTTAGACGCCAACAAACCTGGCAAGTATTGACCAGAGGAGGAACAGAAGGACACCCAGACATGAAGGCCTGGCTGGGGAATCGGTGCAGCTCACCGGGGAATGTTCGGGGGCTCTCACCCACGTGCTGCACGCGGGAACACGGCAGGCCGCTCGCTCGGCCCCAGCTCTGCTCACTGAGAGAGCAAGACCTGCCCGTGGATGGAGCGGGTTCCTCAGCGGAAAGGTTACTCCCTTAGCTCCCTAGGGTGTACAGAGAGCCAGGACCTGCTCGGGGAGAGAGAACGCGTGAGTGATTTCTGTCCTCACCGTGCCTGTGATCTAATTAGAGACAAAATTGAATGTGAGTCTGAGCAACAGCTTACTTTTTAAAAATAGCCCTTGGCCGGGCGAGGTGGCTCACACCTGTGATCCAGCACTTTGGGAGGCTGAGGTAGGAGTATTGCTTGAGGCCAGGAGTTCAAGACTAGCCTGGACCACATAGCGAGACTCCATCACTACAAAAAAATTAAAATGGTCCCTTTTTCCTGATTCTGAGGTATAGTATTATATACTCATTATAGAAAGTTGGGAAAACTACAAAAGTAGAAAGAAGGAAAAAGTCACATATAATCTGTTCAGCCAGAGATTGAATTGCCATTAACCTTTTAATATAGCTGTATTTTTTATAGATGTATTTCTAGTGCATACTTTATTATTTATATTATTTTACGTACATAATCACATCTTCCTTAATATTATATTTTTAGCTATTTGTGATATTAAAATTATACTCTATAAACCTCTTAAAAAGCAGCCATATTGTTCTGAGAAAACCTTTGTGCATATTATAAAAAGTTATTCAGAAGGTTAAAAAGGGGAAGATTATCTCAGATGCCTTCACCTAGAGATACCATTGTTAACATTTTGGTAAGGTCCTGCACAGACACCTCCTTACACGTAAGCACACGCCTACATGTGTGCACAGGTGAACATGAGTGACGCTGGTCTGCCCTCACACTCTGCGGAGTGTCCCCTACATCTTTGCATGTCCATAGGTAGGTCTTGATTTATGTCGTCAATCCCAACAGGTTCATGGCTTCTCTTGTACAGTTACTGTTGGGACTTGGTTTTCTGCTCCTTTATTGAGATAAATGTGCTGTGTGGGGGTGGAACAGAGGAGAGGGGCTCGGTGAGAAAGGAGGGGTCCAGATCAGAAACCAGTTCTGCCCTGGATGGCAGGGCAGCCTCCTCTCTGCTCTGGGCCTCTGTTCCACCATTGTGGGCTGGAGGGAGGCAGGGCGGTGTTGGGGTGGCCGCTTGCTAAGGGTTCTTGCAGCTCTCAGCAGCCTGGGGCTCCAATCCATGTTGAGTCTCGGAAGGGACAGTGGTTGAGGCCAGGACAGGTCTGTCAGAGCTGGGGAGGGGGTGTCAAGGGAAGAATTGTATAGCAGCTGAGTTCAGGAAGTAAGAACACTTGGGAGAGCAGGAGAGAGCAAGGACAGGACGAGCCAAGAATTTCAATCTCTGCTCTTCCAAGAGGGCTGGGCTTTGAGCAGCGGGGGCACAGGCTGAGGCCGGGACTGCCCTGCTTCCAGGTGGCAGGCAAGGGGTGGTGTAGGTGCCTCCCACGACCCTGCCCATCCCTCAGCACGCGAATCCATCCCAATCCCCGACCATGTGCTCTAGAGGGGACCCGAAGAGAATGAGGCCAGGCTGGTTCCCTCCCTCTGCTGTTGCCTGTGGCTTTTCCCCAGGGGACAAGCTCGAGTGTTCATGCCCTGGGAGGAACAGGGCTGGGCTCTCTTCCCTGTCTGTTACGTTCCAGGCGTCTGTGGTTGCCTTGCTTCTCTGAGCATCCCTTCTCTTCTTTCTGACCCTTCACACCTTCCAGATGTCTCTACCACCACAGATCTCTTCTGAGGCTGCCCTCGGCTACCAGGCCCAGGTCCTCCTCCCTGAGGAGTCTGAGGTTGGCCTGCGGAGAGGCTCCGCGCCGAGCCCCTGCCGCCTCGCGCCCCTGTGCACAGCGAGTGCATGGCCGCAGCCTTGCTCCGTGCCTCCCGCTCCCTGTTCAGTGGCTGGGGTTTGCAGCAGCTTAATTTCCGTGATCGGTTTGCATCACCCTGTGTGGCCAGCAAACATAAAAACTGTATAATCTTATATCGACTCTTCTGGAGCGAATGTCATCCCAGAACCCATGTCTTTTCCTTGGAGGGCGTCTTGAGACACCCCAGCCCCCCACCCCAGGGTTTTTAGTTGTGTATTGGGAGGCAACTCCTCGTATAATGAAAACCTGCCTGTTTTCCCTACACATACCGGTGTTTATAGTTCCCGTGGGCCATTCTCTGTGTCCCTGGGACCGGGTGCTTCCGTGCCTGTTTGGGTGTGCCGTGCTTGTGTTGCATGAGGCAGGGGAATGCGGGTTCTTTGTCATACAGAGCAGGGTTCATCGCGTCCCCATCTAGCTGTGAAATGACAGGATCCTCCAGGCTTGGGGCCTGTCTGCGCAGCCTGACCACATGCCTGTCCCAGACTCCCCAGGCCTCTCCCTGTGTATGAGTCTCTGAACTCTGTCTCTTTCCAAGGCCTTACGTGGAGGAGCCGCGGCACGTGAGGGTGCAGAAGGGCTCGGAGCCGCTGGGCATCTCCATCGTGAGTGGAGAGAAGGGCGGTATCTACGTCTCCAAGGTGACCGTGGGGAGC
>VBSM01003143.1:46992747-47007212 GCA_008086735.1 Cheirogaleus medius
CACTCTTCTTTCCAGGGCAATGGTTCCACCACCCCAGAGCACCCCTCTGCCATCGACGTGCTGACGAAGCAGGACGAGGGCCCTGGCACCCCCCCAGCCAAGCAGAGCACCCCCAGCTCCAGGTCAGCAGATGCGCGAGCCTTGCCTGTGTCTACCTTGGCCAGCGGGGCCGAGCACATCCTCCGAGGGACGTGGGCACTGGGCAGCTGGCCTCCCCCTGTGCTGCCGACCACACGCCAGGTCTTCAGGACGTGGGTTGGGGACACGACATTCCTTTTCCCCTCCTCCCTTTCTCTGTCCCTTTCTCTTTCTGTTTTCTCCTGTTCTCTCGTTGACTCTTTCTTCACCTTCTATCTCTTCTCTTTCTCTCCTCATTTTCTCGTTTGCTGGTTTTCTGATTCCGTCTTCAGATGCAGACTGACTGCCAGTCCCTGGCCAGCTCTGGGGCTCTGGCCTTCTGCAGTGGTGCTGCCCCGAGGCGGCGGCAGACCAGCACGGGTGTGTGCAGCGCTGTCGAGGTGCCCTGGGGCCACCGCGGCCACTGCGGAACAGTCCTCGGCAGCGCCGGTAGAAGCAGTGGGAGCTGCGGCTGGGTCTAATCGTTCAGGATGGGCAGGAGCCGGGAGTGGGCGCGAAGGGAGTCCAGGCCAAGGAAGCAGCGTTTGTGTGGACAGGAGGCGGCAGGTGCCCCTGTGGGAGCTGCACAGCGTCTGCCTGGCCTGGGGCAGGGGAGGGAGGCCACTCAGGCCCAGGTAGGACACAGTCCCTCTGCAGTCTTGGAGGAGCCGTGCCTCCAGCACCATGGGGCCGTGACCAAGCCCCAGGTGACATCACACTCAGCGAGGCCAGAACCTACCTGCATTAGAGCTGTAATCCTGGGCCAGCCTCCCTGAGGTCCCCTTCATCAGTCTCCGTCCGTTCCCGTCCCTCCGTGCGTGCACCAGCTTGTGTTCCGCTCCCCTCACCTGCTTATCAATGCCTTAGTGGCCGGGGCCACCGATGTAGAACTTAGCAGTTCCTGCTCTACAGAAGCTGCCTGGTAGATGTTTGCTGAGAGAGTCGTGCCCCGGGCAGTGAGATCATTTACTTTAGGCAGAACTGAGTTAGGAAGACAGACAGGTGCGACCCAGGTGGGCGAGATGGCCCCTAAGGCGTGAGGTTGATGGCTCAGCCGGGAGCAGGGAGCAGGGGTGATGGTTTTGAGTCTCTTCCTAGCTGGCTCCGGGACTGGGGCCGTGCCTTCACCCCCGCTGCACCTCAGCACCCTGCCCTGTGCACCAAGCCAGTAGATCTAAAGCCCTTAGTGGGCCACCTCTCAGCTCCCCGTGGGCCTGAGACCCCGGCCAGCAAGCAGAACACAGGCGTTGGCCACTTTTTTGTCTTTTTGTCCCCTCCTCCCTCCTTGTGCACAATTGAGGAACTTCATTTTCTTCCCAAAAGGATTGCAGGAGATACCAACAAGAAGGCCCTGGAGCCACGCGTTGTCTTCATCAAAAAGTCCCAGCTGGAGCTCGGGGTGCACTTGTGTGGTGGGAACCTGCACGGGGTGTTTGTGGCCGAGGTGGAGGATGACAGTCCTGCCAAGGGTCCCGATGGCCTCGTGCCAGGGGACCTCATCCTTGAGGTGAGTCCTGGGCTGCCGAGCAGGCCAGGCCACTGTCCCCCTGCATGTCGGGCTTGCCGCCATCCCAGGTGGCACAGGACACAGAAGAGCACAGCTGCTCACCTGGTCACACTGTTGGGGTTGATTTTCAATCCTTGTACACCCAGAATGCTGCCGGATCCCCTCTGAGGGTCCCCGGGAAGCTAGGCAGGCCACCGAGAGAACCCGAGAGCAGCAGAGCCTCGGCGGGGACCTTGGGCACCAGGAGGAGAAGCTGTCATTAGCTTCAGGGCTCTGGTGACAGCAGAGGATTGTCTCCTGCCTTGTGGGGGAGATGGTCCGTAGGCATTGAAAGGTACAAGCAGCAGAAGCAAGAGAAAGGGCCGTGTTCTCAGTAGCCCTTACTTGTTGGGGGCCAGAACGAGGCTTTTCCTGGGATGAGCTGTCGAGGGCAGAGCAGCCACTCTGCAGAGGACCTGGTAGCCAGGGAGTGTGCACGGGACCCAGCCCTTCCCACGGAGGGAGGCAGACAGGTGCTTAGTTGATGGAGATCGTTGCGTCTCTGCCACCATAACTGACCCCTCATGGGTGCCCAGGCCACCCCCCAGCTTCTGCCTTCTGACCCCGGTGCCCCTCCCCCCGGACAGTATGGCAGTCTGGACGTGCGGAACAAGACGGCGGAGGAGGTCTACGTGGAGATGCTGAAGCCCAGGGACGGCACCCGCCTGAAGGTGCAGTACCGCCCCGAGGAGTTCACCAGGATCAAGGGCCTGCCTGGCGACAGCTTCTACATCAGGTACCGGTAGCTGGGGATTCGGGGGCAGGGGAAGGGCTTTCCCTGGAGACCCTTCCTGGCAAATGGCTGTTCTTGCCTCCGAGGCAGGGGCCTCCGGTCTGCATACTCATGGCGACATACTTGTGATGTGGAGCACCCGTTGAGGGCTTAAAGGACCAGATGGGCTCCCCCTTTAGGGCTTAGGGCCTGGGGAATTTTGAGGCTATAGAGCCCCGTTTTCCTGTGGGCTGCGCTCCTCTCCTGCTGGTCTCCCCGACCCAGATGTGCAGGTCCCGCTGCAGCGTGTGGGCTTCCAGGCATCCGCCATGCCCTTAAGTACCGTACGAAATGCTGTGTGAGGCCGCAGCAGGCGTTTTCTAGGAGGGGCTCAGAGCTTTCTTCCTGTTCTCTTAAGTTCTGAGACCACAAAAAGAATAAAACACTGGTGTGGTACAACTGCCTGTCCCTAGGGTCGGAGGTGACATGTTTCCACCCTAGGGAGTTTCTGATCTGTGGGAACCAGGGGCCCTGCCTATGAAGAGGGGGCAGATGGGAAAGGCCCACCTGGAAGGGAAAGACTTGGCCTTGGTCCTTGGCAAGTTATTTTCCTGGTGAGGATGAGCCCTCAGTCTTAGTAGGAGAAGCAACGTCTTTGTCCTGCTGTGTAAGGCACCGGGCTCCGTCCTTTCGGACCCCCCCCCCAGAACAGAGAGGGGCGCTCCCCAGTTGAGTTGGAGATGGCTCACAGAGGGGTGGCGGCCTTAGGGGCCTGGCTGCTGGAGGCATGCGGGGCATCCTCGGGCAGCGGGGCTCCTGATGGTAGTCCCTGTGTCCCGCGGCCCAGGGCCTTATATGACCGGCTGGCAGAGGTGGAGCGTGAGCTGAGCTTTAAGAAGGACGACATCCTCTATGTGGATGACACCTTGCCCCAGGGCACGTTTGGGTCCTGGATGGCGTGGCAGTTGGACGAGAATGCCCGGAAGATCCAGCGCGGGCAGATTCCCAGCAAATACATGTGAGTGTCTTCTGCCCTGGGATGGATGGGGCGGGGGCCTCCGGGGGCAGCTGGCTGCGGAGCTTCCCAGTGGAGTGATGCCGGGCCTTGGGCTGCTGGGGGCTACTGCTGCCACTCATCTCAGCTTCTGGTCAAAATTGTCCAGAAAGCTGCTCCTGGCATGAGTCCGTGTGCGGCGCAGGAGCACAGTGGCAAGCCAGGAGGCATAGCTGCTTTTTAAAAGCAGGTTCGTGGAGATAGTCACATGCATCCAGCCCAAAGTGCAGTTCCATGGTGTTTAGCATATTCACGGGTGTGTGTAGCCAGTACCACGGTTATTTTTAGAGCATTGTCACCACTTCACACAGAAACCCCTTACCTGTTGGCTGTCCCCCTTGCCCCTGTGTCCCCCCATCCCCATCTGTCCCCCAGCCCCAATCAACCGCCAGCCTGCTTTGGTACCTGCAGGTGTCCCTGTTCTGTGGTTGGGTGTGAATGGAATCACACCTTTGGTGTCTGGCTCCTCTAACTGAGCGTAGTGTCTTCGAGGTCACCTGTGTCCTGGCTGCATTCCTTGCTATGGCAAGAAGCACAGCTTGTAATGTCACCAAGTGAAGGCTGTCCTAGCGCTTCTCTTGACACTGAGCTGAAATCTTGACACGAGGGCTCGTCCCCAGCTGCAGCAGTGGTACCAAGTGGTCCTGGGGGCGTGGGAGAGAGGTAGCCGGGGCCTGCAGAGGAGTTGGGGGAAAACTGGCTCCTGGCCCAGCCCTCGCTGTCCTCACTGGGAGGCTGGTGGGGGACAGTCCTAATAGCCCTCCCAGCATCGTCCTTCCCTGTGACTGCAGGATGGACCAAGAATTCTCCAGGAGGCTCAGCACGTCTGAGGTCAAAGATGACAATAGTGCCACAAAGACGCTGTCGGCGGCTGCACGCCGGTCCTTCTTTCGAAGGAAACACAAGCACAAACGAAGTGGGTCCAAGGATGGCAAAGACCTCCTCGCCTTGGACACCTTTTCCAATGACTCCATTCCACTCTTTGAAGGCAAGTGGCTGAGTGCGTTTTCCCATGGGCTGTCCAGGTGAGGTTTGCTGTTGATCCCAGAAGCTTCACAGCAGGGACTTAAACAAAGTAGAAGTCGACTTTGCTTTTGTGCACAAGCCTGGAGGTAGGCGCCTGACGGTCGGGCAGTGCTACATCTTCAGAGCCACATCCAAGGGGGTGTGACTCTCGTCCTCAGGTCCCCTCACGGTCGGCACGGCCATCATTGCAGTTGCAGCCATCGTGTCCATGTTTCAGGAGGGAGGAAGGGGAAGGCACATGTGCTTCAGCTGAGTGTGCCTCTTTAAACAGCCTGTCTGGAAGCCCCTTGCTGCGACTTCCACCTACATCTGTTTGGCCACTTGCATCTGCAAGGAGGCTGAAGAGGCGTGTTTTAGCTGGGTGCGTTGATGGCCTCTACCGCAGGTTCTGTTAGTAAAGGAGAACAGAGGAACAGGCATTGGGGTAGGCGAAAAGCAGTCTCTGCTTAATGCATTGCTTTTTGTTTGTTTTTGGGTTATTACAGGTGGCTTGGGAGTGACCTAGGGCCACCGGTCTCTGCAGATCTTTGGGGTTTCTGTGTTCGTTAATGATTCTTACAAGATCCTCCCGGGGCAGGATGCTGAGCCAGGGCTGGAGCTGAGTACCAGGAATGTCAGACATCTCCTGGCAGGTGACTCCTGTGGAAAGGGTGCGCTTGTCCTGTGAAGCAGGAGGCCCTTGTGAACGTGGCTGGTGTGTAGACGCCGTCCTAGAATACGTGCCCTCCCCGGGCAGGCAGGGGTGGGGGCGGGAACCAGTAGGACAGCTGGCTGCCCCCTCCCCTCCCTTCCTCCCCTGCTCCCTTCTTTATTGTAAAAATTAAGACCTCAGGCCTAGCGAGGTGAGTAAATCACACCTGTAGTTAATGTCCTGCTGTCACCGTCTGTCGGGACAGTAGTTGGCAGACAGCAGCCCACAGGCCAAATCTGGCCGGCTACCTGTTTTTGTATGGCCTCCGAGCTCAGCCTGGGTTTTTACATTTTAAGACATAAGATGTAAAAACATCCATTAGCCTTTTGGTAATAATAGTTGCTCAATTTGTCTTTTTGCCTTCAAAGGCTGAACTATCACTGTCTTCCCCTTTGTAGCAAATGTTTGCCAACCTGTTAATCAAGGCAAGATTTCACCCTTATTTTGTTCTTTCGGATTTTTTTTTCCCCTTCACTCTTTTGGTCTCTGCTCTCATATCTCCCCGAGCCTTTCTCGGCAGACGCCATCTGTGTGCGCAGCGTGTCCAACGGATGTGTTTGAGCCTTTGAAAGAGCCATTTGTGTCTTTCTTTTTTTTTTTTACTTCTTCAGATTTTTTTGCACTGTATGTTTTGAAGCTGTCTTTAGGTACATACACCTTTCTAATTATTATATTTTCCTGGCATATTGACCCTTTTATCATTATGAAATGTCCTTCCTGATCTCTAATAATGTTTCTTGCCTGAAAGTCTATTTTGTGTGATATTTTTATTGTCATACCGGTTTTATTTTGGTGAGTGTTTGCGTGGTCCATCTTTTCCCATCCTTTTGCTTTAAACTTTTCTGTAGCTTTATATTTAAATATCTCTTGTAATTAGCATGTGGGGTTTTTTTTTAATCCACTGTAGCAATCTACCTTTTAAACATTTTATCAGAGTACAATATGCACAGCAGTCTGCACACACACTTGCACAAGAGTGATCGGCTAAGGAGTTGCCACAAGCTGAACACACCGTCACAATCTTTGTCGTTTAATCAGAGCGTTTAATCTATTGCATAACATGTAATGTCTTAATACATTTGCCATCTTACTGCATGTTTTCTGTTTGTTCTACCTGTTTTCTGTTTGTCTCTCCTTTCTTGCTTTTCTTTTGATTAATCAATATTTTTATTATTCTGCCCTTCTCTCATCTATTAGTCTTTAGTTGTTTTTGTTTTGTTCCTTTGGGGGCCACAGTAGCCTCACAATGTGTCTCTCTGAACTGCTGTGACAGAAATCACTACTGTGACCACTTCCTGATAATTCTATTTTATTTTATTTTTTATTTATTTATTTTTTTTGAGACAGAGTCTCACTCTGTTGCCCGGGCTAGAGTGCCGTGGCATTAGCCTAGCTCACAGCAACCTCAAACTCCTGGGCTCAAGCGATCCTTCTGCCTCAGCCTCCCGAGTAGCTGGGACTATAGGCATGTGCCACCATGCCCGGCTAATTTTATATATATATATATTTTAGTTGTCCAGCTAATTTCTTTCTAATTTTTTAGTAGAGATGGGGTCTCATTCTTGCTCAGGCTGTTCTCAAACTCCTGAACTCAAGCAATCCTCGCGCCTCGGCCTCCCAGAGTGCTAGGATTCTAGGCATGAGCCACCACGCCCGGCCTAATTATATGTTTTTGAAGACTGTGTTTGGTAACTGTCATGTCTGGTCATCCCTGAATTTCTTTTTGTTGTATTTGTGTTTTTGTTTTTATCCTGCTTCTTGGTATGCCTGGTAATTGTTTATTGAACTGTCAGAAATTACGTGCAGGAAATTGTTGAGACTCTGAATGATGTCACCATCCTCCAGAGGGGGCTTGCCCTCTCCTCTGAGACAGCACTTGCTGGGCTGTCACCTCGGTCCAGGCAGCAGTTCAGGCTGGGTTGCAGCTTATGGCTCATCCTGATCCTACGGGGTGGCACTCCAGTGGTCCCAGCTGAGAGCCTGGGGTGTCCCCTAGGGCTCTTCCTCCCTAGGGAGCCTTGACTCCCATTTTTTCTCTCTTTAGTACCATCAGACTGCAGAATACTCTGCTCTGCGTTTCAGTGACTTTTTTAGACTCTTAGTTTCTTGCTCCTCACAGCTTAAGAATTTGGAGATGACATTAGGGGAAAATATGTGATATCAGATTTAGTTCTCTGCCCCTCCCTTCCTTCTGGAATCGTGGCCCCTCAGGTCTGGGCTGCGCTGGCAGCCCTAAACTCCATTTTGGTCTCACCTGCTTTGGAGATTCCCAAAAGCTCTTCCTGAGTTCTCAGTCCTTAGCAGTGGCCCCATGCCTCAGTTCTTAGTCCTGAGCAGCGGTCCTCTCACTCTTACCCCCAAAGTCTGCAACTTCTGTGGCAGAGGAAGCGGCCTATAGAACATCGGCTCACTGCTCTGTGCTTCCTTCCCTCCAGGATCCTGGCATGTCAAATCCTGGCTGTTGCAGCCACTCTACGATGCCTGCAAAAAATATTTCTTTTTTAATCCAGGTTTTCTAGTTCTCAAAGATGTACTATAAGCTGTTCTGTTCTACCTAGCAGCAATACCAAACAACAATACCTACATAATAGTTTAAAAGCACTGCCCCCCGCAGCAATCCTGGCACACAGCGGGAGTTCTGAATTCCTGCTTTAGTTCATGGTCTCCAGTGGCTTCCAGCTGCTGCGTTCTTCTTGATTGTGCACTTATTGTGATGGCTCCTAAGTAGACTTCAACTCTCTACCGCCCAGAGGACAGTGGATGTCCTTATGCTTGTCCCTTTAGGGGCCTGTGCACAAGTGTCTCAGGAATGTTTGCAGAGGACTGGTTTTCCTTTAACCTTAGTCTGCTAGGGCTGCCATAACAAAACTCCACAGACCAGGTGGCTTAAACAACAGGAATTTATTTTCTTACAGTTCTCCAGGTTAGAAATCAGATCAGGGTGCCAGCATGGCCAGGTTCTGGTGAGGGCTCTTTTCCTGGCTTGCAGACGGCTGCCTTCTTGCTGTGTCCTCTCATGGTGGAGACAGGGACAGAGATCTCTAGTGTCTCATCCTCCAACAAGGCCACTGTCCTGTTGGATTGGGGTCCCACTCTTATGACCTCATTTAACCTTTATTATCTCTTGAAGACCCCGTCTCCAGCTGCAGTCACGTTGGGTGTTACGGCTTCAACATATGAATTTTGAGGGCACATAGTTCAGTCCATAGCACCTTTTATGTTTGTTTATTTTGTTTTTTTATCTTTACAATGACTTGGAACATAGCACTTTTTAAAGAAGGTCACAGTAGCGTGGTCTAAGACTATAACCCCCCAGGCCCAGCCTTCGCTGTGCCCTGATTAGCTGTGATCTTGGATGGGCCACTTTTCTTCTCCAGCTGGAGTCAGTGACTCGTAAGATGGTCCCCAGGCCTGTGGTTCTGCAGTTGTGAGGACTTCCGACAAAGCAGATTATGCAGGGAGGAGCAGGGATCTCTAAACTGGTGACCCACGGTGTGGAATGTTAATAGTCATTAATGGAGAATATGATTCTTGCTCAAGTAAATTGAGGGAATATTGACTTAATGTCCATCAACAGGGAAGTGGAAAAATATTAATAGATACGAAGTAACCGTGCATGGGCTGTTCAAAAGGAATAAAGAAGATCAACTTGAACCTGCACGGATGCACCACGGAAACATAACCCTCAGTGACAGAGGGAGTTACAAAATATTTACAGCGTCACATTTTGTTGAACAGACGCACGTACACACTTCTAGTTTTTTTTTAGCATACAGAAATCAACTTACAAGAATAACATCTGGAAGGATACCCTTCCAGCTCATAACAGTGGTTAGCTCCGAGGAGCCCAGTGGGGACAGGGATTGGGGAAGGATGTTGGCTTCATCTGTGAGGTTCTAATTTTTGAAAGGGAGAATGTGTTTATATAAACTCTGGTTGGAAGTCGTTCTTTGCCCTATGACTCCTCAGAGCCTTCGCTTAGAAACGCATGGGGTCTCGAGTTGATGGATGTGACCACCAAACCCTGCCCCGATTTTAAACAACAGAGCTGCTGGTCACCAGGCGTGACTGCTGTACGGAAAGCTGCGTAGACGTTCGCAGGTCATCATCAGTCTTAAAACCCACACCCAGGTGTGGGGCGAGGGAAGAGGCGAGGCTTTGCTCACTCTCTGTCCGTCCTGCCCATGAGGTTGGTCTCTATGGAGCCTGGTGCTGTGCCCGGCACCACGCTCGCGTTCCCCTAAGCCTTTCACCCTCCTGTCCCTGCTCCCCTGTCCCATCTTGCTCCACAGATGTGTACAGATCCCTCCAGCGCTTGTCTCTCCTGGACCCTTCCTCCCAACCCACCATCATCCTGAGCTCTGTCCTCCCCATCCCTTCATGCCCACCCTCCTGCCCTGCTCTTTCTGTGACACAGCCCTCGTCCCACCTCCCTCCTGGGCCTGCCCGGGGGTCTCCTCACCCTCTAATCCAACCCACAGTATCCGTGCAACCCCTGATGCTCCTGGAATTGTCCGGCAGCTCTTGTACGCTTGTCTTGCTTTTTGTGAGTTGCTATCTAGTGTCCCCAGTTAGAGTGTGAGCTTTTCAGTGGCAAGGACTGTACATTCTATTTTTTGTGTTTCTGAGATGCCAGTACAGTGATTTATACTAGGGAGATACCAAGAAGCTGCTTACTTGCTGGTTTTTGAACTCTGTCTTCCTGCGAGGACTTTTTAATTCATTTTGTGGCCGGGGAGGTTTGCCACATGTATCAGCTAGGATATTGGTTTGACTGCTTTAACCGAGACCAAGTAACAGTGGCTCATGCATGATAGGAAGCTTATTTCTCTGCCATGTACAAGTTCAAGCTGGTGGGTGGTCTGGGAGAGGCTGCTCTATTCTGAGGATCCCAGGGACCCAGGTCTCTTCTGTCTTGTGGCTCTGCCCTTTCGTAAGGGTTGTCCTCGTCTGCGTGGTCAGAGCTGGCTCACAGCACTCACCCGTTGTGGTCGGTGGGCACGGAAGCCTCACCTGTGTCACCCACTGGGCAGGTCCGGGTCACAGGACCACGCCTCCTGTGTTGGGGGCAAGACACTCTACTCCTGAGGCTGCGTCCCAGAGAGCAGAGGAGAGTGGAGATGGGGTGGGAGAAGCAGGCGCCAGGCACACGTGGAAGAATCAGACGGAGCAGAAGGAAGTGCAGGACAACTGGTCGAGACCGGCTGCCCCGGGTGTTCACCAGGGCAGAGGGACGGGGTGTCTGGGACGTGGGACTTTCAGTTCAGGAGCTGGGAGAGTCCCAGGTGACCCGGGTGGGTGGAGTCAGGGAGCAGGGGTCCCAGCCCCTCCTGCCCCTGCACCGCAGGCTGGGCCCGTGACGCCGCTGCTCTGTGTCCCCCAGATTCCGTGAGCCTGGCCTACCAGCGGGTCCAGAAGGTGGACTGCACCTCCCTGAGGCCGGTGCTGATTCTGGGACCTTTGCTGGACGTGGTGAAGGAGATGCTGGTGAACGAGGCTCCTGGCCAGTTCTGCAGATGTCCCCTTGGTGAGAGGCGCCCTCTGTGCCACTGCACTGTGTCTGTCCCCAGTCCCTGTCAACTCGCCTGCACAGGGTGTGGCAGCACGAGGACCAGGCCTCGCGGGGTTTCAGAGACCCCCCCACCTGGCCCAGATCCAGGCCTGACCTCTGGCTCTTTCCCTGGGAGGGGGCTCAACAGGACGGGGTTCCTGGTGGCTACTGGGTCCCGCTCCCTCCCCTGGGGCTCCCCAGGGCCCGGCGTCCTGACCCCCATGTCTGTGCTTGGCAGAGGTGATGAAGGCCTCCCAGCAGGCCATCGAGCGGGGCGTCAAGGACTGCCTGTTTGTCGACTACAAGCGGAGGAGCGGCCATTTCGATGTGACCACGGTGGCTTCAATCAAGGAGATCGCAGAAAAGGTACCCGAGGCTTCAGCCTGAGGGTTAGATGCACACTGGAGTCCACATCAGATCCCCGCCAGCCCCCCGTGTGCGGGTCTGGGCCCCTCGTCCATGGTCCTCCGCCCTGAGCATTCTCAGACCCACTGAGCCCACCTGCTCCTGGGCTCGGCCTCATGGCTGCCGCACCCCAAACCAGTAAGTGAACACACGGTAAGGGTGTAGGGATCGCCCTGTATGTACCACCTCTCGCCCTCTGGGGCGATCTGATGACAGCTTCCAGCTCTGGGGAAGGGCCTCTTGCGTAGCATCCCAGGACGGGGTGCCTGAATGCATGTCTGAACACGCATGTGCAGTTTCACGTGCACCTTCTGGGGACCGGGAGCACGCTCTCCGACAGGGTCCCTGCCCCTGCAAGGCCTGAGAGCAGTTGCTGTGCCTCTTGATGCTTTTCAACGTCTCAGGGTCCAGGCCAGGCAGCGTGAAGAGTGGGGACACCAGTGGGGTGTGTCGGCGCGGCAGCTGCGTGTTCTTCTGAGGACGTAGGCCCTTCTGGGCTCTGTTTTCCGTGCGGCTCCGCGTGCCCTGCTAGGCTTTGCTTTTCTCCCTGGCAGGCGAAGGCTTGGGCTTCTCACAGTTCCGAGTGCTCAGTGCCCAGTTGAGGTGGGGCTTCTGGGGGTCAGGAGAGCCGCAGGCGGAGTGCCCGTGGCCTTGCTTTGGTGCACACCGCCCTGGAGGCTGAGGGCACCACACGCATCTTGTAGTCACAGCCACACAAAGGCACACGAGTCTCCAGCTCACTTGCGCAGTCTGGCAGGGTGGGGCAGGGCTTTAAGAAGGTCCCCACATTTGGGCAGAGGCAGGAAGGGAAGCTGCCGGCCAGACCCCACCCAACCCTGCCTTCCAGCCTCGACCCCCGCACAGCTGATGTGGTCCGTTGGGAGAGTTTCCTGGGTGAGGTTTTCCCACAATTCCTCGTGTGGTTTTGCTGCCTTGCTCGTGGGTAGAGCCTCGCGTGTTCGTTTATGGAGCGAGGTAGCTCTGCGTGAGGGGAGGGTGGGTCCTACTGGCTGCAGAGGGGAAGGACTGTCCCTCGCCTGAACTCTGGGGCTCACTCTGCACCCTGTTCCCCCAGAACCGGCACTGCCTCCTGGACATCGGCCCGCACGCCATCGAGCGGCTGCACCACATGCACATCTACCCCATCGTCATCTTCATCCACTACAAGAGCGCCAAGCACATCAAGTAGGCGAGCGGCCCCGGGTGCAGCGGGCGGGAGCCCTGCTAGGGGTGGGCTGGGGGCTCAGGCAGGGAAGCGGGGGTGTTGGGGTGAGGCCTTGAAATAGGCAGCACATGTAGGAAGTGACCCTTCCCCTCCAGCCCCCATTCCCCGTCCCCTGCTCAGAGGGAGGCGGTGGCAGCCAAGCGCGTCCCCCTCCCCACTGCCCCTTCACTCCATCCAGGTACTGCCACAGTCACTGAGCGGGACCAGCTTGGTCTGTGCGGCTCCCCCCACCCTGCCTCCATCCCCCTTGCCTCTCAGTGTGGTGCCCGGAGGCCAGAGGAGCCGGGTGGCTTGGGCTAGGTCCAGCTCAGCTAGGAGCGGCCTGTGGCGTGGATGGACCCTTGCTTTCTCCGAGCTTCGGTTCCCGCACTGGTCGGGCAAAGTGCTTGCCAAGGCCCCTCTCCATTTGGCCTTTCTGTGCTGCCATGCTCCTGGCACCTGCGCCAGCTGGCGTGTCTGCTCTTGGGCATGCACTGGGGTGCCCAGCTCCTCCTCTGCCTAGCGCTCCCCACAGAGGCGGAGACTGTTGCTGTGCTTTACGGGGGAGCACACGGGGCCTCCCACCACAGCCCACCCTGCCTCGATGGAGGTCCCTGTTCCCTGGACAGAGGAAGGAGAGGAGGGCCCAGGAGAGGCTCAGCCTGGTGTCCTGGCTGTCCCTGCAGGGAGCAGAGAGACCCCATCTACCTGAGGGACAAGGTGACTCAGAGGCATTCCAAAGAGCAGTTTGAGACGGCGCAGAAGATCGAGCAGGAGTACAGCAGGTACTTCACAGGTAAGTGTGCGGGGCCTGGAGAGGGCGGGCGGCCGGCCGCGGGGCAGGCAGCAGAGGCGTTCCCAAGACAGCTTTCTCGGAAACGGTGACAGCCCACGCTTCCTGGGTGCTTGTGAATGCCATTGTGAGCGCTTGGATTTCGAATGAGGGGTTCGGATTGCAGTCACAGGTCAGCACCAGGATTGTTTACAAGTTGGATGTAGCACGGGCGCCATATGGCACAGCTGCAGGGTCCCCGGGCCGGCGGGGCCCACAGCCTGGGTGGCGGAGACTGTGGCCATCTGTCCCCAGCACCCTTTAGGACAGGCCAGTTTTGCTGTGGATTTGGTGAAGAAAAGCTGCCCCCCTTACCATCTCTGGTCTTCAAAAAGAAACAAACCCACAGAAGCATGGCTTTAGTTTATCTCCAGCCTCCAGCCTCTTGGGGAAAGTCAGTCACCTGTAGGGTGCTAGCACTGTGGTCACAGAGGAGGGGACAGGGCTTTCGATTACACTGTGTGGAGAAGCGTTGTGATCTAGCCCAGAACCCACCGCGGTGCCTGTGTGTGTGTGTGTGCTTGTGTGGGCGTGCACGCACGTGTGAATTTTAATTTCCAGTTCATCGCAGACCCATACTTTAGCCAAACATATTAACAATTTCTAGAGAAATGAAATTTAAAACTCCAAAACTTATAAAAGATAAGCGCTGATTTTTTTAATTAGATTCAACAGACTTAAAATTATGATGTCCCATCTCCATAGCAGTTTCTAAACGCTCATTGTCAATTTCGGAACGTTGCCTGTCACGGCAAGGTAGTGGTTTGTCCCCGGGGGGCTGTTCTGTGGATCACTCCTGGAATGGCCCTGGCCTGGTGTCTATAGACCCGCGGTGTTGACCGTCTGCAGTGTGGAGCCGGCCCCTGTTAGAGACGAGCTGTCTTTGCTGTGACTCTCTTCTGGGCCATGGGGTGCCTGGTTTCTTAAACTCATCCTTGCTTCCTGTAGACTCTTGCTGCCCATTGGACCATGACGACACGCCCCCCAAACTGCTTTCCTTTGCACTGGGAATCCCCCCTCCATTGCAAGATTAGGCAAACCCAGCGCAGGGGGTCATTGCAGTCGGGGTGGGCAGTTTACACGTGAGTGGTCACCTCACCAGGGGCAATCCTCTGATGGAGGACAGTCAGTGGGGACAGGGCAGAGTGCCAGGTAGCTCACAGCAGACGGCCACTCCGTAGAAAGAGCTGAAGCTGTATTTATTTGCCTCACACCTGGGGTCTTACACAGCTGAACGACCTGTGTGTGTCTGGGGGGCTCTTTTGCAGGGGTCGTCCAGGGAGGAGCCCTGTCGAGCATTTGCACTCAGATCTTGGCAATGGTCAGT
>VBSM01003143.1:47015501-47040675 GCA_008086735.1 Cheirogaleus medius
AAAAAAAAGAAAGAAAAATATTTTAAGGATGTTTTATGTAGAGCCAGACTTGAAGTCCTTTTTTGCACCTACACTGGGGGTTGAGGGATGGGAAAGACTCAGCCCCTGCTTTGGGGCTGCACCCTGGGGTTACAGGAGATTTTCTCCTGGCATCTGAGTAGGAAGAATGCCTGTCTGGGCTCACTCCCTTGGCGCCTATGTAAGACACGAAGGGAAAAGGTCAGAGAAAGGGACATCAAGTGTTCTTGTCCGGGAAGTGAGGGAAGAGTGAGTAATGGCCTCCCCCCCAGAGGAAGATGGCGTGGTTTCCACTGGGGACTGGGGCAGTGGGTGGTCCTCCAATAAGCCACAGCGCTGTGGGGGTGATGCTGTCATCTTCCAGATGTGCTACAGGTCATGACTGAATGCAGCCTGAAAGATAAAAGGGCTCTCCACTGGTGGTCTTGTGCAATGTGCATCACCATGGGAATGGGCTCTAACATTTGCAGAACACCTACTATGTGCCAGACACTATCCTGGGTAATTTTCATACTCTCTGTACATTTTCCCAGGGTTAAAATTCTCTCTTCTTCTTTTTTTTAATGGCCAATATTTGACTGTAGCATTCTCTCATTCAAATTAAAATTAAACTTATTTTTATGAGATCAGTTTAATTAACTACATGTACAATGAAAAGAGCACCTAACTTTGTCATTTTAAAACCATTATCTAATGTGGAAGAACATTAGTTTGATATGTTGAGCCTGATATGCAGAATGACTTAAAATTACACACTTGGATGCACTTATTTAAGATTAAGATACACTCTAGATGAAAAATCAAACCATGCTTTTATTGTAAATATTAATATAGGCGCATGGAAAACATCCAAACAGTATAAGCAGGGCATGAATTGAAAAGTCAGAGTCCACCATGGATAACGGGAGGGGTCTGCCGGTGATGACACTTGACGTCAGCACTAATTGTAGACCACCCAAGTGAGAACAAGCGAAGACTATTTATTCCTGGCTTGGTATACAGCAGGAGAGTATACTGTCACCTCTGTCACTTGCCTTTGGCAGAGACACAAAGGCAGGGAGGGGCGTGGGAAAGCTTTGGTGGGAAAGGGGCGGATGGCTTCAGGTGTGCCCCGGGCTGAGGCTGCTGGCATGGGGGGCTGTGGCGGGCTAACTAGAAGCTGGCCATCCTACATGAGGGGCTCAGGAGGCACGTTTGGCTTTCTCTGGTTGGTCCTACTAAGTAGGAAGCAGAGAAACAAATCAGGGAAACTGGCAGGTATTGGATCAAGTCCCAGCTGTTCGTGGCTGATTGCTACGGGGGTTGCTTGGCTTCCTGGGCTGCTTGCTGCAGATTGTGGGTCAGAGTTCTATTTTTATACGTGGTCTGGCCATCACCTGTTAATATATTCTAGTAAATCTCGTAATGAAACCTCGGCATATTATGATGAGATGCAATGTGAAGTCCACAGTACCAGCTGTGATGTGCTCTCGCCAAAAACAGTTTCACCCGGATCTCACTGTGCCTTGAAACCCACCTGCTGGTTTACAGGAAGTTTAGGGAATGAAGAACCGATCAGGTGAACCTAAAATGAGGGCTGCTCTATAAGACAATGATCAGGTGAACCTAAAATGAGGGCTGCTCTATAAGACAATGACCTTGTCTCATCAATGCTACAGGTAAAAAAAGGTGTGGAGAAAGAAGGCTGGTGGCGGGACTATTTTAGATTAAAAAGAGTCTTACGAGACTTGTAGAACCAAGTACCAGAAAAGAGTTATGAGATACAGTTGGTAAAAATTGAGATTTGGATATGGACTCAGAATTATATGACGTCGGGGAATTATTTGTTATGTTAGGGTGCTAACGGCACCGTGTAGGGGAAAACACTGTGGCAATGCAAGCTCAACTCTTTAGATCTAATGTGATGTCTCACAATTTCTTCTGAAATTGTTCAGTAAAAAAATTTCTGGATAATACAGCATGGCAAAATGCAGTTTTAGATCTAGGCAGTGAGCACATGGGTTTTCCTTACAGAAAAATAGACTAATCTATATTTTTACTTTTTATAATCGTGCTTAGAGAGGCATCTATTGTGCTCTGTCTTAAATTCTACTTAGGTAAAAATGGTTACAGTTTTATGCCTATTCAAGCAAAAAAATAGCCTTATATATTCCCCTTTCATATTTTTTCCTAAACATCATCATAATCCACTTACTTGACTTTTTCCCTACCCAAAGCCATGGAGATTTTCCCATATCAGGTCACACGGATCTGCCTTGTTCTATTTTATGGCTACGTGTTATAGTATTGGTTTGGGCGAATGTACCACCACTTATTTAGTATTGATGACTTAGTGTTTTGTAGTCTTTTTGCTGTGAAAAGCATTATGAAACTGTATTCTCGAAGAAAGAGTGAAGGGGGTGTTCAAGGAAGTAGGCCGGATGCTTGCCCAAAGATACACGGCAAACTATGAGATGAACCAGGCTTTGAAGCCAAGTCCATGTTATTTCCAGAGACCTGGGATCTTTCTGTTAACCGTGTTGCCAAACAGGTCTCATAAAAGTGACCCTGCTCAGAAACTGATATGTCACCTGGTGTCTAATTTGGGGGGCACTTATTCAGGAGTCAAGCACCTCAACCACTGTTTTGGGTCTGCTAACCCTAGATGGGTCACTTCAAATAGTCATCTCTGACCTTTTACTTTTTCTACGAATGGGGCTGCTATTTCCTTACAACCAGCAAGATAATGTCTTTGAAGGATGAAAAACAAGCAGGGACCACTGCCTGGGAAGCCAAACATCTCTGTCACTGCCCTCAGTGGAAAGTGTGTCCGGTACGATTCACCACTCTCTAATTCAGGTTCCCTGCCAGTGTGTCTGGTAGAGTCACGTGTCTGTACCCCAGCTGCAAGGGAGCCCGAGAAAGCCAATCTGAGCATGGGATAGTCTCAATTGTTAAAAGGATACATAAGGGGAAAGAAAAGCCTTGAAGTTAGCACAGGTGTCCAGCCAGGCCTTCCGAAAAGCAGGTGCCAACGTGGGATCAGACATACAAGAGTTTCATTAGGGAGGGCGCCAAAAAGGGCAAAGGGGAGGGCCGGGGCGGGCCGGGAAGCCTTCAGTCTGAAGGTCAGTCTGAGCCCTGTGAAGTGACAGAGGGAAGGAAGGGCTGAGTAGGAAGAGCCTCAAACTGCAGTGCAGTTCTGAGAAAATCTCAACCAGGCCACCGGGGAGGCCCCGAGCAAACACTGCCCCTTACAAGAGTCCCTCGTTTGGCAGGAACGGGCCCGCGCTGCCACCTCTGCTGTGCTCAGTCACTGCCTGGAAGTGACTCAGGGCTCACGAGGCAGCAGCTGGCAGCTGCCAGTGTGTGGGAGCTCTGCACCCACAGCGGGTTCTTTTGAAGGCGACCCGAGGGGCGCACCTTCACAGCCACCAGGACACATTGAGAAAATGAGGGGCGGGGAGGCTCGGTGGCTTTCGAGCTGTGCATCTTTGCACACGACGAACGTTTTATAGCAAGCGATGGGTACTACGACTGCCCATGTAACCCATTTGCTGCTCTTTTGACTCTGGTATCACTGGGAAATATCACACATGCACCTAATGTACCCAAATGACAAGTGCACGGGGAGCGCATACCACGGCGACTGCCTTTGTCACCAACCTTTGGTTGACAGCGGAGCGCTGTCAGCCCTCAGGGTCCCCTGCGGAAGCCCCTGCGAGGGAACCGCTCGCCTGACTCCGGAGTAGTCGCCTCCTTGCTTTCTGCATCAGCTGCCCCTCTGGGTTTGCTCTCTTTCTTCCTTCACCACTTTTTAAAATTCAGTCTTGAACTTGGTTTCTTGAAAAACTGCCTGAAATGGGAGGCAAATTTGAGGAGGTTGCTGAAAACACTAAAGCTCTGTTTCTTTCTAAGGTTCCACAGTTTTGCGTTCTAAGCTTTGGGGCTTTAGAAAAGCGAGGGCCCGGCGTCCGGAGGAGCAGCCCACGCACACGGAGAACCTGACTGTTAGGGCTCGGATCGGAGCCCCTCAGATTTCGCCTTCCCCAGGTCGCCCCTGTCTGCTGAGGGGAGCTTCTGCTGTTGGGCATATTCCGCAGCCCTGGAATTTAGGTCCTGTGGATTATGACAAAGGTAATCACAGACGACCACCGGCAACTGGGAGACCATTTAAAATAAGCCAGATCCTGAAATGGCAGTTCTTCAACAAAGAAAACTGGAGCTTATCTGGTCCCAGCCTTCCAAATTAGGAGTGAAGTGTCTGGGACACACAGAGCTAAAGTGACTTGCCCAAGGTCTCCGAGCCTTCGAGGGGCTTCCGCTTAGGGTTCCCCGGATTGGCCTGGGAGCCCCCTGAGGCCAGGATGCAGCCTCCACGTCCCTTGTCAGTGCTTTTGCCCCAAGACAAAATAAGTGTAAGAGAGGTGAGATCCTTGGTAAGGCGAGTCTCTCTGGTCTGTAGGTGCCAAATCAGAGACTGTCAGAGACTGTCAGGTGGTCCTATGGCATGGCCACAGGCCGGAGGAAACAGTGATAATAATAATGGGTGACCGTTCTGTGGCCCTTACTATGTGCAGACACTTCCCTAAGTACTTTGCATATTAACTCACGGAACCCTCATTCCACTTCTGCTTGGTAGGTGCTGCCGTCCCCCTCTGCAGATGGGCCTGAGGCCCAGGGAAGGCGGGAAACTCGCCTCTAAGGTCACACAGCTAATCAGTGGCAGAGCCAGAGTCTGTGCCCTTCGCTGCTCTCCTGGAATGCCTCCCAGGCCGGGGGAGAAGGGGACCAGCCCTGCCAGACTTGGGCAACGGGGCAGGGCCCCAGGGGAGGACCAGAGTCTGGAGCAGCAGCCAGGAGTGCTGATCCCTCAAGGGACACAGCAGGGCCAAGGGAAGTGGGAGCTGGAAGGGGAAACCTCCCTTGAGCTCAGCCAGTGTCGGTGAGGGTCAAGGCCGCTGAGGTTTAGCTGTGAGAAGTCCTCAGGGCAGGGCCAGCCACCTTCCAGCCTCGTCAGCTCTGCCCAGAGGACATGTGGGACCTGTACCTACCAACTGGCGCCATGGCTAGAGGCCCGAGGTAGCCAGCCTTGCTGATGCCACCTCCAATTGGAAGGCAGGATTGCAGTGGCCATTAGGGAAGGGGCAGAAAGGGGTGTGTGCGGGGACCACGTCATGACCCCATGCATTGGTGAGCAGTGTTTGTCAGACAGAGAGAGGCATCTGTTCAGTTAGGACAATGACACAAAAACTTCAAATGTCATCTCGCTGGGGGCCTCCCCTCCTTCCACTCCGTCCCCCAGAGGCAGTCAGGAAGTCGAGGAGATCCACTGCTAAGGTGGACACCGCTGGCTAAAGGGGGAGGTGGGATCCTTACACATCTTTTTAAAGGATTATTATTATTATTATTTTTAAAGACGAAAAGTGGCACTCAGCCCCCACCTCGGGGGCCGGCGGACCCTTCCCCGCCAAAGGATTATTTTCAAGAAAGTTTTTTTTTAGAATTTAACCAGAAGAGATTGCTAGAAATATACAGAGGTAGGTTGCCTGTGGTTTACATGTATTTTTCAAATGTTTTATCAGCAAAGCTGCAGAATGTCCGACGATTTCCACGTGTAGATGGGAGCCCAAGTCAGAATATTTGCTTGGAGGAGAATCTCTGAACAAGCCCCTCTTAGCGGTGCCTGAGCCAGAGGGCTGGGCAGCCGTGCTCTGCATGCGGGTAAAAGGTCTTGGACAAAACCCCTAGCTCCCAGGGACGGGTGGTGCAATGGGCATTCCTCCTGGGAGGCGGCTTCTCTGGGTTTGTTCTTAGGCCCTAGGCCTTTGAAGCCTGGGTCCACTGCAAAGAAAGGTCACACAGGGGGTGAGGGAGTGCTCTGGCTGGCCCCACGGGTGAGCCTAGGGGACAAGACAGAGCAGTTGAGTCTAAATGGAATCTCAGCGCATGTCTGTGACGCGGGGGGTTCTGAACCATCAAGAACACCATCCTGTTTGTGGGCAGCACGGGTCTCCCCGCAACACTGCACGGAAGCAGCAGCAGCGACAGCAGCCGAGACTGTGGTTGGTGCTTGAGCCTCTCGCCAGGAGAGTCCCCAGGCTCGCTTTTGCCCCGGGGGAAGCAGGCTGAGCCATCGCTAGGCATTCTCGGACAGCGCAAGGGGACTAGGGTATGCCTAGGAGAGACAATGAGCCTGCTACTAATCTGGAAAGAAGGTCGAGGTTCAGTTTAAATTACACGTAAAATGTACTGTCAGCCTCGTCTCGTGACGCAGTTCATCTGACCTGCTTACACAGAGGCGGGATACCAGCAATCGAGTCCCCTGTGCTCCCGAGGCTGTCCTTTGTCCTCCAGAGGCTTTATAAAACCCAGCTTTACAGCAAATCCTGAAGAAAAATCCAGAGATGCTCCAGGGGAACAATATCACTGGCTTCAGATATCTGGACGGCCGCAGAACCAGGCCCGAGGAGAGAAGTTCTAGCAGGCAGATTTCTGCTCAGTAGGGGACCCCCAGCTGGGCAAGGCTGGCCCAAGAGTTGTCTGGACCACAGGTCTCCAGGCCTGCCTCCCCTACTCCAGACCAATTTCTGGCTGGGTTTTCAGGGTGCAGCTGCAACCAATCTGGGGGGATCACAAGGGACCCCTGGGCCCCTTCCCCAGATGGCCCTCGCTGGCTCTTTCCAGATAGACAGATCCTCATCCGGGCTATGGGGCCCTGCCTCTGCTCTCAGGGCTCTGCAGCCCGGCCCCCCTCCAGCCAGCCCCCACCCAGGGCAGGATCGCCTCCTGGGAAGGAAATACAGGAAGAGGTGGAGTTCAAGTTCTCCCCTGCATTGGCTCCTGGGAAGGTCGGTTTGGGTCCGTGAAGACCCAGTCCTGCTGGGAGGAGGCTGAGAAGTCTGCCTTGGGTTGCCGATGAACACCTTCTTAACGGTGACGACTAAAGTGACCTCTTAATAAAGTCCTAGTATAATTCAATTTTCATTTCTTAATAAAGCTACTCGAAAGTAAGAGAAACAGCAGCAAAAAGGATTATTGCTGTGTTTCTACCTGAGATTGCCTTCTTGAGAAACTCAGAATGACAACTGCTGCCCTGGCTTCCTTAATAAACTACTTGTATGAGATTAGGGGCAATTCTGCCCTAGCTTAGGGTATACATAGCAAATAAATCATTTGTATTTTCTTTCTTGTCTCAAGTGTAAAGGTATTGCTCCAAGCACAGCAATCCCTTTCTAGGTGCCAGAAATAAATGTCTTTCTTTTTCTTTTCTTTTCTTTTTTTTTTTTCTTTTTCTTTTTTTAAGGAAATCAGGGTTAAAAGGGTTCTGAATATGCCTCTGGGACCTGGACAGAATCACCCCATTTCTTTGGGTCTTAGTGTTCCCTTCTGTAAAGACAGGGCCTGGAGACCTTTCCTTGGGATAGAGAAAGGGAACATGGAGACTCCCCCAGGAGGGCGGCCAGCCTGTGTGGAATGTGGCCACGTGCAGTTTATAGTGACGTGGCAAAGCTGGTTCAGGTTGCCCTGTGCACGGGGCGGCTGGCACCACATGTGATGATAGTGACGACTTGTGGCCTGGGCTGGGACGAGTTGAATTGGAGTCATAGGGAAAGTTGCTCAGAGCTTGAGCTGGGTCTGAGCGTGGTCTGGCCAAGAAGATCTGCAGATCTGCCTGCAGCCGGGGCAGGCCAGCGGGGGCTGGCCTTCCTCCAGCATCCCCTGGACTGGGAGCCGCACCATCACTCCCCTGCCTCGCTCCCCACGCGGGGTGGGGCTTCCATGCCACTGGCTCAGTCCAGTGGGCCCGAAGGAGGAGCTAGTTAAGACTCCTGGCCTTTTTTATTGCCCTCGACAAAATTTTGTACAAATAAAATCATTTCTTTGCCCAAGTTATACTGACCAGCAAAAATTCATTCCTGACTCATGATACAGTTTGAGTCAAACATATCCCTCTGAATTCATAGCAGATGGTCTGAGCTTCAACTTTTAACTCTCTTTGAAATTTGAATTTTAAATCACAGGAATAATATATGCTAGTTATGCAGTGTTCAAACAACACAGAAGAATGCAGAGATTCTAGAAGGAAGAAGGAAACTTCCCAATTGTTTCCAGAATCTTTCAGCACACTCCTTTGCCGTAGAGGTCTGCCCAGATCTTTCTCCATGTATATACACGCATGTAGTCTTCTTACATAGACATGGAATCATACAGTATATATTGTATTACTTGCTCTTTTTTATTTTTTTAAAAAGCCAAAACTAAGTTTATGTGAACTCATTGCACTAAGAGAGAACATCCCTTTGGCAGAGTCTCAGCAGTGTCTCAGGGGAAAGTCAGAAGTTGGAAATATTTAGGTTGGTAAGTATGAAACGTCCGATTTCCTTAAATACTAAGACAGTTGATATCTCTGACATTTTACTTTGGCACTTCTTATTTTTATTGTGAAAGTATATCCTCATTTTTTCAAAAGCACAGTTTGGTTTGTGATTATCTTTCAAAATTTTTTAAAGCAATTTTTGTGAAACCATGGATAAGTCAAAAATTTGTGTTATTTTCAAATGTGAGTTCCATCATGGAACCAACGCAGCGCAGACAGCTCAAAATATCAATGCAGTGTTTGGGAAGGATGTGGCTAATGAATGCACAGTACGTTGGTGGTTTGAGACGTTCTGTTCTAGTGATTTTCATCTTGAAAATGAGCCATGTGGGCGACCTGAGACCAAGGTGGATGATGATGAGCTGAAAGCTGCAGTGGAAGCGAATCCATCTCAACCTATGTGTGAATTGGCAGCAAGGTTTGATGTTACTATTCCAACAATATTGGACCATTTGAAACAAATGGACAAGGTAAAGAAGCTGGATACATGGGTTCTGCATGAATTAAATGAGCATTAGCAGAGAAATTGTCTCGAAGCTTGCCTTTCCTTGCTGTCAGAACATAAAGGCGAAACATTTCTACACCGTACTGTTACGTGTGATGAAAAATGGATTCTTTCTGACAATTGCAAGCATTTGGCACAATGGATGGATAAAGAGGATGTGTTGAAACACAGTCCAAAACTGAATATCCATCCAGAAAAGCTAATGGGGTCTGTTTGGTGGTCCAGCGCTGGTATTACCCACTACAGCTTCGTGAAACCTGGTCACTCGATGACAGCGGATGTCTACTGCAACCCACTGGATGAAATGAGGATGCTTGTGATTAAGCAGCTGAGATTGGTCAATAGAGACAGGCCAGTCCTCTTGCAAGATGATGCTTGACCATATGTCACACAAACAACACTGCTCAAACTACAGAGGCTGGACTTGGAAACTCTCTGTCATCCACCATATTCACCAGACCTTGCACCAACTGACTACCACTTCTTCCAGACTTTGGATCACTTCTTTCAGGGAAAAATATTCAATTCTCAACAAGCTGTGGGAAACGCCTTTTGCGATTTTGTCGACACTTGCTCTCCAGGCTTCTTCGCTGCTGGCGTAAACAAGCTACTGTGAAGATGGCAAACCTGTTGATAGTTTGGTCACATACTTTAATGGTACTGCTTCTTGTTTGAGAGATAATAAACTAAACGTTTGATTTGAAATTGGACATTTCATATTTAATGACCTAAGTCATTGTAAGTTGTAGGATCTGGGCTCAAGTGGGTCAAGGCAGATGTGAAACTGATGGAGACTGGCGACGTTCACGACTAGTTTGTGGTTGGTAACCAGGGAGGACAGAGTCTGGAAGGGGTCTTGATAAGCACATTGTTTGCTCACAGGAGTAAGAAACTGACTTGAATAAATTGACGTGTGGGAATTTCCTTTATTTTCACCATTTCTGGACTTTTTTTTCTTTGTGTAGATCCAAGTTTCCATCTGGTATCTGAGTCCTTCTGCCTGCAGGATGTCCTTTATCATTTCTTGTAGTATAGGTCTGTTGACAATGACTTTTCTCACCTTTTTGGTAGTGTGAAAAGGTCTTTCTTTACTTTCCTTTAAAAAAATATTTGAGTGAATCTTATCGTCAGGCTTTCTTTGTAGTCATTTCAAAGTTAGCCACTGTTTATTAAGCTACCTCTGAGGGTGATGTATTTATAATGACACAGAAATAGCTTTTTATATGTATGATTCCATGCCATACAGCTTGAGTACCTGGGCACAGTTATTTTAAAGCAGAGAATTACTATTCCTTTTTGCCAGTGATTTTCTGTGTGTTTTTTTTAATTGAGCTAAAATTCTTTTAAAATAAAACTAACCAGTTTAGAGTTATAATTCAGTGGCATTTTGTACATTCAGGATGTGTGCCGCCATCACCTCTGTCTAGTTCTGAAGCATTTTTGTCACCCTCCGGCAGTCACTTCCTTCCCCTTAGGCCCTGGCAACCACTAATCTGTTTTCTGTTTCTATGGATTTGTCTTTGCTGGATAGTTAATATAAATGAAATCATGCAATACATGAAATTTTGTGTCTGGCTTTTTTCACGTGGCATAATGTTTTTCGAGGTTCACTGTAGCATCTGTTATACTTCATTCCTTTTTATGGTTGAATAATATTTCATTGTGCGACTATACCACCCTGTTTATCCATTCATCCGTTGATGGGCATTTGGGTCGTTACTGCCTTTTTGCTATTGTGAATAGTGCTGCTGTGAGCCTTCTGTCACAGGCATTTGTTTGAATACCTGTTTTCCATTCTTTGCGGTGTATACCTCAGAGTGGAATTGCTGATCATATGGTAATTCTATGTTTAGCTTTTTCATGAACCTCACCTTTATTTTTACCTTTTTTTAGAGACAGTCTCGTTCTCTCATCCAGGCTAGCGTACAGTGGCTTGATCATAGCTCACTGTAACCTTGAATTCCTGGGCTCAAGCAATCCTCCTGCCTCAGCTTCCTAAGTAGCAAGGACTACAGACATGCACCACCACACCCTAATTTTAAAATTTTCTTGTAGAGATGGGGTCTCACTATGTTGCCCAGGCTGGTCTTGATCTCCTGGCCTTAAGTGATCCTCTTGTCCTGGCCTCCCAAAGTGCTGGGATTATAGGTATGAGGCACCTTGCCTGGCCACCTTTGTTTTTGAAAGGTGTAATTATTGCTATAGAAATCTGGGTTGATTTTTTTTTTTCTTTCAGTACTTTAAAGATGACATCTCATTGTCTTCTTAGTTGCCTGGGTATGTAGTTGGTGGCCTTTAATTTTGAAAATTCTCAGCCCTTAGTTCTTCAAATATTTCTTATTCTTTCTCTCTTTTCCTTTTGAAATTCCAACTATGCTAGACTGTTTGACATTATCCCACAACTCTTAGATATTCTTTTCTGGGTTTTATTTTTTTACTCTTTTTTTCCTCTTTGTGTTTCAATTTAGATAATTTTTATTGACCTATCCTTTGAGCTCAGTGATTCTTTCCTCAGCTGTGCGCAGTTTACTGATGAGCCTGTCAAAGTTATTCTTCATCTCTGACATTGTGTTTGTTATGTCTAGCATTTCCATTTGACACTACCATCCAAGTACTAACCAGGCCCAACCCTGCTTAGCTTCCGAGATCAGACGAGATCAGGTGCGTTCAAGGTGGTATGGCCGTAGACTCCATTTGACTCTTTATCTTATAGTTTCCCTCTCTCTGTTTTCTGAAATTCCCCTCTGTTCAGGCATGTTGTTTGCCTTTTTAATTGGGATCATTTAACATATTAATTGAAGTTATTTTAAAGTCTCTGTCTGATAGTTCCAAGCTCTGGTTCATCTCGAGTCCAATTCTGTCGATTGTTTAATCTTTTGACAATAGTTTGTTTTATCACGCTTTTTGTGTGTCTTGTAATTTCTTATTTAGTGCTGGACATCATTTTAGAAGACTAGAAGAGACTGAAGTTAACAGTAATGATAATGCCCTGATAATGAGCATGCCTCTTTTGTCAGCTTGTTGTTATGGAGTGTTGGGTCAAATTAGTCCTGAGATGAGATAAGTTTCTCTTTCTTTGGTGATGTCTTTATCTCAGTGCACCACAGACTTCAAATTCTTTAGCAGTGGGCTGCTCTTAGCTTGTGCTTACAGCGGGGTCTGGGGCGCCAGAGGGTTTTCTCAGTGTTCCTGCTGTACCACCAGCTCTCAGTGGTCCCTGCATGCCTGTGCCACGGGGGGGGGGGGGTCCCTCCATGCTCTTGCCTCTCCTTCAGCAGTAGACCGCCGGTGCTTATTACTTGCTGCTGGCTCATGTTGGGAGTGGCTGTGGATTTTCTCTTATCCTGGTCATCCTTAGTCTTAGGCAGGGCCAGTGTGTGTGTGAATCTTGGAAGTGAGTTCCCCTCCCCGGCCCCAGAATCTCTGTTCCTCCTTCCCATGGCAGCGAAACTCTGCCTTGTATCTGAGGTTGGTCATGGTTGGAAAAGTTTGCTCCTACTATCCCCATGGTAGCATGTCTGTGCTTGGTAGAAGCATAGGATCTGGAGTCTAGAGAGTTTCTTGCTTTTTCGTTGCTTCCTAGTATTCCAATAGTTTGGATATGTCATAATCTACTTAATTATTCCTGTACTGATGATGGATATTTTCCCCATAAAGTTGTATTAAAAGAGTGCAAGCTGTCTTGCCTACATGTGAATGGTTCTCTAGAATAGATGCCTGGAAGCAGAATTTCTGGATTAAATGGTATACAGTTTAAAGTTTTGATAAACACTGAATTCCTCTTCAATCAGGCTACTTTTTTTTTAACCTTCTCTTATAAAAATGTAAGAAAATGCATTTTGTTTATAATCTCTTACTTTAAAAATAGTTGGGTTTTTTTTGTTTTTGTTTTTTTTTACTTTATATTTACCTTCTTTCAAATTAATTTAAAAAAAGCTTTGGGTGTTGCGAAGGGTTTGAACAATAAAAAGAGTTCTGATTAAAATTTACATTTTCGGCCGGGCGCGGTGGCTCACGCCTGTAATCCTAGCACTCTGGGAGGCCGAGGCGGGTGGATAGCTCAAGGTCAGGAGTTCGAAACCAGCCTGACCAAGAGCGAGACCCCGTCTCAAAAAAAAAAAAAATTTACATTTTCTTCTGATATAAAAAAGATTCTCATCCCAGGTCTTAAATCTCCATCTGATGTTCATATTATACTTCATGAAGTGCCATCCTCTGACATATCCTTTATAAACTTAGTTGCTTCAGTGCAGATTGTGACCTTCAAGTCATATACATTGATTTCTCAGAGTTAGAAGTACATTTTCCATATTCAGAGCACTTCTTCCCTTTCCACTATTCTGAGAGCACCTCAGACTTTATCTCTGACAGCCATTGACAGATTCTGATCTTTTAAATGAATTTTTACATATCATTATTTTAAAATTAAAAAAAATTTAGAATCCTAATTTACATTATGGTCAAAGATATTTAGTAACACTTCATTTATACAGAGATCCTTTTACCTAGCAATCTTAGTTATCTGCAATGGTCAAAAAATGAAAAGAGAAAAATGCATGAAAACAGTTGAAAATAGATGCCACAAAGCTATGCACTAAAGCTCATGACATTGCATATTTAAAAGAAAACTCTCCAGGCTCTTAGGACATTTTTTGATTCTTCCTATTAATACATTTTATTATCTGTGTTTCTCAATTGCTAGAAAATTAGAGTAGATGTTGGAGAGTTTTGTTCCAGGCAGACATACTAAGCCCAACACGAAGACAGCAGACAGAAAAGCCACTCAAGAAGGGACAGTGGTCCAGGCACTCTGGCCTACCATAACCTACGGAGGGTCCCCACCAGTCTTTCACCTGACTCTAGCGTGCAGTTGGGCCAGTGGGGAAATCAAGGCAGGGCAGCAGCAGGCCAGAGTCTGGTTGGTCAGAGAACACACTTGACTGATGCTGTTTGCTCTAGTGATGAACCAATAATGACCATAATTACCTACTCAGGCCTCCCACGTGCCATACACTTTACATGTATTATTTATATCCTCACGGCGACTTTGAAAAATAACTGCTTCTTATGCACATTTAATAAATGAAGACACTCAGGATGGGAATAGAAATAATTGTGCCCTAGATCGCATATTTAGTAAGTGGTAAAGATGGATTTGAAGCTATGGGCCCCACCTTTTTTCCCCTGCCCCTCTCAAAAGGTATGTTTCTAGCATGATGTTTTGGAAAAAGAAGAACCTAGAAGGTGCCTCCTCCTAAAATAGGAAGTGGTGATTTATGGCTGGAAGCTTCTGCATGGGCCCAAAGGGTGGGGCTCTATAGAGCTCAGGCAGTAGAGTGACTTTTGCAGACTGCGTATGCCCAGTCCAGTGCTAGGCCCAGGGTGGAGACCGGGGAAGAAGAGCACATGGTCTTACTTCCCAGAAGCCTCCAGTTTAGCTGTGAAGACAAGCCATCCCCACAGAAAATAACCGGGGGGGTCACTCCTATTCCTTGCTTATTTAATGTTGTGGTTTGGTTGGTTTTGTTTCCCAATACGTGTCCTGTCTCCGCTCCGGAGAGGGCCATGTGAGCAACAGGTTCCGGGGGGTCAGACAAAGGCGAGCCCCTTTCTGGGGAGGTGGGGCCCGGCGCTGGGGGAAGCAGGCAGGCTGGCCAGAGCAGGCGCGTTTGGAAGAGGCTTTGACCTATCGGCAGGACTCAGGTAAGAGGACGGGAAATGAGAGGCCGTCTCAGGATGGTGAAGATCAGAAGCCGAGCTCTCTCTGTTCAGTCCATGAAGATGTTCTGTCTTTATCCTGGGCTGGGTGGCCCGGGCCGCTGTTTGTTGCTTACATTCCCGTTCCCTCCTAGAATCAGGGTCTAATCCAATCCTAGAGGATGGTAGAGATCTGGATTATGTCCCACCTTCCTTAGTGCCCAACTAGACCTTTAGGTGCCATTTATTACTTTTATTCCTTCAACACCTGCATGTGCCGGGCATAAGGGAACCACGGTGAGTAAGACATGTCTCCTGTCCCGAGGGGCCTGCAGTCCTGCAGGGTGACAGGTACGCCCAGCGGCTGTGCATCCGAGCAGCTGCCAGCCCACTTGCCTTCTCTGTTGAGCAGAGTCCCGTGTGGCCCCCACGCCCCGGGTGTAGAATGGAGGATCTTTCCAATTCTGGGGCTTTTCTCCTATTCTGCTATTGGTTTTTTTTTTTATTATCAGAATATGATGGGGTACGTATGTTTTGGTTACATAAATTGCCTCTGCACAGCCCAAGCCAGAGCTAGAAGCATGCCCATCCCCCCAGACAGCGCTACGAATGCCACTTCCCATATGTGCACCTTAGCGTTGACTAGCACCGATCTGCTGTTGTCCTGATGCTGGTCATGAGACAAGGACGCAAGGGCCAAGGTAGGCTAATGCAGTGGGGTCCCTCAGTGCTTAGGGGCAGAGAGTCTGGTCACAGGATAAGCTCACAAACAGAAATGGGGGCAGGGAGGGGGAGGAGGCTCCAGGAACAGAGGGCCAAGGTGGCGGTGAGCAAGCGACAGAGCCCACCTCTGCAGAGAGTTCCCTCCTCGCCCGCATCAGCGAGGTGGTGGGTGCTACGGTAGGTGGGGGAGCACAGACAGGGGGTGGGGTAGGGAATTGCCTGCCGGGGGAACGGGCTTTCCTGTGACTGGGTACGTCTTGGCCGGATACACCCCTTCGACACGGGTCTGCCTGCGCTGATGCCTTGCAGGGGCAATCTCTCAAGTACACCAGCCTCGTTGGTTTGTGTCTTTTTTAAAAAAAGTCACTCTAGGGACCCCAAAGGACGAGGCTGCGAGAAGGGGATGCTGACTGCCGTGACAGAAGAATACTTGAGACGGTCCGAGCTCCTCACGGATGCCTTCGCAGGGCAGCTGATCCTTCCTGGGTGATGATGAGTGGGAGGGTGCCATTGGTTTGCACGCACACCTGGGCACCTGGGGCAGGGGAGGACGGCGCGGGTGGAGGGGGAGGACTGCCAGGGCATGGGGGGTGTCGGAAGGAGCCCCGCCTGAAGGGTGGCGGACTGCAGAGTGTGGAAGGGAGCAGGCGGGATGGTTAATGGCAGGTTGACAGCTAGAAACTCGGCTTTCCACCTAGAAAAGCAATGGCTTATACACTAGATTTGAGTTTCAGAAAAGCTCCCGTCAGGTTAGAGCTGACGTTAGGTTTGTCTCGCAATGGCAGAACTCAGAGTGCCCCTCCCCTGTCCTCTGCTCTCCCCTCTCTTGTCCGTCTGGCCTCAGTGTCAGTGGACATTGGGCTGCAGCAGGAGGATGGTCACCTCGGAGAGACTGGCGGTAGATGAGGCTTGATGGCCACAGAAGAGAAGGGTGTGTGGGGATCCCCAGGCTGGGGCAGCACACCGCCAGCCAGGACTGTCATGCTGCCATCAGCGCTTTGAGAAGAGGCCCAGGGACTGGAGCCGACACTGCCTCACCTCACTTCAGCTCTGGCAGGCTTTCTTTCTCTTGCCTCTCCGAGCACATGACATCATCAGATTGGTCACAGCAAAGCCCGTGGATACAAACAGGGAGCCCCGCTGTGGATTAGGTGGCTGGAGCGGGGCGGTGCAGGTGGTAGCGGGGGGAGCAACAAGGCCAGCGTGGTTGGTATCACACGGCAGGGGTGACTTGTAGCAGAAAAGAGTGTGGAGAAGACGTAAGCCGAGGGGTGGGGACGTGTGAGCTGCGAGAAGGGTGGCTGCCGTCAGTGTGACCCCGTTGTTCCGGGGTCTCCCAGGGCACTACCAGCCCTGCCAGCTGTGGGACAAGCACTCAGACACCTGCTCCCAATCTCAAGTCTGTGTCTTCTCCTCATCCCTGCTTGCCTTTAATGTGGACGTGCAAAGCTGGGGACACGCAGGTTATACTGGGACAGGGGCGTGGGTATCACTCTACTGCCCCTGGACTGATCCTGCTGGGTTGCCCTGGGTGTGCAGCGTCCACTTGACTTTGTCATGGAGTGCACATGGTGCCAAGCTCTCTTTCAAAGTGCTCTGGATAAAAAGGTACTAAATCAGACATGGGCCCTGCCCTCAAGGTGCTAACAGCAATCTGGCAATGCTGACACTAGCAGGACTGGCCATCACCTTCACTCACACAGTGGTGGGTGACATTCAGCCTCTGTTGCAAGTGTGGGTGTGCACTTCATTTAGCAAAGAGAGTCCTTCATTTATGCTGTTGTCTCCCTCCAACCCTTTCACCACATCCACCGTCCCTGGTCCTTCAGCTTCTTGGTGATTTAAGAGAGCCTCCTTGTCATTTTGGACCCAAAGTGGCTTTTCCTCTATGAGTGACCTTCAAAATGTAATCTCAACACACCCCTTTGCCAATCCTCTACATGAGCCATGGCTCTAATAAACAGTTAAGTGACAATTAACTGGTTAAGGACCAGCTGTCCTGGGAATTAGTCGTAATTTTTAAACAAACTAACTTCTCAGATACCTTCTCTCAAACATTGTTGGTGTATTATCAGAGAAGTGAGACTAATTTTAACATTGCCAATATTGGCTGCAAGAAAGAAAGAAGGAAAATAGAGCAGGAGCCAGGAGTCAGAGGACCCATGTCCTAGTCTCGATTCTGACGTGAGTTGGCTCACAGGCTTTTGTTCTGAGCATCGTTCTCATCTGTGAGCTTGGTGGTTGCAAACTGTCGTCATATGTGTCATTTCTGGAATCATTCACAGTGTAAAGTATAAAATGATGCGTGGGAGCTATAAAGAGTTTAGTGGTTACTCTCAAGGAGGCAAGGGATAGGATACAGGAGGGTAAGCAGTTTTTAGGGTCTGATTCTGCTGCGTGACTGGAGCGGTTAGTATCATAGAGCAGGGGTAACCTGCAGCTGAAAAGAGTAGGGAGAAAACGTGAGCTGAGGCACAGACTGATTTCCTTGCATCTATCACTTGTTTCCTGCCATGCATCACTTCCTGGACTGTGTGCCCATCTTTACAGGGCTTTGTCTGTGGGACTTCTGTGAGGCCTGGCTTGTGGGCAGGTCCTGTAGATATTTTTCATTTGCTTATGTCAGGTCACCTAGGGATATTATAGGCTTAGAGAGATGAATTTTTTTAATTCCCGAAATGTGAGGGAAGTGCATATTTGCACCCCAAAATCTCTTTGAGTCGTAGACCTTGGTTAAGAATTCCCTGAGGGAGACTCTCTGCCCAGAACCCAGGTGTAGACAAATTCCCTTGTCTTCCCACGTAAACTTTTCTAGTTTTACCTTTTATCTAAGAGTTTTACTCTTAGAGAGTCCCAATTTTATGCGTCTGTGTGAGAGGTGTCGGGGTTCCAACAACCCCTAGCAAGGCCAAAGACTTCTGTCTCCTCTCCCTGTGTGAGCATGCAAAGCCATGCTTCCTAAAGCAGGGCTAGCCCACCACACCCTCCCACTTCCGGGCAGCTGTAGCAACCACTTATGCTTACTGCTCCAAAGTTCTGAGCCCTTGGCTCTCTGACTCCTGGGAGTTTCCCTTCCCTTCTTGCAAGCTCAGCTATGCATTCAAATTATATTTAACGAATCGTACCCAACATTTTCTAGGTATTTTGTGGCAGAAAGTTCCCTGGGTTACCCTATCTCCCCTGATGCCAGAACAGAAGCATCATGAGCATTGGCAGGATATGACTTTTTAAAAAAGAATCTGAACCAGAAGGGTAGAATAGTAGGATATGCTAGAGCTGCGTAGGGAGGGTATGGGCCAAATTCTTCAGTTTGCTGAATTATTTCATAAACTATGAACAAAGGGTTCCTACTTCATATCTGCGGTCACTCTCTGTTTCCAACTGAGAGTAGCTTTAAGTGTTTGAGCAAGTTTCCATCTGCATCAGGGAAGGTAGGAGTCTTTGGGGTGAGGACTTTTCAGGGGTCAGGATGAGCAGCTTAGCTCTTTCGGAACGGGGCAATGGCAGGTTACAGGCTTTCGCCCCTTACCTCGGGCTCGGTGCCTGGGAGCTTATTCAGCACTAGGCACAGGGAATCCCGTTCCATTGACCAACCAGCTCTTCTTGCCAGATATGGGCCACCTGTGACCATTTATGGAAATGACTACAGACCTTCCTCCTACTCACAGCCTCGCATCACATTGTATCTTGGTGGCCAAGTGGGAATAAGTAGCAAAATTCATTCGATTGCTACTTTTTTCTTTATTCTGGTCTCCCCCCCCCCCCCCCCCCCCCCCCCCCCCCCCGTCTTCGCTTTATTCATGGTAGGTAAAGAAAACTCCTAAGGGCACAAAAGGCAGCCAAGGAGAGACTGGAAGTAATGTAGCTCAGACAGCGTCTCCGGGACTACGACCATCTCTGATGTGTGTTTTGAAGGTAGGCGGCAGTTTCTTCTTAAAAGTGTGGGACACGCTGCTTGATGGCAATTTATTCAGAGGAAAATCAAGCCCTGTGGATTTCAGATTGCCCTGGATTGTGGCTGATTTGCTCTGACATGCCTAAAATTAATGCGTGTTACATTTAAAAAATGTGTATTTATACACATGCACATAGGTTCAAGAAAGGGTATTATGAAGCAAGGAAATTGAAACGCACACTTCAGTGACAGAAGTTTAACGAAAATCTGTTTATGTTAAGGTTCTGCAACAACAGCTCTAGTCAGCTCGCTGCCAAGAAAACATCTTCAAGCTGGAATTTGGGGGTTTGGGTTCACTTGAGTACCCTGAAGTTACTGCCCACTCTCTTAACCCTGCCCACCCACCTCCACATCATCTTCTTGCTGCCCCTCCCCCCTGCGTTTCCGATGCTGGCTTCTTGGTGAAGCCATTCCAGACAGAGGGAGCAGCCTGAGCAAAGTCGGGCGAGCTTCCCCACAGAGTCACATCACCGTCCTGGGGGACGGCCTTCCTGTTTTGACACCACTGCCCTTGGGAAGGCAGCTTCCTCTTCCTACCCCTCCACTCGCTTATGCAAACCCCTCAGTCATTTGGGGTTCAGATCCGGTCCCACCTCCTCCAGGAGCCAGGAGTTTCCCCCCAGCTGTCCCTCCAGTTCCACGACTAGCATCACGTTTATCGTCTGTACCATCCATTTCGCGCAGGGATCCTCGACCAGAGGACAGTCGTGGCCTCTGGGGACACTGTGCTCTTCAAGACAAGTCGGCCATCTGGGGAGGGACACAGTGGGTGGGGGACACCACATGGAGAGACAGCTGAACATTATTCTCTTTGGAAAACAGTGGGGTGGGGTGCTGGGTGCCACAGCCAACTCTCCCCCACTTTGGGGTTGCTCATTCTTGTTCTCAACAGACCCTGCCTTCCTCCACTGGTCTCACCTCTGTCTCTTCTCTCTTGAGATCCTAAATTTAATTCTTCAAAGGGAGGGACCACTTCGTCTTTTACATCCCCTTGGACACCTAACACAGCGCTGGAGGTGCCAGAGGTTACTAATGCCTTTGATTGTCAAATGAGTCTTCCCAAGCCCACACTTCCCAGGCAGCGGAGGACCATCTCAAAATCTGTACTTCTTCTATCAACTCAAGCCTCAAATGTCTAAAATTCTCCTCTTCCATTTTCTCCTTCAAATCTGCCCTCCTCCACCTTTCATATTCTCTAATACTCAGCAGAAACCTCCATCATCTTGGAATCCTTGCCTTCTTAGTCCCTATGTCACCCAAATCCATTGAGTTGGTTATTTTCTTTTCATCTGCATAGTTACAACCTGGGGTTTCATCTACAGCCTAAGTTGAGGCGCTTGTCATCCAAACCTAGAACCTGAGCACCTCCTGCTTGCACAATTAAACCATCTTCCTAAAACATTGTTTTCTTCAAGTAACTGAACTACATTTAAAAAGAAACGTCCATGGCTCCTGTAAATAGTGAAATATAATTCAGCTGCCTTAGCCTGCGCTCAGGGCCTCCCCAGTCTGACTTCAGCTGCCTTCCTGCCTTCCTCTTCCTCCTTGGACTTTGCAAAGTTTCTGTCCCAGGGGACCGGTTTGCTCACTGGCTCCCCAGCAGGTCTCTCTTTGTTCCTCCTGCCACACAGCCCTTTTTATTTGGTCTTTCCAAATTCTGCCCATTCTTCAAGACTCGGCCAAGGCCAAGTCCCATCTCTTTGACTCCGTCACCAGCTACTTGCAAGGACCACAGGCTGTTCACCCGTGAAGTTCTTGAAACTTCACCTTTAGCCAACCCGCACCCTCCACCCCGCCATCCGCCAAGCCCTGGACCTCATTTTATATTTGTAATTTTGTATTTTTCCACATAAAACTTGCACCCACCCCTGCTCCTCATCATCTGTAACTCTCTAACTGATCGTAGGGGCAAAGCGTGCTTACACATGACTTATTAACAATAGGACTGAAAACGCGTTACAAGCTCACACTGAGTCTCCTATTTCTTTTACTTCCATCTGGACTTAATCCTCAGAGGTATGTTGAATGTGTGTTTTGTGCAAGACTTAAGTGCTCCTGGGTGGGGAAGTAGGGAAGATCTCGCCCTTGGCATCAGGGCACATATTGTGGGAGGGATTAAATACAAGCAACTGTAAAGGGAAGTGGGTAACATAAACACACCAAGGGAAGAACAAGCAAAGATTGTAGAGATTAAAGAAGAGGTGACTACAAGACTGGCTTTTACCCATGGCATCCCTGCTGTGCTGGGATGGGAGAGAACAGCGCCCTGACCTCAAGGCTGACAGTAACAGGGGATGGAAGGCCGAGCCTCTTCCTGGAGCCTGGCTCATCCTCAGTGACCTTCACGCTGTGACCCCCACTCCCTCAAGGCAGCTGACGAGGCATTCCCTGCACTCCTCGCCCTGCCAGCCCGCTCCTTTCCACCGTCCCAGCAACACACGGTCTGAAAAGAAGTCAAAGTTTCTCCCAGTCTGACTTTTCAAAGTGCAATGCTTTTAGGAGAGTACTTAACTGCCTTTGCTTTTACTTTTAAATCCCCATCTGCGCCCATGAATTGATTTGAGTTCATAAACTCGATGAAAAAAGCAAAACCCCAGATCTCTACAGTTTGCCTGGAAGCTCACAGAGAGAGAGAAGAGAACAACAGGTGAAGACTTGCAAAAGTGGGGTCCCGAGGTCAAGCTTTATTTGCTTGGCTCTAGACAACCTCATTCTTCCTTCTGAGCTCTACTCTGTCTTGTCTTCTTTGATCTGGCACCCTCAACATCATCTCTCTGGGGTCAAATTCCCTTTGATAGAAGGACTGAATCCATCCCTGTTTCAGGTATAAAGAAATACAAGGAGAAACTATGGTTTGCTGCTCTGCTCAGAAGTCAGGAAAGCAATTTCTTTTCCTAAAAAATTGATACTGATGCTTCCTTCCACTAGTCAAAGAGTCTAACATCACTCATCTGCTCCCTTCTTTGCTTTGGCTGCCAAGCTCAGAGCTACATTTTGTGTGCAGTTACTGCAGCCTTCTGAGGCTAACTCTGCAATTATATTTCCCTGCTCCTCCTCCACTACTTGACTTTGTTTTCCCTCTTTTGTTTTGTGTTAACCAGCTTTGGTCCTATTGCATTTTGATATATCTCTATAGGTCAGTGTAAAGATTTTGCTCAATCCCCGTTTTGTTATTGCTCTGGTCACTCCTACCCACTTTATGAGAAACCTGGGCCCACTCCCAGCTGGGGTCTTATGATGGCATAAGCCTTCTTCCCTTCACAACTGAGCAGAAGAACTTTCTGCTCAGCAGTAGCCTCTGATGGCAGCTCCTCGCAGGCCAGGCAATTGCTTGGACGCTTCCTTAAAACTCAGCTTCTGAAAAATGGCTGCAGGAGGGGTAGGCCCATGAAAGGACTACCCATTTCCCTTTCTCCTCATCTTCAAGCCTCTCTCCTGCCTCAAGGAGGGTCGTAGCACCCTGCAGACTTCTTCAGTAGCTCTTCCCTCCTGCCATCCCCTCTTCACTGGTCGCAGTCCCTCTAGCAACTGAGTCTGAGGGGCTGGCCCAGTCTCAGGAGGCTTAGTTGCCCTGGCAACGTGGGTGGAGCTAAGCCTACCAACTGCTGCTGATGATTTATGACAGTTATTCGAGAACTTTCCGTTGGTGACTCTTTAACTGCATTTTACAGATGAGAGATGAGTCTTGATCAGAGTCTTCTAAGCTGGGCCTAACACTGAAGTATCCCAGCTCTCAGAACCCATCTGTGGTCTTCCACATCACGCTATTCGTCACTGATAGCTCCAGTGTCACCCTCCACCCTTCAATTCGAAATGCTAGGTGCATACCAGGGTCAAACATGGCCCGATTCTGACCCAGGAGAGAATTCTAATGCCCACCTCCGCTTCGGGCAAGTTTTCCAAAGTGTGATCAGATGACGCCTGAATCAGAATGATATGAACTAGGAGGCTGGTTTCAAATGCTGGTCCAAGCCTCCCTACCTACCAAATCTCCCAGGGCAGGATGGGCCTGGGAAGATGAGTGTTAAAACAAGCCTCCCAGGTGACAATGATGCACACTAATGTTTTCAGGACCACAGAGATAGGAGATGAGGTTGCAGCGATGAGCAGAAAATTGTGATATTTACAGTGAAGTTTTAAAAATCAACTTTGAGCTACACATACAATAAAACATGCCCATTTAAAATGTATGCTTTGTATAGTTTGAAGATTTTTGACAAATGTGTACACTTGTGTAACTGTTGCCACGATCCAAATAAAGGACAGCTCCTCATGTCCCTTTGGTTCAGTGCCACTCAGGCTCCAGATCCACTGACCTTTACGTTAGAACAGATTAGCTTTGCTGTTTCTAGGCTTGCTCGTGTGCAGACTCAGGCGCTGGGTCCTCCTTTGTGTCTGGCTTCTTGTGCTCAGCGTGAGCTTTATCCATGTTGCTGCATTTAGCAATAGTTCATTCTTTTTTGCTTCCGAGTAATAATCCATGTTCATATAGACAACAATTTGTTTATCCGTTTGCTTCTTGTGGTTTGGGGTGTTTCTAGTTTTTGGGTCTTGTGAATATATTGTCATAAACAAATTGTTGTAAACAACCTGCAATCTATCTCAAGTGACTTTTGTGTATGGTGTGAAGTAAGTGTTGGTTAAGATTTTTTTTTTCCAATATGGGTATCTAGCTGTTCAAATACCATTTATTAAAAACAAAAACAAAAACTCTCCTTTCACTCATTGAATTATCTCTGCACCTTTGTCAAAAGTCAGTTGGCCAAATATGTATGGGGTCCATTTCTCGACCATTTACACATGGTATTCATAGGTCATGTATATTGACCCACTTTGTATTCCATTAATCCATATGGCTACCCTGCAGCCAATTCCACACTGTGTTGATTGCTATAGCTTTATAATAAATCTTAAAGTCAATTAGCATAAGTCCTCCAAATTCTCTTCTAGGGTTTTTGCATTTCCATGTAAATTATAGAGTCATCTTGTCAATTTCTACAAAAAGCCTGCTGAGATTTTGATAGGGATTGCATTGAATCTGTAGATAAATTTGGAGAAAGACTTGACATCTTAACAATATTGAGTCTTTTAGTCCATAAATATGGTATATCTATTTAAGTCTTTTTTAATTTTCGGGGATGTTTTGTAAGTGTTCAGTGTGTAGATCTTGCATATATTTTAATTTATTCTTAAATATTTTATGTTTTTGGCTGCTGTTGTGCCATTTTTAAAAATTGTTTTGCTCTAGTATGTAATATATTAAAATACAATTGATTTTTGTATATTGACCTTGTATCCTGCTACTATCCTAAATTCTCTTATTAGTTGTAGTAGTTTTGTGATATATTCTTAAAGATTTTCTAAATACATGATTATGTCAGTGGTGAATAAAGACAATTTTACTTCTTCCTTTATAGTGTGCACACCTTTTTCTCTCTTTTAGTCTTATTGTAATGTAATGTAAGAGCCTTCAGGAAAACAGTGAATAAAACTGATGAGGACATTCTCCCAATTTTAGGGGAGAAAGCATTCTATTTTTCATCATCATGTGTAATGATGGCTACAGGAGTTTTGTAACATCTCACATAACCACGATATAATGATCTAAACCAGAAAATTAACATAGACTCGATACTATAACAAATCTATAAACCCTATTCAAATTTCAACAATTTCCCTCTAATGTTATTTTTTCTGGCCCAGGATCCAATCCAGGATCCCACATTGCATTTAGTTGTCATGTTTCCTTAGTCTCCTCCAATTCGAGACAGCTCAGAACTTTGACACCGAGACCAGACTGGGTGACCCTGAGGGGTGGACGGCGCCGTGATGCTGACCAGGTTCCGGGAACTGGCGAGGAACTGGCATCCGGTGGTCTGGTGGTGCCAGCTCCTGCCATCGTAGCGCCTGCTGCATC
>VBSM01003143.1:47045310-47064918 GCA_008086735.1 Cheirogaleus medius
TGTTTTTCCATTCTTGGGATACTTCACTTAGTAGAATTGGTTCCAGCTCTATCCCAGATGTAGCTATTTTAAATGAGATTGGTTTCTTGATTTCTTTTTCAGATTGTTCACTGTTAATGTATATGAATGCTGCTGATATGTTGATTTTATGTCCTACAACTTTACTAAATCTGTTTAACAGTTCTAACAGGTTTTTTTTTAGTGGTGTCTTTAGGTTTTTCTAGGTAGAAGATCATATTATCTGTGAACAAGACTAATATGACTTCTTCCTTTTGAATTTGGATATCCTTTCTTTCTTTCTCTTGCCTAATTGCTCTGGTCAGGACTGCCAGTACTATGTTGAATAACAGTGGTGAAAGTGGGCATCCTTGTCTTGTTCCAGTCCTTAGAAGAAAGGCCTTCACTTCTTCCCCATTCAGTACAATGTTGGCCATAGGTTTGGCATATATGGCTTTTATTATTTTGAGGTATGTTTCTTCTGTACTCATTTAGATGAGAATTTTTATCATAAAGGGATGCTGAATTTTGTCAAATGCTTTTTTGGCATCTATTGAAATAATTATATATTTTTGTTCTTGATTTTGTTAATGTGATGCATCACATTTGTTGATTTACATATGTTGAATCATCCTGGCATCCCTGGAATGAATCCCACTTAACCATAGTGAATATCTTTTTAATGTGTTATTGAATGTGTTACTGAATTTGGTTTGCTAGTATTTCATTGTGGATTTTTGCATCTATGTTCATCAGGGATGTTGGCCTGTTGTTTTCTTTTTTTGTTGGGTCCTTCTCTGGCTTTGGTATCAGGGTAATGCTAGCCTTGTAGAATGAGTTTGGAAGTACTTCCTCCTCTTCAATCTTTTTTTGAAGAGCTTAAGTAGGATTGGTATTAGTTCTTCTTTAAATGTTTGGTAGAATTCAGCAGTGAATCCATCAGGTCCTGGGCTTTTCTTTGATGGGAGACTTTTTGTTATGGCTTTGATCTTATTACTCATTATTGGTTTGCTGAGGTTTTCTGTTTTTTCATGGTTCAATCTTGGTAGGTTTTATGTGTCCAGAAATTTATACATTTCTTCTACGTTTTCCAATTTGTTGGTGTATAATTGGTCATAATGTTCACAAACCCACGAAGGGATTTTTTTAGAGGTGAAATGAAGTGAGTGAGCATCATTACATGTTTGAGGTGGAATGCAGGGCATGCAAGCACAGTGAGAAATCACACTAGCATATACATTGCATGATCCAAAAATGGTGAATAAACCCCTCTCAAGACAGAAATTTTAGTAGTAAAATGAGTGTTGAAAGTACTTGCAAGTTTTAGGTTGATGATTAAATTTTTAATATCATTACTTGAGTGCTTTTATCTACTGTTTTATTATTTATTTATTTATTTATTTAAGACAGAGTCTCACTCTGTTGCCCGGGCTAGAGTGCTGTGCTGTCAGCCTAGCTCACAGCAACCTCAAACTCCTGGGCTCAAGCAATCCTCCTGCCTCAGCCTCCCGAGTAGCTGGGACTACAGGCATGTGCCACCATGCCCGGCTAATTTTTTCTATATATATTTTTAGTTGGCCAATTAATTTCTTTCTATTTTTAGTAGAGACAGGGTCTCGCTCTTGCTCAGGCTGGTTTCAAACTCCTGACCTTGAGTGATCCTCCCGCCTTGGCCTCCCAGAGTGCTAGGATTACAGGCGTGAGCCACCATGCCCGGCCTATCGTTTTAAAACAACATTTTAGGCCATATTTAATTAACATGCTTGTTACAAGATAAATTAGGAAAATAAGTAGTAAAAGTGAGAGACCAAATTTTAAAGATTTCAAAAAGAACAGAACAAATACTCTGAGGAATCCAAGAGAATAGTCCTGAGAACCAATCTCCCATTTTTGGTTCATCTCTTTTAACTGGTTGTAACCATGAAACTTGTGATTTAATTTTATCAAAATGTATTTCCACTTCTGTGGAGGTATTCACATAAGTGCAGCATGAAGAATTAGCTATAACACAAACATCCCCTTGTTCTGCTAAGATATAGTTAAGAGTTTTGCAGTTATCAAGAGCTACTCAAGCTGAAGAGTCTAAAGATTTCTGTTGGGCAGTTGTCGTTATTGCAGTTTCATCAGCAATAATTTTTAAGGATATAGATAGGTTGTGGAGCACATGTTGTAGAGCCGCCACCCCCAACCAGGTAGTAGGGTGTCCCCCAGGAAATATTTATTTTCACCTGGGATTTTCCCTGGGAGATAGCATTTTGGGGTTCCCCAGATGGATTGTCCATCTACAATCCCCCTAGTTATTCATGAAAATAATTTTAGGAAACCGGTCTAGTCTTCTAGATCTGATCTGTTACGGACTGAAAAAGGAGTGGTCAGGAGTCGTAATAAACAAGTGCCCCCCATTGTCCAGCGGTTTAAGCAATCATAAGCCCAAGGAGTTCCCTTTTTACCTCCACAGACAATAATACATCCAGGGGGCACACAAAGAGTACCCGCTCCCATTTGAAGGTTTATAGAGCCATTTTCGGGTAACACTGCACTTAGATTTTTAAACCAGGAGTCTGTATAAGGGAGTTGATCCTGTCCCTCTGGGAGCTGACAGGCTGCTGGTTTTTTTAAGCCTTGGGGAAACCATCTTTGCAGGTGTTCTTTGGTACAGATGGGGGTCCCATGGTCCCTATCTGAGGAGTTAAAGCGTTTGTTAATAAGGTGATCTAAGGAGGGTGGTTCTGGAAAGGCTGCAACTGTCAATTTTTCACAATAGGTGGTCAGTTTAGGGAGACCATCGGGCCAACAGATAGCATGCGCGTAGCGTTGTACGTCCTCGCCGTCACCTTGTACATAGTGTCTAACAAGGGGCTGAGTAAGAAAGAAACAGGAAATCTGGAGTACGGAATTATTGATTGTACCCTACAGGTGATCCGAGAGACAGGCTTTTCTGTAAGTTTAACGTACAGGAGGGTACACCAGTGACCTTGTATATACAAAGGTCAAATATAGGATTGGAGTGGTCCTGTACTGGACAAGGTTTCGGATGACAAACCCCGCAGTGGGACAGGTTAGCAAAAGAGGCAATCGACTGAGAAAGCCTAGGTAAAGTGCTGCCTTTCCAGGCAAACAAAAATCCCCAAGGAACAAGTAAGACCCACAGGGTATACAATTTTGTGTTACTTATCCCCCTAGTGGAAGACTAGCTTTGCATCCTCCAAGGGCTCACAAGCCCAGTGTTTCTCTAGTCTCTCAGATGGCGGTGAGTTCCGGAGACGTGGGTTCTCTGGTAAGGTGCCTCTTTTGTCCAAGTGTGATGGATCCCCGGCTTAACTCCTGCGATCTTAAGCGATGAGTGAGTTGTCAGGAGCACCTCAAAAGGGCCAATGCACTGTGGCTGTAGTTGCCCTTCAGGATGCTGGTTTCTCCAGGTCTCCAGTGACACTCTGTCTCCTGGCTTTCTGGAATGAAGGGGCACGTCCGTTGGAAACTGGAGCCCGTTGGGAGCAAACTCAGAAATAGTAGTTAGCATGTTACCTAGCTGTTTCACATATAGATGAGCCTCTGTTCCTGGGGGCAGAGAATCACTGGGCAAGCCCTGACTGAAGGCTCTTAGGAATGGTCTCCCATATAAAATTTTAAAGGGGCTAAGTGCCCGCTTTTTTCTGGGAGCCACCCGAATTCTCAGTAGGGCAAGGGATAATACTCTGTCCCGCGTTAACCTGGTCTCTTGACAAATTTTGGAGAGAGTCTTTTTAAGTTTTATTTGTTTGTTCCGTTTTTCCCAAAGACTGGAGACTCCATAATGAATGTAGTCAGTTTTCAGTCAGTTTTTAGAATTCGTGATATTTTTTGAGTGACTTTGGCAACAAAGGCTGCTCTGTTATTGTTTTGGAGAGTTGAAGGAAGTCCACATCTAGGAATAATTTCCTTTAAAAGGGCTTTGAAGAACTCTGAAGCTTTCTTCTTGCTCTTGGTGCAGTAAGCCTTTAACCCATCCTGGAAAAGTGTCAACAAAGACCAGCAAATATGGAAAATTTAGAGACTCACAGCATCATGGTACAGTCCACCCACCAGTCTTCCCCCGGGGAAAGTCCCTCTTTGTTGTGCTTCTGTCTTTAGGGGTGGCTGTGAGGTCCCTGAAGGTTTGGGGTTACTTTTTAAGCATGTGGGGCAGCTTTGGACTACTGTCCCAATGGCTCTCTGTAAGTTGGACCCGGCCACATGAGGCTGTATCCATTCATTGTAAGGTGGCATCTCATAAAAAATGGGTAACTTTGGTGAATCCGCTCAAGCATTGGTTTGATGACAGTTTTAGGAAGGAGGACTTTCTCTTTCATGTTTGTAAGCAAATTTTGATCATCATACCTGGAAAATCCCCATTGTTTAGCTCAGAATATTGGGGATCACGTGTATCTAACTGAAGATAGGGAATCAAAGTCAATTGGCAAGTCATTTGCCTGGCTGCTTTCTTGGCTATCAAGTCTGGCATAGAATGTCCTTTAGTAATGTAAGCGTCTATTTTCTGATGTCCCCAGCAGTGCATGATGGCTATCTCCCTAGGCAGTAGAACTATTTTCAGTAATTTAAGAATCTGAAGCCCATATTTAATTTTCTTATTTTCAGAGGTAAGGCATCCTCACTCTTTCCAAATAGCTCCATGAGCATGTACAACAATAAATGTAAATCCAGAATCGGAATAAATAGTGATATGCTTATTTTTCCATGATATAGGACTTTAGTTAATACGATAAATTTAGTCTTTTGGGTGGACATCCCAAGGGGTATGGCTTGTGCCTCAGTTACCTATTGGCTGGTAACCATAGCATACGCAGCTTTGCATTGTCCTTGTTCCATAAAGTTGTTCGTTAACTGTAAAAGTCTCCTCACCCAGCTCTAACAAAGGCTGATCATGGACCGGGGAATGAGAGTCCGTAGGCAGCAAGGTGATGGGATTCAAGGTGACACTGTCTTTAAAGTTATATTAGGATTATCTAACAGAGTAGCCTGATACTTCCTTAACTGGACTGCTGTTAAGCAATAGCCCCCCTTTTGTTCTAGTAGGAATAATACATAGTGTGTGGTATGAAGGGTCACCGGTTGTCCAAGGGTGAACTTTTCAGTTTGTAACAAAACATTAAATATCACAAGTAGCAGCAACTGCTCTCAAATAAGTGGGGCACACATTTGCCACTATATCTAATTGCTTAGAGAAATAGACCACAGATTGCTTATGATCCCTCAAAGTTTGGGTTAATACACCAAGCCCAATCCCTTGTCTTTCTTGGGTGAACGAATCAAAAGGCTTGCGTAAATCTGGGAGGCCCAATCTGGGGCCAGTTATCAGGTTTTTCTTAATAGACAAGAAAGCCTTTCGACATTCCCCGGTCCAAGTAAGGATCTCTGTATTTTTTTCCTTTTATGGCTTTATAGAGGGGTTTGGCTATTAGCCTGAAGCTAGGAATCTAAATCGAGCAAAGCCCCACTGTACCCAAGAATCCTTGCAGCTGCTTGGGAGTGGTGGGGACTGCTACCTGGTGGGGTGGCAAGATGTTGTCTACATATTAGAAAATGATTCTTTTTTTAAAAAAATTTTTTTTCCTTAAATGTCTGGCTAGAATTTTGCATTCAGTCCTGTACAGGTTTTGCCATATTTATGCCTGAGTATTTAAAGTTTTTTCACAATTGTGAATGATATTATGTTTTTTTTTCTTAGCATTTGCATCTTCAGGCAGATATTGTGTTTTAATTTCAGTCTCCATGGATATATAGTAATACAATTGAGTTTTGTATTTGATGAACTTGTTTCTTTCAGTCCTACTATAGTTCTAGAAGTTTGGGCGGTTGTTTTTTGTTTGTTTTGTCTTGGTATATTCCCTGGGGATTTCTGTAGATGATTTTATCATCTGCAAATGGGACAACTTTCTATTGTTTTCTGATGTTTATGCATTTTATTTCCTTTTCTTATACTGTTGTGCTGGCTAGCACTTCCAGTACTAGAAGTGACGAGGGTATACATCCTTGTCTTGTATCTGATCTTAGCAGAACAGAATTCTATCTTTCTCATTTAAATATAATGTGAGCTGTAGGGTTTTTATAGATGTTCTTTACTAAGTTGAGGAAGTTTCCCCCAAATATTCGGAGAATTTTTGTTATGAATGAGTGTTGAATTTCGTAAAATGCTTTTTTCTGCATCAATTGATATGATTGTGTGATTTTTTTCTGTAGCCTATCAATATAGTATATTACATTGATTAATTATCGAATATTGAACTAGCTTTACATACCTGGAATAAACCCTACTTGATTGTGGTGTATAATTTTTTCTATATTGTTGAGTTCTCTTTATTGTATTTTGTTCAAATTTTTTGATTCTATACTCGTGAGGAATATCGATCTGTCATTTTCTCCTTTTTTTTTTTTTTTTTTTTTTTTGAGACAGAGTCTCACTCTGTTGCCTGGGGCTAGAGTGTGTCAGCCTAGCTTATAGCAACTTCAGACTCCTGGGCTCAAGGGATCCTCCTGCCTCAGCCTCCTGAGTAGCTGGGACTACAGGCATGTGCCACCATGCCCGACTAATTCACATATATATATATATTTTTTTTTTTAGTTGTCCAGCTAATTTCTTTCTATTTTTTTTAGTAGAGATGGGGTCTTGTTCTTGCTCAGGCTGGTCTCCAACTCCTGTACTCGAAAGATCCTCTCACCTCGTCCCCCCAGAGTGCTAGGATTACAGGCGTGAACCACCATGCCCGGCCCATTTTCTCTTTTTTGTAATGTATTTGCCCAGTTTTGGCAGCAGAGTAATACCAACGTTATAAAATAAATTGGGATGTGTCCTTCATTTTCTATTCTCTGGAAGAGATTGTATTGAACTAGTGTTAATTCTTCTTTCAATGTTTGGTGTAATTCAGTGATGAAGGTATCTGTGCCTAGAGATTTCTTTTTTGGGAGTTTTAAAATTATTAGTTTAATTTCCTCAATAGTAAAAAAAATTTCTTAATACTTACATGGTTATTCAAATTATACCATATTGGTTGACTTGTGGTAATTTGTGCTATTTATTTATTTATTTTTCAGCATATTATGGGGGTACAAATTTTAAGGTTACGTATATTGCTTGTGTCCCACCTCCCCCCTTGAGTCAGAGCTTCAAGCGTGTCCATCCTCCAGTTGGTGCACATCGCACTCATTATGTATGTATATACCCATCCCCTCCTCCCCCTTCCACCTGCCCGACGCCCGATAAATTTTATTCCTATATGTCCACTTAGGTGTTGATCCGTTGATACCGATTTGCTGGCGAGTACATGTGGTGCTTGTTTTTTCATTCTTGGGATACTTCACTTAGTAGAATGGGTTCCAGCTCTGTCCAGGAATATACAAGAGGTGCTAGATCACTGTTGTTTCTTATAGGTGCCCATCAATACATGAGTGGATTAATAAAATGTGGTATATGTATACCACGGAGTACTATTCAGCTTTAACGGATCAACACCTAAGTGGACATATACGAATAACATTTATCAGGTGTCGGGCGGGTGGGAGGGGGGAGGAGGGGATGGGTATATACAAACATAATGAGTGAGATGTGCAACGTTTGGCGGATGGTCACACTTGAAGCTCTGCCTCAAGGGGGGAGGGGGCATGGGCAATATATGTAACCGTAATATTTTTACCCCCATAATATGCTGAAATAAAAAACAATTAAAAAATATAATAACAAGACTTTGTTTTAAAACAACCCTTTCTGGTTTACAAGATGTTTTTGTGTGTATGTGTGTGTGTGTTTGTCATTGTTGTTGTTCATCATGAGAATCCTGTGAAGCAGTCAGTGCAAGGAATTTTATTTCTAGCAGGCAAATGGAAAAACTGAAGCTCAGGCAGTTAACATGGACCGAGGCTCTGTGACCAGTAAAGGACAAAATCAGATCTAGACCCCAGTGCTGGCCCGTTGCTCCTCAACTCCTTGACACCCAGTGGCGGGTGGCATCCTTGACCCAGCCTGTTGAGTATAAGTGTCCATTGCCCTTGCCTTGTCATCCAGTCCCCCGAGTCCACACCCTACTTATTCCCCTCCCTTTGCACCTGCTTTCTGCTGCATGCTGCTTCTGTTTTAGTGAGAACTTGGACTGTCACCCTTTAAGAAGAGATGCTCAGGGGCCGGGCGCGGTGGCTCACGCCTGTAATCCTAGCACTCTGGGAGGCCGAGGCGGGTGGATAGCTCAAGGTCAGGAGTTCGAAACCAGCCTGACCAGGAGCGAGACCCCGTCTCTAAAAAAAAAAAAGAAGAGATGCTCAGAATAGGAAACTTGATCTTTTCCTGCTTGGAAAATCTTTCTCCAGAGAAGGAGGACTCAACCCGATGACATACTCATTTCCTGGGGCTGTTCTTGACAGGAAGGGCCACATTCCAGGGGAAGGCTTTGCCACCCAGGGGTTTTATGACTGTCCCTAAGGAAAGGCCATTCCCTGGCCATTGCCTTGTCCTCCATGGTAGCACTCTGAGGATGGGATGCTGCTGGGCTCTGGCACACGAAACTGGCTCTTTTGCAGTATGATCTCTGCACTCATGGCGGAGAAGCTGGCGGGGAATCCAGGGATGGAATTTTCACAGCCTCAGCAAATGACTGGGGAAACACGGCAGCAGACAGAGGCCTGTTCATTGTTGCTGTGAAACAAACACCTGATGCCTGTCCGCACAGTGAGCCCGGTGCCCTGAGACTCTGAGGAAAGTCTTCAGCCTAGGCCTGGGATTCCAGAGTGGCCACTTCTCCTCTGGACACCCTAACCCCAATCCTGGAGCCTGGTGTGTTTGGCCATTGCCATTGCTCTCTCCACACAGCCGCTGGCCACACGGGCTCTGCCTTCCTGGGGAACAGCTTGCCCAACATCACCCTCATCCCAGGCATGCGTGGGCACGGGCAGCCTGCCCTGATGCCCGTGAGTCAAACTCCCAATGGTGTGGACTGGAGAAGGAGCAGCATGGCTGGGTCCAGGCAGAAAGGCTCTCTGGAGCCCATGGTAGGGATACGTAAGCACCAGAGGGCCCTCCCTGCAGGGCTTAGCACTCAATAATCCAAAGATAACACATCTGTTCTCCCTGGAGAGGCTCATTTTCCCATAAGCCCCTTCCTCTGTCCAATCCAGTACAATCATTCAAGTCTTTGTGAAGACCTCCTCCCAGAAGCCCCTGAGGGCTGGGCACTTTGGGGAGGATAAATAATAGATATCATTTATTGAGCACTCACTGCAGGCCAGGCACTGTTCTGGGCACCTTCCTCACATGAACCTACTTAACCCTCCCAACCTCGTCATGAGGTTGACGTTACTATTATCTAGAATACACGGAGTGGGAGACCTATTCATTTGCCAAAGGTATGAAGTTGAGTAGAGCAAGAGCCTGGAGTCTGAGTTCAGGTGCGTGCTCTCGATCGCTACATCCTCTTGGGCCTCTAATTTTTGTATCAGTCAGGGACATGAATTGCAGATAACAGAAACCAACCCTCGCTGGGTTAATTAGAAAATGAACCCCTGAAAGAGTAAGAGGTGGCTCGTGAAATCTCTGAGAGAGTACTCGCTCCGGCAGCACATACACCTAAATTGGGACAATAAAAGTTCTGAGCAAGTGGATTCTGGCCGGATGCTCCTCAATCCCATTTCTTCATGCCAAGCAGACAGGAAGACAATGCTTCTCAGCCCACCTTTCAGTTAGGCCAGTGGAACACAGGGGGAAATCAAGTACACACTTCCAGGCCTGGCCCTAAAATGTCTTGTCAGACCCTTGGCTTTCATGCTCCTGTGAAGGAGAAGGAGACCGTGTTGGTGGAGCCACACTATGGAATGGCCCAGGCCCTGAGTCACCGCCTGGAGAAGTGCTGCCCAGGTGAGCCGTCCAGCCTGCATCCACCTGCGGGTGTGATTGGGAAATAAACCTTATTGCGGTTACCTGATGAAATATTTAGGATGTAAATATTTAAGATTTATTTGTTCTATGGGATGGCCTAGCCTATTCTGACCAACAAAACCAGAAAAGTGAGCTTGGTGGCTCCACACTCAGGCCCAGTGTCCCAAGTCACAGGATAAGCTGCCTATGTGTTTTGGGGTTCTTGGGATATTGTCTAAGTCTGTGTTGAATTAAGTCTTTTGCATTTCAAGAACCTAAGAAAAAATATTGAAGCTAAAAATGACACATAATTTAGCCAGGTGCGGTGGCTCATGCCTATGATCCCAGTGACTTGGGAAGCTGAGGCAGGAGGATCGCTTGAGTCTAGGAGTTCAAAACTGACACATAATTTATATTTATTAACCAAAAAAGAGAAATCCCACAACCCCCAAACACATGCACCCAGGTATGTATGTAAATATACATTTACACCCCAATCTTCACTCTTAGGTCAATAGGTACCTCCTCCCCTTCCAGGATGGCCTTATTCGGCACAGCGAAGTGAAAGGCAACTTTATTTGTTGTTTCAATTCTAAGACATTACATTTTTCAGGTCTTTTATTGGTGAGTCCAAAGTCCTGCTCTTTTTCAGTCAGTACTTTCACTAATGACACAGTGAGCACACCACCATGCATAGCTCTACTACTCCTTTTAGTTGTTATCTGAGTTCAGTGTCTGGCGTAGTTCTGCCAAAAAAGAAAAGAAAAAAGAAAGAAAATCCTACTGTGATAAATGCTTTTTCAGGCAGATTTAATGGTGAAGACAGAGAGCTGTTAACATTGACCTCCTCACACACATCTTGTTCTTTCTGTACACACCAATCATTTCTTTGCAAGTCCAATTTCCTGATTGATAACATAAAAGATTGCATTCATTAGTAGTCATTTAATACATTAAATTAATTCAATTTAATTATTAATTAAATTAATAACATTATTAATTAAAAGTTATCGATGACATTAACACCATACTTGTTTTATGTGCTTATGTATTATAATATTCTTGGGTCTCTTGAAGTTGGCTATTCTGCTGGTCTCAATAACGGATAGCAAAAGATTGGAAACAAGCCAAATACTCACAAAATGGGGAATGCTTAAATAAATTATGGTACCTCTTACAGTGAAATACTATGCAGTTATAAAAAACAATGAGGAAGCACTTCATGTCCTGATGTGGAACGATATCCAAGATATACAGTTATGTACAGCATAACAATGTTTTGGTCAATGAGGGACTGCATATACAATGGTGGTTCCATAAGATTATAGTGGAGCCGCTCTATATAGGTGTACCATTTTTAATCTTTCATACCATATAAAAATACAAAGCCATGTAAAACAATTACCTTTTCTATGTGGAGATATATTTAGATACACAAATGCTTACCAGTGTGTTACAATTGCCTACAGTATTCAGTACAGTAACATGCTGTACAAATTTGTAGTCTAGGAGGAGTAGGCTGTACCAGATAGCACGTGTGTAGTAGGCTGTACCGTTTAGATTTCTGTAAGTACTCTGTGGTGTTTGCACAATGACAAAATTGTCTAAGGATGCATTTCTCACATATCCCTGTCATTAAGTCATTAAGCAATGCATGACTGTGTTAAGAAAGACAGCCAAATGCAGAGCAGAGTAGAGAGAATGATTCCACTTTGGGTGTAAAGGAGATGTTAGGACATGTATTAGCTTGTAAAAGCATGAAATACCTATGGGATGATGTATCCAAGAATGAGAGAACATGTGTTGCCTTTTGGGAGGGAAACTGTGTGGCTGAAAGGCTGGGGGAGAATTTTCAGTGTGTAACATATACTCCCAAATCCAGCAGTGTGTGTTTGCTGGGTGTGAGGACATTCTCTTACATAACCACTGTGTAATGATCCAAATTTGGAAATTTAACATTAATATACTATCATGTAATCTACAGTCCCGATTGAAATTGCAGTTGTCCCAATAATGGCTTTATAGTCATTTCCCCCCAAGTCTAGGATTGTCTTAGTTCATTCAGGCTGCTATAACAAAATACTATTAATTGGGTGGCTTATAAATAACAGAAATTTCTATCTCACAGTTCTGGGGGCTGGGAAGTCCAATGACAAGGTGTTGGCAGATTCAGTATCTGGTGAGGGCCAACTTTCTGGCTCATAGTCGGTGCCTTCTTGCTGTGTCCTCACATGGTGAAGAGGTAAGGGGCCTCTCTTGGCCTCTTTCAAAAGGACATGATATAGTTTGGATATTTGTCCCTTCCAAATCTCATGTTGAAATTTGATCCCCAGTGTTAGCAGTGGGGCCTAGTGGGAGGTGTTTAGATCATGGGAGTGAATCCCTGTCTTCTTCTTTTACAGATATGTTACTTTCACCATATCCTTCATTCTATCTAGTTCAAAAGCAGCTTCATCAGGGTCTCTGGTTAAGTCAGGGGAAAGTCAAGGGGAATGACAACTGGGACTTGGGCTCAATAGCGTTCTTGTCAATTTGCCTGGCAATTTGTTCTTTCTCAATCTATGTTGGTGGGTGACAAACATAATTTATTGCCACCCGACTCTGTTGTTCTTTGCTTCTAATAGATGCTTACAAGGATACGTAGTCATAGTCATATGGATGCTTACCTGATCCTTACAAGGATTTTTATCTGCAGATTTTGTGTCTTAACTTGAGCTTTTAGTATCATAAGCGGCTTTGTGATCATGAGATTTTTTTGTCTCTTGAGGGACTAGAATTACTCTTTGTAGAATCTCCTCTTCTTTTTTTTTAGGCAACTTTCGCTCCTCCATCAGCTTAGTTTTCTGTCCAGATATAGAAGGTATAGATTTATTTAAAAATAGATATCCTTTATTAGGTTGAGAAAATCCCCTTCTATTTTAATACTTTGATGAGTCTTTTTTAATGTCATAAATACTTGTTTTTGTTACTTTTTTTAAAATATCTCTTAATATGATAATTTTTCTCTTTTATCCTGTCAATGTCATGAGTTACATTGACTTTTCAAATATTAAACCAATTCTGCATTTCTGAGATAACCCTCACTAAGTTGCATGTATTATCATTTTTGTATATGACTAGATTTGATTTCTCAATATTTTGTTAAGGATTTATGTTAATGAGAAATATTAGTCTGTAGTTTTCTTAGAATGACTTTGTTTTTCTTATCAGGATAATACTGACGTCATAAAATGTCATGTGAAGTATTCCTTCCACCTCTTTTTTTGAAAGTGCTAGTATGAGATTGGTGTTATTTTCTCCTTAAATATTTGATAGACTTCACCAGCGAAGCCATCTGGGCTGAAGTTTCGTTTGTGAAAAAAAAAATTTAAATTAGAAAGAATTCAATTTTTTTCATATATAGTGTAATTTAGATTATCTCTCTTCTGTCAGTTTTTGTAATTTGCTTCTTTTAAGGAATAGGTAATTTCATTACGTTCATACATTTATTGGAATAAATTTGTTTATATTATTCCTCTATCATTTTAATATTCATAGGGCTTATATCTCTTCTTTAACTCCTGATTTTGGTAATTTTTGTTTTCGTTTTTGTTTTGATCAGTCTAAAGTCTTATCAATTTTATTACTTTTTTTTTTTTGAGACAGAGTCTCACTCTGTTGCCTGGCTAGAGTGCCGTGGTATCAGCCTAGCTCACAGCAACCTCAAACTCCTGGGCTCAAGCAATCCTCCTGCCTCAGCCTCCCAAGTAGCTGGGACTATAGGCATGTGCCACCATGCCCAGCTAATTTTTTCTATATATTTTTAGTTGGCCAATTAATTTCTTTCTATTTTTAGTAGAGATGGGGTCTTGCTCTTGCTCAGGCTGGTTTCTGACTCCTAACCTTGAGCGATCTGCCAGCCTTGGCCTCCCAGAGTGCTAGGATTATAGGCGTGAGCCACAGCACCTTCCAATTTTATTACTTTTTTAAAAGACACATCTTTTGGTTTAATTGGTTTATCCCTACTGTGGGTCCATTTTCCATTTCATTATTTCTATTCATTTCCCCCTTTCTTCTATTTATTTTGTGTTTAAGCTGCTCTTTTCTTTCTAGTCCTAAATGTGAAAGCTGAGATGATTGCTTTCAGACCTTCCTTCTTTCTCCTAAGCACTGCTTCACCTATTCTACAAATGTCTTTTTCTTTTCTTTTGCAGGCCTAATTGTTCTGGCCCTGGAGGGCGCAGGGGGTCTCAAAGTTCCTGCAGCTGAAGCCACCTCCATCAGGCCTCCTTATCAGATTTTAAAAAGGATTTGTGACCATGACGTTTGAGATTATTTAAAACCAATTAAGTTGAATTTTTAGGTCATTTTTTATGGAACCCACCAATTGTATCCTTCTAAGCAGGAAGGCCTGGAGCAGTTAACCGAACATTGTGGGGAAAGGAGGTTTGCTTCATCTTTGTTACTCTCTCCTGCTTCCGGAGAATCACTGCCACAAAGGCCACTACAAAGTCACTGCTTTTTCTCTCCTATTTTTCTTCATGTGAAATAGCACAAACTCTGGTCATGCCCAAGTTTGTTGGCAAGCAGAAAGTTAACTCTCTCTTCAGATTCAGCAGGTTTGTTAGAAAAATTGGTTTCTGGATTTGGTTCCAGTACAGCACAGATTAAGAAGTAGAAATATATTGAAATGAGGATAAAGAGCACTTTAAATGATACCAGAAATCCAATTTGATGAAATAGGAGTAAATTCTTTTTTACTTCATTTTCCCCCAATTCCATTTTAAAACAGGTGGTCTTTTAATAGCAGATGTTTTTGTTGCAATGGGCATTTGATATGTCAGCCTTTCTGGACTTTTCCAGCAGGGATACAGCCCCAGCTAAGAGACCTGACTGCTTTCTCTGAGTCAAGTTAGCGTTAAATGTGGTCTCTAGATATGGAGAGAAATGGATAATCTGATAGTCTACAGAAGCCAGCAACTTTATTCTCACCTTTTCTCTCCATATTTTAAATGTATAAGTCTTTTTGAAAAACATTTAGGCTTTCACTTCCAGTTAGGCTACAGAAAGTTTCAAGAGAACATTGCTCTCACTGTAACAATGTATATATATCGGATAAGCTACAAAATCATAGTTGTTAAAAACTCATCAGAGAGCTGAGGATAGAGAAGTTATAAAGTATGTTCTAGAGGGGAAAGAGCCTTCACTAGGAAAGTGAGACCCAGGACTAGTTCATTATAGGGGTCTGGTGGATGGAAGGGCAACCCCATTATAGATGGGGATATTTTGCAGATGTATGGAGAAATTAGCTGAACTTTTAACAAATTTTCATGAGCTGGCTTGATGTATTAAAATCCCCAAAAGTCCCAAATGCAAAATAGTATCCATCTCCCAATTCTCATCTATAGGGCCTTCCCAACTTTATGGCCCTGTCTCAGTGAAGGCTAAGGATAGACAAGGAGATTTTCCAAGGGGCACTAACTCATCAATTCTTTCTAAGTCTTCACTGAACACCTGGTGGCAGCAGGGACAAGAAAGGAAAATTAAGAGAGACCTCCTCGGGGAACTCCTGCCCACCAATTTTTTAAAAAATAGGCACATAATTAAATGTAAAAGACACATAAAAAATCAGGAAGATGTGATAAATAATCAAGAGAAAAAATAGCCAATAGAAACAGAACTGGGAATGACCCAGATATTGGAATCAGCAGACAAAAACTTTAAAATAAGTATTACAACCCTGTTAAAGTGTTCATCAGAAACACTGAACAAAATCAGTGAACAGGTTGGAATTTCAGCAGAGAATCTGAAACTCTACAAAAGAATAAAATGAAAATTCTAGTATGGAAATAAAAAATTTATTTGAAGGACTTAGTAGATTGGATGGTGTAAAAGAAAAGATCAGTAAGCTTGAAGAAGACAGGTTAATAAAATATATCCAAAGTGATCCATAAAGAGAAAATAAATAAATAAAATTGAAACTAAATAAAAAAGTTAAAAACAAAGTGTCAGAGGACTGTAGGACAATATCAAACACTATAACATATGTGTAATTGAAGTCCCTAAAAGAGAGGAGAGAGAAAAGAGAGCAGAGGAAACATTTGAAAAAAATCATACCTGAGCATTTTTAAAAATCGATAAAAAATATCAATTCACAGATTTGAGAAGCTCAGAAAAGCCTAATCAGCATAAATACAAAGAAAACCACATGAAAGCACATCATGTTCAAATTGCTGGAAACCAAAACTAAAGAGAATATCTTAAGCTTTTGTTGGAGAAAAGGGACAGATACATTTAAGGATGTAATAATAAGAATGATGCCTGAATTCTCAATAAAAACAGTGGAATCCAGAAGACAATGTAATGACTTCTTTAAAATACTGAAAGAAAAAAATTCAAAATACATACTTCTGTTAACCAAAAAACCCCACCTCTGTGTAAAAAGGAGAGCTTTATTTCTTGTGAAGAGTTTTCAGCTCGCAGTGGCCATTCTCGCAGGCTGGGAAACATGGCTGCAGCCATAAGCCAGGAACATGTGTTTCAAGGGAGAGACAAAAGGAACAGTATTTTATACTAAGTGGGGTGGCTAAATATGCACATTTAACAAGCTATAGGAGGAGTCATGAATATTTATGCACAGAAAACATGCGCATGTGTAACTGTGCTTTACACCTCCCATCCCGTCATGGCTGGGAACTCAGTTGTAAGAAGGGTCCATTCTGTTACCAGGGGGCTTAGGATTTTATTTTAAATTCACACTTCAAAAGTGAAGGAAAAATAAAGACATTTGTAGGCAGAAAACAGTGGAGACAACTTGGCTCCAATATACTTTCTCTACAAGAATTTACAAAGGAAGTTCTTCAGTCAAAAAGGAAATGATACCAGATGCAGCCTGGATTTGTAGGAAAGAAGAGTGCTGGAAATGGGACAGAAGGAATAGCCTGAAAAAAATGGCAAAAATATTTTCTGTCTCTTTAAATCTTCCCCAGTATTTTTAAGAACTTCAGCCTAGCCTGCATCCCTGCAGAATGTCTTTTGTTCTTTGTGTTACAAGAGATAGCTCAGCCATCCTAGGCTGAGCCAGCCTCCCAGGTGGGCCCAGGTGGGACTAGGTCACAGGCTTCGTCTTTGGCAGAGGTGGGATAATTAGAATCATTAACACAGTAGCCTAGAACTGAGGGCCCTCCCTTTAAAAGCTCTGTATTTCTGCTTATGTGCAGGAAATTTGGACTTTGAGATGACAGTCTACCATTTTTCCTCCTTTGCCAGCAGAGTAATAAACTTCTCTTTCCTTCTCCTCAAATCACTTGTTCTCATTCTTTTGATACAGCCCCGATGACAAGTGCCAAGCTTTTGGTAACAGAAAGGGTAAGTGTGTGTGTTCACATGTATCAAAACATTATTATTATTGTTTTATTTGATTACTGTGTATTTAGATTTACCTGTGTATAACACACTTTCTTAGTTCCATACTATAGAATAAATGTTGGTATACTGGTGGTGAACTTGCTCAGGTTCTGTCTGCTGCATATATCTTAGTTCATATTTATCATTGATTAGTTTTTTTTTTCTGGGTAAAGAATTCTATGTTGGCAATTATTTTATTTTCTTTCAGTACATTGAGATGGTCATTCCACTATCTCCTGGCTTCCATTGTTGCCTTTGAGCATTCAGCTGTTACTTTAACTGCTGCCTTTTTAAAGACTTAAGGTTTTCTCTGTCTTTGGTTTTCTGCAGTTTTACTATAATGTGTCTAGATGTGGATTTCTTTTTAAAATTTTTCTGCTTCGGACTTATTGAGCTTCTTAAATATGTGGTTTGGCATCTTTTATTAATTTGGGATAGTCCCTCCATTACTACCTCCTCACATTTGTCTCTGTTCCCATTTTCTCTTTTCTTTTCCTTTCTTTTGGGACACCAATAAAGCACATGTTTTAGACCTTCCCATTGTACCTGTCAGGAAGTAGATATTTTCATGTCTCCTCCATAGTTAGGAATTTCTGAAAATGTTCTTGCTCCTGAGTTAAAGGAGGGTTAGGACTAAAGCCATCTGCTCCCATTCAAATGGTAATAAGACTTATCTTCTTCCAACTTCCCCCCACCCCACCCCAAGCCAAATGCTCACATCCTGGGGTTGAGACTTCCCATTTTTCTTTCTGAGAGAATTTATTTGCATTTCAAAGGGGAATGAAACCTAGAACCCTGGAGCCAGCTGTTTATATTCTAAAGAATTGTGAATGACTAGAGAGTTAAGCCTCTCCCTCTCTCTCTCTCTCTCTCTCTCTCTCTCTCTCTCTCTCTCTCTGGAAGAGAGAGTGCTAACAGGGCATTGTATACTTTATATAAACTGCCAGATTCATAATTTGGGGGTTTTTCTCCTGTAGTGCAAAAACCCCTTGGCACATGCCACCCTAGCCATATGGTTCTCACTGTACCACCCTAAAGGTAGAAGAAACCAATTGATACAGTTATTGATATAAATAATAATTTGCCTTATCCAAAAACTTCATGTTTTTATTTAGGATAATATTCAGAAGTAGAGATGTTAAAAACTTATGACTCAGTTTTTCTTCTGCATTTCCCATCTTCTTGACTATTCTCTGAGGAGTTTCTTCTGACCAGTATTTTACTTCTCAAATTCTCTCTCCAGCTGTCGTAATTTGGCATTAAACAATCCATTGGAATATCTTTGGGTGATGGAAATGTGTTATCTCTTTATTGTGGTGGTGGTTGCACAGCTATAGCTCATTAAACTGTGCACTTTAAATAGGTGGATTTGATTGTATGCAAATCAATCATACCTCAATAAAGCTGTTAAAAAGATAAAGAGGAAATCAGGCAAAAAATTCATTGAATTTTCAATTTTTACATTATTGTATTTTTTAATTCTAAAAAATCTATTTGTTTTCTTCACATATCTGTTATGTCACTTTTTATGGTTTCTAGATTTCTGCAAAAAAGGTTAAAATTGACTTTTATCTCTTTGAACACAGTAAGCTTATTTATTTTAGTCTGTGCCATTATTTGAAGTCCCTGTGGGTTGGTCTGTTTGTTTGTTGTTTCTGCTCATTCTCATCCATAATATTTCATCCTCACACATGCCTGGTTTTCCTTGACTGTGTGTCAGACATCGTGCTAGAAAAACATAACTGAAGGCCTATGCCGTACTCTTATATATATTTTTTATTTCAGCATATTATGGGGGTACAAATGTTTAGGTTACATGTGTTGCCTTTCCCTCCCTTCTCCACCCCCCCCATCAGAGCTTCAAGCGTGTCCTTCCCCCAGACAGTGCTCATCACACTCATTATGTATGTATATATCCATCCCCTCCTCCCCCTTCCCACCTGCCCAATGCCCGATAAATTTTATTCCTATATGCCCACTTAGGTGTTAATCAGTTAATACCAGTTTGCTGGTGAGTACATGTGATTATTTTTACATTCTTGGGATAATTCACTTAGTAGAATGGGTTCCAGCTCTATCTAGGAAAACACAAGAAGTGCTATATCACCATTATTTCTTATAGCTGAATAGTACTCTGTGGTATACATATACCACATTTTATTAATCCACTCATGTATTGATGGGCACTTGGGTTGTTTCTACAACTTTGTAATTGTGAATTGTGCTGCTATAAACATTTGAGCGCAGGTGTCTTGTAATTTTACAGAGTGTCCTTGTTTTTTTGGGTAGATGCCCACTAATGGGATTGCTGGATCAAATGGTAGATCAACTTGTATTGCTTTAAGGTATCT
>VBSM01003143.1:47065018-47088144 GCA_008086735.1 Cheirogaleus medius
AGCAGTGTAGGAGTGTTCCTATCTCTCCACATCCACGTCAACATTTATTGTTTTAGGACTTTTTAATAAAGGCCATTCTCACTGGAGATCTTTTTTTTGAAAGTGGGTTCTCTACTGCTTTTTTCAGGTGGCTGGGAGCATTACAAACCCAGGATCACCTTAATCCAAGTTTAGGCCTTGTTATCTTCTCAATAACTCAGGTATTTGAAACTAGATTTTCATCTATGGTCTGGTTTATTTTTGGTTTCTCTTACTTCTGGTGTACAGACTTTTGGGAACATAGCCCAAAGCCAGATCATGTATTGGGCCCCATACTTGGTGGGCCCTGAATGCCAACATCTTTCCTATTTTCCTATAGTCCACCAAGAGCCTAGAAGTGCAGCTCACCTTGGGCCAATAGACGCCCGAGTGCCTCACTAACCTCTCTAGATTCCAGTCCTCTTTTGGAACTTGGCCAGATAATTTCTTTTACTATCTTTTAAGCTCTGTGATGATTTTAGGAAAATGAAGATTTTTTTATATTTTGTCCAACTTTTTTAGCTATATTCAGTAAGGGTTTGGGTTGTATTATATAGTCCACCACTAGAAGAATTAAAAGTCTTAAATTGTTAAAAAGAAATACTTTTGTTAAATTAAAGAAACACTGATTTCCCTAGTTATACAAGTTATACCTGCTCGTTGTATTAAATTTTGAAAACTACAAGAGAAAAATTAAAATATAGAAATGCACACCCTGGAAATATAACCAGTCAGAATAAATACTTATTAATGTTATAGTATATTTCCATCTTTTTTCTCTGTGTGTTTAATTATAAAAATTCTAATGCATATACAGTTTTATAACCTGCTTCTATTTCTTAAAATCATATTTCCAGTATAATAATAATTCAATATTTTGTAAAAAAAATTTTATTGGCTTTTGCATATTTCAACATAATTGAATCAAAATTTGTTTAGGCATTTTCCTGTTATTGGATTTTTTGCATGAATCATACTTTTTCATTATATAATATACACTATGATTAGCATCTTTGCATATAAATATTCATCTGGATTTCTGAATATTTTCTTAAGATTGGTTCTCCGAAGTGGAATTACTAGGACAAAGGATATGGTTCGAAATGTTACAGTAAGCCAATCTGTCTCTTTGCCAAACTACCCTCAGTACATTTACATTTGGGGCTACTGTCAATGTGAACTCATTGTGAGTTATGAGTTTCAGGAGACGTATAATTAAGTGCAAATAAAGTACATCAGTCTCATTTGCTTCTCCACCACTTCAGGAAAGTTTTTTTTTTTTGCTGAATAGGCAGGTACAGACATCTTTTCACTTGAAGGCAGTGGTTCTCAACCCTGGTTGCATGTTAGCACCACCTGGATTCCAGCCCCAAAACAGTTTAATACGAATCCCTAGGGGAAGACATAAGCGCCTTGTCTTTTATATTCTTTCTTTTCTTTTCCTTTTTTTCTTTCTCTCTCTCTTTCCTTCCTTCCTTCCCTCTTTCCTTCCTTCCTTCCCTCCTTCCTTTCTTCCTTCCTTCCTTCCTCCCTCCCTCCTTCCTTCTCTCTCTCTTTCTTTTTCCTTCCTTCCTTCCTTCCTTCCTTCCTTCCTTCCTTCCTTCCTTCTCTCTCCCCCCCCCCAGCCAATTCCAATGTGTGTTCAGGCTTAAGAACAACTTCTTTAAAGTGATAAAATGTCTGGTCAGTTTGTAGTAGCCAAATAAATTTTAACCGTTGACATCTTAAGTACCTTTGACCTTTGCCTTCTTAGGAGTTGGATTTGCTTCTGATGATGGTTATACTTCAAGATTATAGTTGATGAATAAAATCTAGGAAGCTCAGTTAAATTTGAATTTAACTGAGGTAAAATAACACATAATTTTTTCAGAGAAAATAAGTCCCAAATATTACATGGGATATGCATATATTAAAAATTATCAATTGTTTATCTGAAATTCAGATTTAACTGGGTGTCTTGTATTTTTATTTGCTAAATCTGGCCACCCTTATCATGGTTATACTTGAAGACACATCTGATTTTCTGCAGCATTCATTGCCTTTCTCTTGCTGAGGACTGGTACTGGTACTTCCTATTTTATGAAGAAGTTTCTGTTTATAGTAGGTTTAGCCTCAGATTCTTTCTGCTCAGTTTATAAAATTACATTCATCAGCCTTCTGAAATTAGTCCACAAAAAAACTTTCAAGGCACTACATAAGGTCTTTGTGAGCCCCTTGGCCCATCCTAAAGTGTGTTGTGAGAAGCCTTTACTTGGCATAGGAGAAGGTTCCTAATGGCCATAAAGTACGTAATAGCCTCTTTTAAAAAAAATTATTTTTTTTAGAGACAAGGTCTCATCTGTCATCCAGGCTGGAGTGCAGTGGTGCAACCTTGAACTCCTGGGCTCAAGCAATCTTCCTGCCTCAGCCTCCCAAGTAGCTGGGAATGCAGGTGTGCACCACCATGCCCCGCTATTTGTTAAAAAATTTTTTTGTAGAGGTGGGGGTCTCACTATGTTGCCCAGGCTGGTCTTAAGCTCCCAGCCTCAAGTGATCCTCCTTCCTCAGCTTCCCAAAGTGATAGGATTACAGGCATGAGCCGCTGTGCTCAGACTGTAATAGCCTCTTTACACATAGTTAACCACTTCTGTACGAGCGTCGACTACAGTCGACAGCCACAGATGAATGCGCACAGCCAAGCATCAACTATAGTCGACAGCCAAAAGCTTTTATTTTTACAGCTTTTATCTCTGCAGTTGCAGTGTGTACGTTCAGCTAATAAGTTACTATGAATCTGTGACCTTTTAACAAGTCCTTAGTAGGAGTTATTATAGTTATTTTCCTAAAGCTGCCTGTAAAGTAAAACAAGATTTCAGTGCTTTAAAGCTTTCCTCATCACACAAGAGCAAAACGGATTCGTCATCAATGCACAGCACAAAATACCATGCGAACTATGAGTGCCGGCTGTGGGCAAGGTTTTGCGGCCGGTGAGCGCCTTATCGAAGTGGTTAAGAAAGAAGCTTCTAGCACTTCTACAGGGCAGTAACTGTAGACCTGTGTTTCAGCAAGAGTCACATGAGCCCCTGTTAGCTATGCATAGGTAGGGGGAAGTGGACACCCATTATCCTGGAAGAGGGTACAGAAGGACGTCTTGTTTGTTTGGTTGTGTGCGTGTGTGTGTGTGTGTGTGTGTGTGTGTGTGTGTAGAAATGCTTTTCTCTTTAGCAGTCAGTCTCAGAGGGGGTGAACTAATTTGCACAAGTTGTCCAGGGCGTGTCTCTTGTATGTAAAGGCACTTAGACCAACCACAGGTTCAGTCATTCCCTGGAACTTAAAGTCAGGGAGACCTGGTGTGGTCCGGTGCATGGCTATTCCCACAGTGTCCTGGTAGAAAAGAACCCCAAGGGATCCAAAACAGACCTGCTAGAAAGCAAAGGGAGTCTGAGCTGGTGGCCCAGAACCAACGGACTAGAAGCTCCTTTGAATTCAGAGCCCGCCACCTCCAGTATGATTCAAGGAACAGTATCTAAGCACATGGGTGAGAACTATAGACAGGGAGTCTCAGAGCCTCAGCATGGGACCCCACGGTAGCCTGGACAGGAACCGGAACCAGAAGGAGCATCCCATCAATAGACCCATCTGAGCCAGCTTCTCAGGATTGGCCTTCAGCAGCGACACCTTGTGGCAGAAGGCAGCGTAGGACTGAGCTTGTTCTCAGTCTATGTGGTACTAGGGAGCAGAGCTGAAGAAGTAGGATTCCTGGACAATACAGAGGAGAAGGGAGAAGGAGACCCTGGACTTCTTGTATATCAGGGTATGTGGGTGCTTAGGCAATTACAAGAGGGAGCTCTACTGAGTTCACGTCGCCTGCTCTGCCATTCTGAGAAGTTGGAAAGTTACTGCAGCACTTCCTGCCTCAGTGTCCTGTCTGTAGAATGGTGACTATAATATTAATAGTACCTATCTCCTAAGGTTGTTGTGAGGATTATGTGAGTTAGTGCATGTTAGAATAGTGCCTGGCACATAGTAAGTGATCGGTAAATATCGGGGGATGTTGCTGTTATTAGGAAGGATAAAAATGTATGAGACAATCTCAGCACCCAAGTTATCTTATGCCATAAAATGCAGAGGTAGATACCATAATTCTCACTTCATGAATGATGAGACTGAGTTTCAGAAAATTCAAATGGCTTGCTCAAGAGCAGACAGGCTTGATTTAAATTCTTATCCTCTGGTCTGACTTGCATGTCCCAGAAGCCTGGACTTACCTAACTCAAAACCCACAGGTCTTCATGATGCTTCAGTCAGAGTCTGAGTCAGATGCCAACTCTTATGGCAAATGAATCTGAAGCTCAAGTGAATCCCATAAGGAAAAAAATTCCCTATTTTTATCACCTCTGATTTTTTTTTTCTCGAATCCAGCTTTTCTTTCCATCTTCAGTGCCTCTGCCTGAGTTTAACCCTCATCTCCTGCCTGGACTGTGCAGCCATCTCCTGACTGGTTTTCCCGCTCCTGGTCCTGCTCCCTTCCAGCCTCCCCTCCATGCATGCAGAAGCGTGGTCTTCCCATCTAAAATACCCCCATCTAGAGCCTGCCAGTGTCTCCCCCGCTCCCATAAGCCTGCCCAGCCTCCTTAGCTGTTACAATCTGACCCAGCCTCCCTGCTGAGCCTCTTCTCCAGCTCCTCTCACAAGATCTCACTTCTCTTTCTTTTTGTTCCCAAAGCATTTGGACACGGTTCTATGGTACCACTCACCATGATACAATATTCTTTGCACCAAATCTTTCCAGGAGACTGAATTCATTGCCAGTAGAGATTATATGTGCTCCACTGGTGTCCCCTTAGTGACTAGCATAGTGTCAAGCCAGGAAATGTTAATGAATGGGACAGAACATTTTTGGGGCTCACTTAGGATTTAGAGTTGGCCCCTTGAGTTTAGGATTGATGCAACTTTTCATTGTGTCATTGGCAAGGATAAAACAAATGGGAAAAAAGTAAATGGTCATTATACACTATATTGATATGCTAATTTGACATCTTTTAAGAAACCTAAAATATTGCAGTTTGCCTATACATCAGAGCTCTCCAATAAAAAAGCAAAAGAAAAAATTAGTGTTGCCAGGATTTATCCAGGTGCTTTGTGGTGATATCGAAGAACAAGAACTCCAGTTGGAAAGCGTAGGCAGGTCCCAAACAGCAGGGCAGTAGCCAGAGTACTGGGGTCTTCTGCAGATTCACAGGGGCATGCTGGGAGAATCATTCTTCTGGCTGGCAGTGGTATAGTTGAGAGATCAGGTGCTACCTAACAGACTGCCTGGATTCGGTCCCAACTGAGCTGTGCTACCAGCTGTGTGACCTTGGACAAGCTCCACAGCCTCTCTGACAATGTTGACTCATATGTAAAATGGCGTAGTCACAGCACACCTCCTTGTGTTGCTGGGAAGAGTTAATATCTACAAAATGCTTAGAACAGTGTCTTAGTCTGTTTGTGTTGCTATAAAGGAATACCTAAGGCTGGGCAATTTATAAAGAAAAGAGGTTTATTTGGCTCATGGTTCTGCAGGCTGTACAAGAAACATGGTGCCAGCATTTGCTTCTAGTGAGGGCTTCAGGCTGCTTCCATTCATGGCAGAAAGAAAGAGGAGCTGGCATGTGCAGAGACCACATGGTGAGAGAGGAAGCAAGAGAGAGAGAGAAGAGGGAGGTGCCAGGCTCTTTTTAACAACCTGCTCTAGAGGGAACTAATAGATTGAGGACTCACTCACCATCACTCCCTTCCAGGGAAGGCATTAATCTATTCATGAGGGATCAATTCACTCCCATGACCTAAACATGTCCCATCAGGCCACATTGGGGATCAAATTTCAATATGAGGTTTTGGGGACAAACATTCAAACTATAGCAAACAGTGTTTAGTAAACAGTAAGAGGTACACATGTGTTAGCTCATGTTATTATCAACCCAAGAAACTCAGTCCTATTCTAATGAATACTAGCCCCACAAAATCAAGGTGTCCAGGGAGAAGGGTCTCCCTTCCTTCCATTCACTCAGACGCTGCGCACTCGTGAACGTCTAGCTCGTTTACCATATCACATATAGATCTGGCTTGAAAAGAAGCAGTCCTCATTTCCTTCCTCCCACAGAGCCTTGGTCAGCAGCTGGGCTGCTTAACGAGCCATCTTTCAGAGTAATTGAATGTCAACCTTCAGACCAGCATATTGCCTTAATGCACTTGGGTCCCAGCGTCCTGCTTCCTGAGACTCAGCTCCCTTGTCCCACCCCCCTGGCATTACAAGTCTAAAAAAAGAGGCTTTCTGAGTTGTGGCTGCCCACTGTTCTTGTTGTCCAGCCATACTGAAGAATGTTCTGTCTTAGGCTCTTCCATTATAGGCAACAAAAGTTTTTTCCCCTTATATTGCTTAAATTGCATCCATTGGTTAATGACCTATAGAGTACACTTTCTAGTACTTTTCTGTTGGTGTCTCCTGTGCAGGCTTGTTCATGAGAAAATGTGTGCCCTTTTCTCTTTATCTCCCTTGCTTCACCCACAGTTGCTTCTGGGTGGTGTGGTGGGCAGAACATGGGGTTCTATGGCAGGAGGGGACCTGGTTTTGTATCCCAATTTTCATTTACTAACTAGGAGAACTCAAGCCATTCCTTCACCTCTTGGGGCTCAGGGTCTTCTGTGAAATGAGACGGTTGGACTCAGGTGATTGCTAAGGCTCCTTCCAGCTCAGGGTTCTTTGATGCTTCAGCTCTTCTCCCCACTCCTGACTCAGAGCTGCCCACTCAGGAAACCCCATTAAGGGAGTGGCAGGGGGACCCCCCCCATCTGCTGCAGTTGGAAGCGGCTGAAGAGATATGATGGCCAGACTGCAGGCCCCACTCCCAACATGGGCTCTGCTGATGCAGACAGTCCAGGTGTTCCTAATGGGACTACGGATTTGGGGTCAGCAATGATGACTCTTTGGGGTATCTCCTTTGGGATCTAGAGATCTTGTCCAGTTCTCAGTTAACCAGCATTTCAGGGAGACTAATGGTGGCTTCTAAGAGGCTGAGACCGGACCTCTTGCTTCTCTTGTACACTTGTGATGTCCAGCACAGGGCTGGGTGCGCCGTAAATGTTGCTAAATATTTCTGAAGAATGGTAAGAAGTCAATGGTAGGATGTGGTTGCAGAGAAACCTAATGTCATCTCAGACTGCATAAATAGAAGCGTGACAACTAGAATGAGGGAGACGACAGCCTCACTGTTGCGTGCTGGATAGAGCCCATCTGTAGAACGAAGTTTCATTTTGATTCCACACTAAACCTCCATAACAGTAGGCACAGTGTCTGCCTTTTTTGCTACTGTATTGCCAATAAAAGCACTGGGCCTGTCAGATATCAGGCTTGCAATAAGCATGTTGCCTGCCCAACAGAGAGACACTTGGGGATCCTTCAAGATTGCAAGGGCCCAGTGCTTAGGGAGGCCGAAGCGGGAGGATCTCTTGAGGCCAGGAGTTCGAGACCAGCCTGGGCAACACAGCAAGACCCTCACCTCTACAAAAAATAAAATAAAATAAAAATGAGCTGAGCATGGTGGCACACGCCTGTAGTCCTAGCTACTCTGGAGGCCGAGGCAGGAGAATTTCTTGAGCTCAGGAGTCTGAGGCTGCAGTGAGCTATGATTGTGCCACTGCACTCCAGCCTGGGTGACAGAGTGAGACCCTGTCTCTAACAACAACAACAAAAAAAAGGACTGTAAGGAAGCCCATCATCATGTCTTAGGAAGAGCAAGAGAAGTAGCTAGAGATATTTAACCCAGTGACTCAGGAAATCCTGAGACTCATCCCCAAACATTTGAAGAGTTTCTACATAGAAAGGGAATTAGGCCATAGTGTGTAACTAAGAAGACGATGGTATCACAGGACTTGGAACTTTCTAACAATCAGAGCCATCCACAAAGAGATCGAGTATGGTGAGATGGTGAGCTTTCTGTCGCTGGAGGAACTTGATCCTAGGCTGGGTGGCCACCTGCTGGGGATATTGCCATGGGGATTCAAATCTTGACTGGGGAGGCGCACAGTGCATACCTGTGTTTTGCCTGCCTAACTAACATCTATTCTCTCTTTCAGTTACAGCATCCTGATTTTATTTTAGAAACCCCATTGATTTCCAAAACACAGCCTCGTGTGACTTGATGATCCCACCGAGTACACGTGTGGTGGGGATTATTTTTTAATGTGCTTTATGTTCCCCAGATAAGCGTGGCACACAGCCTAAGCCAGGTTTCCTTAGAATGGTGGTTCTCAAAGTGTGGTGCCCAGAGCAGCAACATGAGCATCTCCTAGGAGCTTGTTAAAAATGCAAAATTCTGAAGTCCTACCCCAGAATCAGAAACTCTAAGGGTGGGGCCCAGCTATCTGTTTGCACAGACCCTCAAGGCACTGCCCAGGGGTTCTTGCTCTTAAGATTCCTGGAGCCTATCCTTTTGGGACTCGAGTCTTCAATTCTTGAGCTTCTCATTTTTCTCCAAATAAACTTTGCTTTTTCTTTTGCTTCATTTAGCTAGAGTCAATTTCTGTTGCTTAGAACTATAACAGCACCAGACCAATCTGGCTCAACTTTTATGTAACAAGGTTGTGAGTTGTTTTCCAGTTGCCAAGGACCCTCAGGTTGAAGGTCATGTAACTTGAGTACGCCCAGATGAACCAAGCATGTAACCATAGGTGGAACCTAAGTGCTTGGGCTGGACTGAGGAGTAGGGACTGAATTAAGAAGCAGACACTGCAGGGCAGGATCCAGAATCCAGTCAGATGGAGCCCTGGTATCACCCCATTGCAAGATCCAATCAGATCACACCTCTTTACTCTGTGCTTATAAAATCCGACCCAGCCCCCAGTTTGGGGAGACAGATTTGAGCATTTCCTCCTGTTTCCTCGCCAGTCAACTGGCAATAAAGCTTTTCTTTTCCCAAAGGCTGGTGCCACGGCATTGGTGTCTATGCACATCGGGCAGTGAGCGCATTGGTTGGTCAATAGCAGAATCAAAGAGCCCAGCTGACACTGCATGGGAAAGATTTGGTCAGATGAGCCATAAGGCCCCTCCAGCCCTGCCTCTTCCAATGTATGAGTTAGTAAATGAATGATTAATGGAATTAAACCAGATTCCTTCTAGTTTGAGCTCTTGAGAGAAAGTAAAATTAGGGGAGGGTGAGGCCGGGGTGTGGGGGAAAGGTGAAGGGGGAAAGGTGACTACGGCGAATACCGATTCCAGAATGACTAGAGTTCTGCATGGGCCAGGATTAGGACAGGCTCGGAAAACCTGACCCCGGTGAGAGCTTTTTGTGGACCAGCTGAGTGACCTTGGGGAAGCCATGTAACCTTCCCAGGTTCCATTTTCTTCTCTCTGAAGGATTGGATTATTCTGTGCTCTTTGCTCCTTCCTCTTCTGTAGCTAAATTAAAACGCACGCGTGACTAACCACAGCGTTGGGGTGGCCTGCGTGGAGCGCTGCCTGTTGGGCTGTGAGCAATTTAACGAAAAAGTCTTCCTTGTGGTAATTTGGGCCAGATGCTTTGGTGCAGACCCCGCTGACTCATCAACAGTGCTGCCTTCCCAAGGACTGGGCTGGGGGTCGGCTCTGAGCTAATGCCATCTGCTTTTCCAGAAGTGCCCTGCTGGGCGGCGCGGGGGAGGGGGGCAGGAAGAACAGGCACTTAGGGAAAGATCTGAAGGATGGGGAATTTCTCTAGCTGGTATGAAGATTTATTGGATGTGAGCCTTTTTGAAGGAGAAATTGGTATAAATAAGTGTCTCCATGTAGGACTCAGGGAGACTATGAAACTTACATGCATTTGGAAGAGGAAATGTTCGAAAGCACCAGTTTAGGGTGTTTTCTTAGCTGTTTGGGAGCAGTCTGTGGGCAGAAGAACCAACAGAGGAACAAGACATTACTGGCGGTTTGGGAGGATGGGCAAAAGGCCCTCTGGCTTTGTGCACTTTGTTCTTTCTGCCACTCTCAGCTTCTCTGTCCTCTTTCTGATTCTTCGTGACACTCTGGTCTTCTGGGTTTCAGTCTCTTGTTTCCACATGTCACTTTCTGTGGAAGAGCCCTGTTTGGGTATGAGTGACTGATCCTCAACTTGTGACCACTTGGGGACACAGGTGAACTTTACTGGCTCCTGAAGTCAAACCCCGAATTTGAACAACCAAGTCTTAGGAAGGGAAGGATGCAGCTGGACTTCAGGAATGGCTGGAACCAGGGCTCAAACTCTGCTAGCAGAGTCTCATCTTGCTTCTCTCTGCCTGGTGGTTTCATCGTCTCTTCCCACAGACCAGCTTCAGCCACATGGTGGCAAATACGGCTGCCTACAGGGCCCTCAGTTCACCTTTTGTATTTCTCACTACTGGAGAGGGGCTGGCTTTTACTTTCTCAGTCCCAAGTTGAATTAAAGAAAAAGCTCAAGTGACTAAAAATCACAGCTCTGCCAATGACTACCCATGTGACCTTGCAGAAGTTTGCCTCTCTGAACAGCAGTTTTCTCACTCGAGAAATGGGGATGAATATAGTTCCCAGATCAGAGAGGCAGTCATTGCCTGGTGGTTGGGAGCAGAGACTCTGGAGCCAGAACACCTGGCTTCAATTTCGGTTTTGCTGTTTCGAAGCAGTGTGACTTTGGACTGGTCCCCCCACCTTTGGGTGTTCCAGCTTCCTCATCTCTAAAATAGGGATAGTAATGGCACCTTCTTGTAGGGGTGGTGTGAAGATTAAATGAGTTGTGCCCACAAAGAATGTACGACAGTGACTGGCATTTGGCAAGCAGTCTGTGCTAGCGTTTATTCCTTGCTGTCGCCGCAGTTCTTGATGACATTTCTACAGGGTCTCCCCATGGCTGCAGCTTAACCCAGACAGTCTGTGAGCTCTGGGCCATTCCCTCCTCAGCCAGTGGCCCTTCTGCTACTTCAGAATGCCAGTGAGCAAGAACTGAGAGGGATGTTTTTATTGGCATGAACTCAAATCTGTTCTAGTTTATATTTACTTCACAAAGTAGTCATTCTAGAGCCTTTGTTCCCTATCATGAATGGATTTTAAGAATAGATTCTATTCGGAGCACTGTGTCAAATGCTGCACATCCATTATTTAATTTAATTGTCACAACAACACAGCCAGGCAAGAGTTCTTAACCGTCTTTTACAGATTAAGAAAATGCACCTTGGAGAACTAGAGTAGCTGGTAGAACTAGAGTAGCTGGAGGTCACACCTGGATTATGAAGGAGCCAAGATTGAAGCCCAGCTCTGTCCAGCTAGAGGCATCTTCTAGGGAGGGCTGAGCCCGGGTTGAGCGTGGGGACCTCCTTTCCCGGGGCACCAAGGCCTGGGCAACCTGGAGGCCTCTGCCAAGGCTTCCAATCTGCCTCAGTCTCCCCTCTTCCCTGAAAGTCAGCGGAAGCTTTGCACAGAAGCTCAGCCTCGGCCCACACACCGACTTGTTCGCTCAGTGCACCTCTGGCCTGACTTGTTTCCCCAGCTAGAGAAGAGGCGCCGTGCGGTACGCGTTGTGCATAAAGCCTTGGTTGCCCTCGCAGCCTTCGCGCAGGGCAGGGGACCCGGCCAGCGCCGGGGCGGACTCCGGGCTCCGAGGGGTGAGAGGAGCGCGTCGCTCCCGCCGCGCACCAGGCGGTGGCGCCAGTCTGCAGGCCAGGCCGGCTCCGCGGTGGCTGTCGCAGGCTGGGGAGCTGGTGGCCCCGCCGCAGGCGCCTGGGGGCCCCACGCTGGAGAAGCACCGGTCATTGGCGTTGCCTGTGGGAAAGCGACAAGGAGAGAGGCCCGGGGGAGCGGCAAGACGGTAGCAGAGAGGGTGGCGCTGGCGAGTCCCGCCCTGCGGGGCACCGAGGGGTCAGGGCCCTGCTTTCGGGGACAGCCAGGACGGCCACACAGCCTCCAGCCCGGCAGGACTCCCAGCACCGGCCAGCCTAGGTTGGGCATCGGAGCGTGACACGCCCAGGGAGCGCCAGTGACGAAACCGACAAGGCTAACACAACGCCACGTTCAAACGTTCGGATGCGCCGTCGCCTTGGGCAGCAGCGATCGGTTTCTTCATTTTTATACAAGCCAGGGCCTCAGAAATGGGCGAGGCCTGGGCCTCCGTCTGCCTCTGGGAGCCCAGGGCGCTAGTCCCCTCCTGCCCCGCCCTCCTCCTGCGGAGGGAAACTGAGGCCCCAGATTTGCCGGAGTTGGTCTTCCTGCAGACTCCGGCTTCTTCCCTCATCTGTAAACCAACAGCAGCGAACTACGGAGCTTCAAAGTCCCCCTAAGCTGGACTTTCTTAAAAATAAAATGCAGAATCCTCCTTGCCGATGTGGGTTAACCGAGAGCAGCCTGACTCGGGGCTCATTCACTCGCTCATTCACTCGCCCGGGACTGGCACTGCCGCGCGCAGGGCGCCTGGGCAGGGCCGGAAAACAACAGGCATCTGCGGTTTGGTGGGGGCCACAGTCAATTGAGAAGGCCATTGCCACATGGTGTGAGAAGCCATGCGCATCTTAACTGTTTACATTTAACCCTTTTGTTGTTGTAGGGCCCTTAATCCAGGCCAGGGAGATCTCTTCCTGGAGGAGGAGATACCCAAGCTAAGACCTAGAGGCAAGAAGGAATTAGGGCTTGAAAAGTGAGGAGTGGGACTGGACGCGGGGCCTCGGGGACTCCTTGTTTTCCGGGGGTGTATCCGATCTCCTCCCTTTTTGTCACTCACATTGCAGGGACCCACGAGCTGAGGAGGGGGGAAGTTTATTTCCGTCTGTCCGTGTGCAAGGTGGTGTCCTGCATGGAAGGATTAAGAATCTGATGAAATCCGATTTTCCCTCTCCACAGGAAAATTATATCTATCGGAGTCTTCCCCAGTTCTACCCCCTACTACAGGGTTGCGCAGGCGCCCAGTGGAGCCCAGGGTGAGAACCGTGCATTAGAGGCTGAGAAGGCGGGGCCATGCTCCCCTTTGATAAGTACTTTCCTTCCCGAACCGCCTGCCCCAACAGCTGCTCCAGTGGCTCTGGCCGAGAGGGTCATTTCTGTTGATATGTGTCTCAGTCTCAGTGCGCTGGGGAGGGGCGGAGGTGCCTGGTATGGGGGGCTGCACCCCAGCTTCTCTCCTTGCTCCTGCGAGTGTGGCTCTGCTGGGCTGGGTCTGCTCCCCTGTAGGATGCCCTACTAGTTTTGGTGGGCGCAGGCAAGCCTTCTTGGCCCACAGTAGGCACCCGTGGGATGCCCAGGGAAACATGACAGGTTTTTCCAGCTGTGTCTGGCTGGGCTGCCTCCCTGCCTTCTTCATTGGGGGACTCTGATTACCTCTCAGGTGGGAGGAAGTAGCAGGATGTGTTCGCAGCGCCCACATCTTTGGGCCACTGGGGGCCTGACTTATTGTCCTGGTCCTGCTGTTTGGCTAAGGGCCTGGCACCTCGACTCTTGGCAGAGCGCTGTGGTCAGTGCCAGGCAAGCATCTCGTCCTCTGAGGGCCTATGTCCCTGACCGGAAGAAGGTAGGAGACAGGGGAAGGAGTTTAGGATGAGAGGGCTGGGGTGCTGGTCTTGCTGGGCTCCTTACTAACTGCAGTGTTTTTAAAAATTCCTTCAAACTAAGGCATGAAATTTAGTTTCCTCTTGTAGCACAAAGATGCTGATCTCCACCGTGACTTGAGAATGACATGAAGATATGAGATACGATGACAGTGACAGTAACGATAGCAAGAGCTGCCACTTACCAATGTTTGCTATGCCAGCTTCCATGCATGGGACACACGTGTGAGCCTTTGTGAGCCGTCTGCATATTGCAGAGCACATTGTTAGTGGGAGTGGGTGGATGCACACTGTTCTGGGCTTCCCAGACCTGGCTGAGCCCCACAGCAACCCCAGATTTCCTGTGCAAACCTGGGCAAATCTGCCCCTTCCCTGGTCCTCAATGCTTTCTCAGTGAGGAGCTTGGCCCAGATGACCCGTAAGGGCCATGCAATGAAGTGACCTGGGAAAGTTACTGCCAGAATGCTGTCAGGGATGCCAAAGGCAGGGATCGAAGAGACCAAGGGGCTGGTTGATGATGACAAGGGAGGATGGGGACCTGGTGGAACCAAGACCTGATTCTCCAAGGGACCCACTGAGACTCTTTTGCAAATGAGTGCACTCTCCTCCACCCCATGTGGAGTCAACTTGCCTTGGGGAGTCAGCCACAGGTATCAGAAGCAATAAAGGTAGAACCCAGCCCCAAGGTCTGTGAAAGCCCCAGAAGGACCTTAGATCCAATCAATAAGCCTTATTAAACACATTGCCTGCTCACACATAGATCTGGTAACCATTTACTGTGTTTGCAATGTTATTATTAATGTTCAAAAAAATTGCGTGCAATTCCCCCTGCCCACAATTACTACTTTTCTTCTTTTTGCAATATTTTCCATTTCTTTCCATTGATCCTTGATCCTCAAATAAAAATAAGAGCCACCATTTAATGAGCATGTACTATGTGCCAAGCCCTATGTCAAGTGCTTCATGTACACTGTCTTATTTAAGAGCTCTGTGAGATAGTGCTATTATCATCACCTCTTCTTTAGAGGTGAGGAATCTGAGATACAGAGTGTAAGTAGCTTGTCTGAGGTTACACCGTTTAGGGACCAGCAGAGCCTGGATTCAAAACCAGATCTGTTAGACTCCGCTGAATTGTATCCCATAAAGTAAGAAGAGATTTTTTTGGTTTTTATTGTCCCTTGTATGACTCAATGCGGCCAGTTTTGTTCACTTAACTTCAGGTTGATCATGATGTTGTCCCCAAAAGGCTGGTCGGTTCACATTTTGTTCCTCCTGCTTCTATCCTTCTGCCTGATAAAACTTGGAAAACCCAGGTGTCTCCAAGAAAGCTGCAGGCAAGTCAACTGCTGTGGCCTCCACCTTTGGCTTAGGGTCAGCCCCTTCCCAACACAGCAGGACTCAGCTCACCCGCCCCAGCCCCGGACATCAAAGCAGTAGTATTAAAGAGTCTCTGAGGACAATAGATGGACATGGAAATGTTTCTTCCTGCTGGCATTCTTTTTCTGCGTGGTGGGCCTTGGGAGGAACAGTGGGAGGGGAAGGAATAATTCCTCCTAGATTCAGACTGGTTTAGTGGGCTTTTTGCCACTTCCCCAGTCCATTGGTGACAGCCTTGTCCCAGGTCAGATAAGAGGAAGGCCCAGGGACACCCAGAGAGCAGATGCTTCCAATGCCATGGAAACATCACCCATCCCTTTGGGGATCCTTCCTACGTTGCCCAAGACCCCCAATACTCCCACTTCCCTGTCTTTCAGGAAAGGAGCAATGACTCAATCCAATGAACAATAAGTGACTATCAATGCTAAGTAGCTCCCTGCTCCCCAGGGGTGGTGAGGGGCGAGGTGGGAGTTGCCACTCAATTGTAAAGTTGAAAGAATGACTCTCCTGGAATTTCAAATGTCTGCGAGTGGCTTGGGAAAGCTGGTATCCTAGGATGGATGCTGATGCTGCTGATATTCATAAAATAGTCTCCAAGGTTTTTTTTAGCTTTTAGGTTTAATTTACAAATGCCAGCCTTCAGGTCCAGACTCATGGATTCTCACCAGAGTCACTCCCAGGCTCCTGGAAACACCTCTCTGGGCTCCTCCAGGGGTCTCTCCATTAGTGAGTGGGATCCCCATCCAAACTCCACATTGAGTGCTCAGTCATGAATGCCTCAGAGCCCTAGAAGACCAAGATCCCAGAGGATGATTTGGGGAGGCCATCGCCACTGCCCTCTCTGATGTCAGTCTCAAAGTTTTGGCTACACCCCAGTGTGGCTTCAGACTGCTATAACAAAATACCGTAGACGGGGTGGCTTACAAACAACAGAAATTTGTTTCTCACAGTTCTGGAGGCTGGGAAGTCCAAGATCAAGGCACTGCCATATTTGGTGTCTGGTGAGGACCTGCTTCCTGGTTCATAGATGGCAACTTCTCCCTGTGCCCTCACATGGTGGAAGCGGGGAGCTAGCACTCTGGGATCTCTTTTATAAGGGTACGAATCCCATCCATGAAGGTGATCACCTGATCACCTCCCAAAGGCCCCATCTCAAAATACTATCATATTAGGGATTAGTTTCAACATATGAATTTGGGGGAACATGAACATTCAGACCATACAGTATCTATAGTGTGGACAACCCCTCTTAAGTCATAATAACATCTTCTGCTTGTCAATCCATGCAGACACTGTGGCCCAGTGGGCAGCACACTGAACTCAGATCAAGGAAAACTGGGTTTGAGTCCCATCCCTGTCTGCCATTTTTCTATCATGTGACCTTGAGCAAGTCAACTTACATTCCTGGCTCTCAGCTTCCTCATCTATTATAACCCTTGACCACTCTGAGAGATTTTTTTTTCAGGATCAAACAAGATGATATAAATAAAAGTAATTGTAAACTGAATAGTGATTATAACTACTAGGATGCTTTCAGCAACCAAATAAAAGCAAACAAAACCCAAATTGGCTGTCTTGGTCTGTTTTTTGCTGCTCTAACAGAATACCTGAGCCTGGGTAATTTATAATGAACAGAAATGTATTGGCTCACAATTCTAGAAGCTGGGAAGTTCACTATCGAGGCACCTGCATCTGACAAGGCCCTTCTTGCTGCATCATCACATGGCAGAAGGTGGAAGGGCAAAGAGGGTGAGAGAAAAACAAAAGGGGGCTGAACTTGCCCTTTTATAATGGCATTAATCTCACCCATGAAAGCAGAGCCCTCACGGCCTAATCACCTCTTAAAGGTCCCACCTCTCAATACTGTTACAATGCCAATCGAATTTCAACGCGGGTTTTCAAGGGGACAAACATTCAAACCACAGCACTGGCTTAAATAATACAGGAGACATATTGGTTCCCATGAATGAAAAGTCCAGGGACGAGGCAGACATTGGCACCGTGGTTTCTCCACTCTTCTCTCAGCTCTCTCCTCCTGACGCTGGCTTCGTCCTGAGGTTTGGGCTGACGTGGCTACAGGATTCACGTGTTCTCACAACAGCCACAGTAAGAGAGACTCTTTGGAAGGAGGAAAATTTCCCCAAAGCATCCCCCAAACCTGTCTTTGTATCTCACAGGCCTGAACCGGATCATGTATCCGTTATGGTCTCTGAGGAGGCCCCAGTAAGTAGCATTCTTTGTCTCTATCTGAGTTATGGAAGACTTGATATATAAAACAAAAGAGTGAGATGTTATCTCTAGTCCTGATACGGGTGGTGGCTACAAGCTAATACAAGAGCAATGGACCTGCTTCCAGAACCCACAACTTAGGCAACCCGCTCACCCTGTCGAAGTATCCAGGTGTCCGTGGAAACTCACCATGCAGGTGAGACTCCGGGATGGAGGAGCAGAGGTGGCTCTGTGCTCCCGTGGGCAGCTTACTCCTAAGAGGATGAAGAGATGTGCTGATTGAGCATGCACAATTTGTTCTTCCCAGATTTCCTAAATTTAGGTAGGTTACTTTGCCTCTCCCAGGGTGAAGCAAGTAAAGGGAGAGGTACTCTGGTTCAGAGAAAAACCTTGAAATCCTCCCCCAATGATAAACCATTAATACATTCTTAACATTCTTCCAGATATAGCAAAGCATAAAAACATATGCATACAGGGTGTCCCAAAAGTCACCATACGTAGGGAAAATGTGAAATTATAGCGAAATGTACCTTTATTTGCAAAATATTCATTACAAAATTTTATAAAATTTTTCCTTTGTGTGGAGACTTGTATACACCCTGTATACATAATTTAATGGAAATGGAATCATACTCTGTGCGACTAAGACTGCTCATTGCTTGCCAAGTATATATTCTCATCTGCTCCCTTGGTAACAGGACTCTTGGCAATATGCCCAGTGAAAAAATTCCATTTTCTGGGCTCCCTGATAGATAGGGTGGCCAGTGGGGTGTGGCTCAGTAGGGGTCGTGGTTAAGCTGTTGTGGCCCTTCCCTGGGATTCCCAGACCGTGGGCATGACAGCTGCAGCTCCGGTAGTTATAATGTGGCCTTGAGGGTGGAAGCCACCTTCCAAGGATGGCAGGACAGAGGGACTGAAAGATCCTGAGCCGCCAGTGATTTCAAAAAGCTGCCACACTTGTTTGGACTGTCCTTCTCTAATTTCTCTCATGTAAGAGAATCAACCATTAGCCTGTTTAAGCTATGAGGCTTAAAAAACTATGTATCCCCCTGTGCACATTTTTAAGTTGACATATAAAAATTTTTGTAAGTTTAAATAGTTGCAAAGAATGTGATTCTGACTTATTGAAACTGTTAAGATTCTAAAACTGTCACATCACTCTCTAAAGTATATTCAAAGAAATATAAATTTTATAATAATCTGATATCACCAGTACCTATTTAAAAATACATAAACAAAATCTACTTTTTTTTTTGAGACAGTGTCTCACTCTGTTGCCCCGGCTAGAGTGCTGTGGGGTCAGCCTAGCTCACAGCAACCTCAAACTCCTGGGCTCAAGCAATCCTTCTGACTCAGTCTCCTGAGTAGCAGGGACTACAGGCATGCACCACCATGCCTGGCTAATTTTTTCTATATATATTTTTAGTTGGCCAATTAGTTTCTTTCTATTTTTAGTAGAGACCAGGTCTTGCTCTTGCTCAGGCTGGCTTCGAACTCCTGACCTTGAGTGATCCGTCTGCCTCAGCCTCCCAGAGTGCTAGGATTACAGGTGTGAGCCACACCGCGCACAGCCAACAAAATCTACTTTAACAGTTACATTTGAGATCGTTTATTTTTCTTCTTAGACCCTTATTTCCATTCTACGTACCTTATAGGATTTCATCCTAATGTATTAATATTTTTATGCTTGAAAGTCTCTTAGAGATTACATTATCCAGTGTCTCTACAATAAAATTACACACACACACACACACACTAACACATACATTAAAATACTTTTTATTTCTTATGACCCCATACCTCTGAGGATTAAAAATTGGTCCTGGATTGAGCTATATTACAATCTCAATGAATATATAATTGAGCAAAGCAACATAAGTATATTTTAAAATTTTACAAATAATAAATATAAGAGGAAATAAATTGGGAAATGCATGGAGTGTTTTTTTCAACTAATTGGTTCATTTATCCATGGTTGAATATTATTCATTTGCTAGAATAAAATAAGGTTCAGCTAATTTCTCTTCCTATTTATTGTTTGTATAGAAGTAAGCACTAAGAAATCATGTTCACATAAATAAGTAAATAGAAATGGAACACATTTTATTACAGCATTGTTCACAATTCTTTGAACTTATTTTGAGTTACATGCTAAAAATCATGTGATGATATATCATCAGAACCATTTTTAATATTCTATCAGCTAATAGTTTGATTAAGTCCTCCTTTAGTTTTGTTGAAAACAAAGAATTAGAAACCATTGACTTGCCAAGGATTTGAAACTCAGTCATTAGAGTAATTCACGTTCTCAATTTCTGGGAAGTATATCAAAAAGGCTATTTACCAAGACCTACCAAATGACTATTAATTACTTTCTGGTTCCTTTTACCAAGGGGCGCTTTAAACTGCTATTCACAAAAAGAGTTGGGAAGAATCCAAATGTAAATTTCAATTTACCTTTATCAGCATAACATTTTTGATGAAATGCTTTTGTCTGAGTGCAAGTTGTAAACATATTTTCATCCAAACCTTGGAAAATGTCCACCCAATATCCTAGACGGCAAAGCTAGTTCTCATTGCCAAACCAGTTAGCCAAGTCAGCATTATTTATTTTGAAATAGGACACACATTCAGGAAATTACACTAAGCAAACTTTTATAGGTTAATAAATAGTCAAGAAGCAAACACACAGGTTTGCTTATCACTCTTTGCTGGTGTCCATGAACCACACCTCCCGTCCCTTCCTGCTCACAGCTCCCTCCCTTCCCCCAGAGAATGCCACCATCCTGACTTTTATGGTAAGCATGCTTTTCCTCTTTATGATTTTACCATGTATGTACTCATCCCTAAGCAACACAGTTAGTTTTGCTTAATTTCGAACATTTTTAAAATGGAAATCTTACTACTGGTTTCCTTTTTTATCCCAACATTGAGTTTGAGAAATTTATACATATGTGTATCAGTAGTGTGTTCATTCCATTTTGGTATAGTTGTCCATTGTATGAAATTACCACAACGTAGTATCTATTCTGCTATTAATGGACATTAAAGTGATTTCCAGTTTGGTACTATAATGAATCACGCTGCTACAAATATGTGTCTTGTTCCATCTAGAAGTAGAAATGCTGAATTCTAGTCTTCAATTATAGTATATAGTGCCAATGTTTTCCAGAGTGGTTGTACCAAAATTACACTCCCACCCGCAGTAGGCGGGTGCTTGTCACTTCCCATCCTCACCCACACTTAGATTCATCAGCTCAAAGACTGTACATTTGCATATTCTTTGCCACTCCTACGTGTTTGTCAGTCTTTGTACCTTTGCACGGCACGTACATTCTGGAGGGCACGAGGTGATACCTCACGGTGGCTTCAATTTGCATTTCCCTGATAATGAATGGGACTGGGTCCCTCCTGTGTATTGCTTGTTAAGACTCTGGCCATTTTCCTATTGGAATGTTTATTTCTTGCTGTTTTTCAGGAGTTCTTTTTATGTTTTGGACATGATCCCATTCATAGCTATATGTGTGGCAAATGTCTTCTCCCACTCTGATTTGTCTTTCTAACCTTTAAATGGCTGTTTTTGATGAACGAGAAGTTCTTTATCTAATAAGTTCTGAAAAACAATCTTTTTCTTATTGGTTAGTGCATTTTGTGTCTTGATAAGAAAATTTTCCCTTACACTGGAACTATAAAAAGAGTTTCCCATATTATCTCCTAGAAGTATTATCATTTTCTTTTACATTCAGGTCTACAATACACATGGAATTGATTTTTCTTTTTCTTTTTTTTTGAGACATAGTCTCACTCTGTTGCCCAGGCTAGAGTGCCGTGGCATCAGCCTAGCTCACAGCAACCTCAAACTCCTGGGCTCAAGCCACCCTCCTGCCTCAGCCTCCCCAGTAGCTGGGACTATAGGCACATGCCACCATGCCCGGCTAATTTTTTCTATATTTAGTTGTTTGGCTAATTTCTTTCTATTTTTAGTAGAGACATGGTCTCATTCTTGCTCAGGCTGGTTTTGAACTCCTCACCTCAAGCTATCCGCCTGCCTCGGCCTCTCAGAGTGCTAGGATTACAGGCGTGAGCCACCGCGCCCGGCCAAGACTCACTCTTGTGGTGCCTCTGTCCATCCTTTGTAGTGGGCAGATCTACTTTTCCACACAGGTTTGGCAGCAGCTTCCTTACTAGGTTTTGATCAAAATTTGATCAATTCTACAGATCAGTTTGGGAAGCATTGATATCTTCAAAATATATGTCTCCCAATCCATAAAATTAGCATGTAGGTTTCTTTACTTACATCTTCTTTTATATCTTTGAACAGTGTTTCATTGTTTTCTACAAGGTCTTGCTGTTTGTTCGGTTAATGCCTAGGTGTTTGATATTTTTTGCTATTTGTTGTTAGTATATACAAACACAACTGATTCTTGTTTATTGACTTCTTATCAAGCAACCTTGCTAGACGCATTACTAATTCTAACAATTTATTTGCACATTATTTTGGATTTTCTCTGTACACAATCAAATAATCTGTTACTAATTATTTTATTTCTTCTTGAGTCCTATTCCTTTTTTTTTCCTTGTCCTAATGTGCTGGCTACTTCCTGTACGATGTTGAATAGAAGCGGATATATCTGTCTTGTTCTAAATCTCAAAACACAAACTTACCACATTTTACTGGTAAGTAAGACTATGCTGCATACTTTCAAAGGTTCCCCAGACTGGTTTTCCACACTCATCCACGTGCTCTGTGCTCCCAGGCCATTGCAGGGACTGAGTCCATGGGCTCCTTTGCCCGTTTGCTTTTGATGGGTTGTGGCCAATGGAGGCATCATGTGATAGAGTGGGGAAAAGAATTCAGTTCGGGTGTCTATTCCCCAGACTGCTTCACGGCCATGCCACACAGGTTAGGTGTGTCCTTCCACCGACAGTCACAGCTACTTCATGCGGCCCTCGCCATGCGGCTTGTCTTTCCATTTCACAGTAGTTGCTGCCTGCCCTTGCCTCTTCAGCTTCCGCCACCCACTACCAGCCCTAGGGTACCACATTATCACTCGTTAACTTCTTAAAACTCTACCCCACCTTTGTAAGCAGTTACTGTATTAAACTCTTCAACTCACCCCAACCGAAGGCGCCTTCTGCTTTCTGCTGGGTTCCTAGCACAATTGAAGTTTACTGCATAGTAAGCTTCTGTGTTTACGATGTTTAGCAAACTACTAAGTTTACTATGCAGTAAACTTCAACTGTTCTAGCAACCCAATGTGAAAAAATGCTCAACATCATTACTCATCAGAGAAATGCAAATGAAAACTACAACGAGATATCGTTTCATCCAGTTAATATGGCTTTTTATCAAAAAGACAGGCAATAATGATTGCTGCTGAGGATATGGAGAAAGGGGAACACTTGTACACTGTCTTTGGGCATGTAAATTAGTGTAACCACTGTGGAAAACAGCATGGTGGGTCCTCAAAAAACTGAAAATAGAGCTACCATATGACCCAGCAATCCCACTGCCCAGTATATACCCAAAGGAGGGGAATTCAGTATATTGAAAAGATATCTGCACTCCCATGTTTATCACAGCACTATTCACTTAGCTAAGATTTGGCATCAACCAAAGTGTCCATCGGTGGATGAATGGATAAAGAAATTGTGGTATGTATACACAATGGGATATTATATAGCCATAATTAATAGCTAACACTTACCAAGTTCCAAGCAGTGTTGTGAATACTTACTGATCAGTAACTCATTTCATCCTCCCAACAACCCTATGAAAGAAGTTCTTGCACCCCCATTTTACAGATAGGGAAACTGAGGTTCAGAGAATTTTAGCAAACTGCTTAGAGAATCACAGCTAGACAAGGGAGGAACTTGGATTCAAACTAGAGCTTACATTCTTAGCAACTACTCCATATGCCTCCTTTAGGATAGTGATACTAAGTTTTCTTTTAAAAGTATACAAT
>VBSM01003143.1:47097685-47135356 GCA_008086735.1 Cheirogaleus medius
CCATGGCACTCGAGCCCAGGCAAGAGAGTGAGACTCTGTCTTAAAAAAAAAAATACATAATAGTAAAAAACAAAACAAAACGCATAATAGTAGCCAATAGATGATAGACATTCATGCTGCCAACAGAGTAAATGTACACACTGATTCTCAAGAGCACATGCCTCCTGCTCCTCCCTCTAGCCCTTGCTGGGAAGGCTCCCTGACATAGGGTGCCCCCACCCCCACTTGAGTTGGGTCTGGTCCCTTGGGTATGTGGTGGCAAAATCAGTGCTGAGAACCACTGCTTGCATGGCTGATATTTCCCAGAGTAATGCATTTTATCACTTTAAAAGGGAATTGCCAGCTGATTTACGTCTTTTTCAAAGGGAAAGTACCATGGTTTTTACCCACTGAATCCTTAGTGTCTGGCATATAATAGGCTTTTGATAAATGTCTGTTGAATTCACTCATCCATTCATCCACCTATCCAGTCAGCAAATAGTTATTGAGCATCTACTTTGTACCAGGCACAAAGGATACAGCTTCTAGGCTTCAAGGATACAGCAATCAACAAAACAGCTAAAAATTCCCTGCCCACATAAGGCTTACAGTCTAGTGGATGAATGAACAAAGTTTAAAAGTTTGTGTTTGAGACAATGAATATAAAGAGAATTGTAAGTTTTACATGCTACATAAAATAAGGGATGATATTCACAAAGAAATAGTAATAATAATAGAAACACAACTTATGTGGTGGCATTGACTATGTGCCAGTCACTGTTATAATATAATATAAATTTTAATCCTCACCACAGCCCTATTAGCTGGGAGTTATTATTATCCTCTCCCTTTTATAGATAAGAAAACTGAGGCACAGAGAGGTTAAGAAATGTGTCCAGAATCACACAGCTAGTAGGTGGAGAAGCCAGCATCTGAACTCAGGCATGTGGCCACAGTGCTTATGTGCTCGACCACTATGCTGTGGCCCCTTTCCATGGACAGGAAGCAGAGATGAACTTGGCATGAGTTGGCCTTTTGTGCTCTGAGGCCTGGCTGCCATAGTTTTTGTTCATTGGGTCCACCCATTGGGTGCTTAGCGTGGGCCTGGGATGTTTGGGTTGGCCACAAGCCAGCCAGGCCATCAGAGTGGATGCAAGAAAATCTTTAAGGACCTGTGCTGTCATCTGTCTGTCCCCAAAGGGACTTTCCTTAGCCTGCTTGGCCCATGACCTCATGCCCTTGAAGCTGACCTTCCCAGAGTACACTCCTTCTAGCCCTCTTGCGGGCCTTCTCCTAGGTGACTTTGTGGGAATTTTCACCCACTCCTGGTAGCTGCTGAGTGACCTCAGGCTGTGCTAAGGGCTTGAGAGTCAGGAACCTGGCCCCCCAAGCTCACTGCTTCCCATGTGTCTTAATTTGGGATCTTTAAGATGGAGAGCACCCCTTGGTGATTAGGAGAGACACAAGATGGAAATAAAGATTTTGTTACTTACAAGTCCTGGGGGGTTCATGACACTCCTGAGGCCACACACACACACACATCAGGGAGCACATGGAGAGAGACAAAGGGGGGTGACCATGGGCCAATGCCTTTATTGAGGTCAAGACATTATCCAAATAGGTTTCCCATGGCAGGGGGGTTTCAATTGGTAGGTTTAAAAGCAAAAAAGCAAGTAGGCACAAGTCCCAGTAGGTCACTCTGTGACCAAGACATAGTCACTGTGGCATATCTGTGCAGTCCAAGTGGGGCGTGGGGAAGTGGTCACCAGGGACAGTTGTACAAGGCATTAAGGAAGTGGGAGAACGTATAGAACTGGAAACTGTGTCGGGAGACTGAGCCCTGCTTCTGGTGGGAAAAAGTTAAATACATATTTAAGATGGTTGCCCTGGCAACATGCAATGATACAAATTCAGTGCACTGTGCCTGGCCCAGTCAGCCTCCCAGAAGCTGGTGGAGGCGGAGGCAGTGAGTAACTGGGGTTTGGTCACACTTTCTCCCTGACCCTGGCAAGCTGTGAATGTCCTTGGGTTTCTCCATGGAAGGCAGGTGGTCCATCGAGGGCTGGTCTCAGCACCTGTGGTTCAGAAGCTGGAAGTGCCTCTGAGCAGGAGGTGGGACTCAGGAACTGCAGAAACATGCCAAGGACCCTAGAACCCCAGAAGCTAGGCCGCTGGAGCTTTCTGCTACTCTGAAAGCTGGGAGGACCTGGTGTGTTTTCCTCATGGTCATCCTTCATCGGCCACCTGGGCCGGGGCTGTGCACAGGGCAGGCCCTCCTATCTAGTCCAACCTTCTCGTTGTGCAGACAGGAGAAACTGAGGCCCAGCAAGGGGAAGTGACAAGGCAAAGCTAATATTTGTAGGTACCACATAGGAAAACCAGAGAACCAGGCTAGGCCTCTGATGTGCACTTGAGAAGCTATGTCCTTTCTGCAGCACCGGGTGGCAGAGGGCAGCAGGAGGCCTCTCCTACCGGAAAGTCTCTGCCCCCACTCTGATCTCCAGGAACATCTGCTAATTAGCAGCCTAAACTGGATAGCCAGGAGGCCTGGAGGAGGCAGTTAACCTTTGCAGTTTACAATGCTCTCATGGGAGGAGGGGAAGGATGAGAAGTAGAAAGAAGGGAATAATGACAATAATAGTAATGGTTATGATTTATTGAAGACCTACTACTGGCCAGGCACTGCAAGGAAGCCTCTTCCTATGTATTATGCTTGAATCTTCCACATTCCTAAGATTTATTATTGCCCATGGTCAGAAGGTTCTGGTTGCTGCTTTAAACAAAACAAATGATGGAAACTTTCTAAAATAGAATGAAAAACAAATATATGGTGGGTCCAGGAACCCCAGAGAAGACCTCAGTGGTCTAGAGCTCAGCCTGGCAGAGCCCCTGCCACCTGGATTGTGGGCTGTCCATGGTCCCAGGGCACCCCAACAGCCACAGCACAAGCTGGGGGCCCTGGACAGCCTCCCATGAAAGGGAGCAGCCACACCACAGGCAACTGATAGGTCCCTTTCCTATTCTAAAGGTAAGCAGGTAAGCAGTAGCTACCTCTCCGGAACGTAGAGGATAAACACAGGTGATGAAAAGGGCTGAGTCCTCAGCAGGGCACACAGCAGACACGCAGCAAGTGTTAGCGCCCTTCCCTCCCACTCTCCCAACCAGCCTCTACTTCCAAGAAAGGTGATGGCCTGGAATCTTCTTCCACCAAAGAATCAGCAATTTAATTGATTATTCTTAGTCTTAGAAATCACACTCCGAAGGCACAAAGAAGTGCATTTGAAAGGTAATTGGGGAATATAATAAAAGCCACTGAACTGTACACTTAAGAAAAATTGAAATGTCCTGACATTTTTCAGCTGATGTGTGAAAGGGCCTTGCTAGAGGTTGTCCCAAGTTTGGTAGCGATTCTGAAGATGCGTGTGACATTACCAATAAGAAATTGTGATGCTGAAAGGAACTTCTCTAAATTATTAATGATAAAATACAGAATTTGATCCAAAAAAACACAGCAAGGTAATTAGAGGAGACGTTTAGGGACAAAGAGACTTCCTGAAGGGGGGTCTTCAAGCCTCCAGAATGGAAGGGCATCACCTTCTTCAAAGTGGTGAGAGCTTTCTGAACCAGCAGCCTTTTCTGGGAAAGGGGTGAGGGAGAGTTTTGGGGAAGGTGTTCTGTCCAGCCAGGAGGGACACAGAGGCAGGTGCAGTGGCTGCATCTTTTCTCAGGGCAGGGCTGCCCTCTGCCTCTCTCTGCAGCAGAGAAGGGCTGGCCTCTCGGACAGGAGAGTGGGGCCCAGGGAGCTGCCTGAGCAGCGCTGGACAGAAAACCCTGACCCACCCCTGTCAGCCACATGGGCTCAGTCACACCCTCTGCTGCACACCCTCTGGCTGCGGGCTCCCTACCTGAAGGCTGGGGACTGGCAGAAAGGGGCAGGGAGGCTGCAATTTGGGAGCTTTAAGTGAGGAAGGGCACGGGTGACCTCTGGCACCAGGGTAAAAGTGTGCAGTCTGCTTCTATGGGAGTGTCTTGTCTCATCACCATCTTGGCCAGGAGGAGGGGGAGGGGGAAAAGGAGGAGGAAGGGGGAGGAGAGAAGAGAGGAGGTGAGGAAGAGGGGAGGAGGAGGAGGAGGAGGAAGAGGGAGGAGAGGGGAGGAGAGGGAAGGAGAGGGAGTGAGAAGAGGAGGGGAAAGAGGAGAACAACAGTAATTTCCTTTACTGAATGTCCACTAGATGGGGTGAGAAGAAACCGAGGGATGTCTGAGATTAGCACTTTTATCACTCTGGCAGGATGAGGACTCAGACAAGGTTACATTTGATTTTAGAAAAGTACGGTGTCGGGGTAAAATATAACTCTGCTACAGATACATCTACTAGAATATTTAAATGTAATATAATAATACTGTATCCATACCCTTTAAGAAAATTTAATGATACAGTCAAAGCCCTTTTGTCTGATGCTGTCACTGCTGGTTAATTTTAAAGAGCAGGTTAAGAGAATAGTTAGAAAAATTATATGTACATACTTTAAACATTTTATTCTAATTTACAATATATAAGCATATTAATCTGATTTTTTTTTACTTTTTATTATGGAAAAATTTAAATGTATACAAAAATAGGCAGAGTAGTATATAACAAACCCTCACGGGCCCAACATTCAGCTTCAAATATTATCGAATCATGGCCAAGCTTGTTTCATCTGTATTTGCCCTCCCACCTGCTATTATTTGGAAGTAAATCCCAGATGTAATTTTATTTAAACCCTCATATTTCAGTCTGCATCTCTAAAAGATAAGGATTCTTTCAAACAAAGACATATAATGACAATATTATTCTACCTACAAAATGTATCATTGAATCCTTAATTTCATCAGATATCAGGTAAACTTTTAGCGTGGGACTAAGGCTTTTCTTTTGAGCATGCATCAGCTAATTGGAGTCCTGTATTATCTTTCAGTGAAAACCGTATCTGTAATGCATGATCTACAATTTGCGGTTTACATTTCTCGAATTTGCAAAGAGAATTTCAAGATACTTTGCAAGATATCTGAGAGCAGAAACCCCCCAGGATTACTCTTGCCTGCCATCTTTTATAGTTGTCACACTCGCATCTGTTATGACATCATTTTGGTTTTGTAGAGACTTTTATTGAGCATTTCCATAGCATTCACCTTAGCTTTCATAGAACGGACTCTCATTTTGTACTCATACTCAGTAAGTTCTTTTGTAGCAATTAGTTATGAATTAACAATAACAAGTACAACCGGCATAGCCAGGTTTGGCAACAAACACAATTGACTTTTGCTAAGCAGCCCACTCAACTTGCAGAAGAGCTCCGGAGTGCTGGAGAGTGGGTTATGGGCATCTCGTGGTGTGTTATGGAGAGACTGATTAAGTGAGCTTCTGCTGGGTATTTGGGAGATCTTTATATTAGCACAAAGGGCTTCACATCATTCTTTTTATATACTACATTGTATCCATTATATAGATGGATCATATGTCACTTAACCCATATGTTTCTTATTGGTAGACACATAAATTGTTTCCAGTTTTTGTTTGTTCATTTTGCTTTTTCCCTAAGGTATAAAATGCTCCAGTGAGTTTCCTTATTTATATACCTTGATGTACTTTACCCGGTACATTTCTTAGTATGGAATTGTTTGGGCAAACAAAAGATATATGTAGTTTAAATTGTTATTGATCTTACCAAATTGTTCTCCAAAAATGTTGCACTAATTTGTACTTCCGCCAATAGTGTTTGAAGGTATGTATTAATGTTACACACACTTACCAACTCTTACCACATTTTTCCATCTTTACCATACTGATAAATAAAAAGTGGTATCTTCCTATTGCATTTATTTCAATGTCTTTAATTACAAGTGAGCTTGAAAATATTTCATTTGTTTAATGGGTATCTGCATTTCTTTTTCTGTGAACTGTGAGTTCATATCCTTTGCTCTGCTTGTCTTTTTGAACAGATTTGTGGAACTCTATTTAATTTAACAATATTTGTCCTTTGTTTTTCTGCGCGTGACATGCATTCACAATGGTGTTGAGATGGCTACCTGTTCATCTGAAAAGGATGCTATTCTTTCCATTGTGTAGAGCTGTCCCTGGGAAGAGGCAGCCAGCTAGGGACTACATTTCCTGCTCTGTTTAGGGTAGGCATGCCATGTGACTGAGTTCTAGCCAAGGGATTATGAGCACAGATGATATACACTCCTGCCAAGCCCAGCCCATGGGAACTGCCCACCAACTCTCTATGATACCCAGCGTTAAAGCTGGTAAGGGCTCTGTCAGCCTGGTCTTTGAGTGCTTAGAGAAGGGGAGTGCCCTGTTTGCAGTTAATAAAAACCACTAAAGTAAACCATTATACATTTTAGGGTCTTTAAAACTTTTGTTTTTAATTTTCTTAAATTTATTTATTTATTTATTTTTTTTGAGACAGGGTCTCACTCTGTTGCCCAGTCTAGATTGCCCTGGCATCAGCCCAGCTAACAGCAACTTCAAACTCCTGGGCTCAAGCAATCCTCCTGCCTCAGCCTCCCGAGTAGCTGGGACTACAGGCACGTGCCGCCATGCCTGGCTAATTTTTTCTATATATTTTTAGTTGGCCAATTAATTTCTTTCTATTTTTAGTAGAGACAGGGTCTCGCTCTTGCTTAGGCTGGTCTCAAACTCCTGAGCTCAAACGATCCAACCGCCTCGACCTCCCAGAGTGCTAGAATTACAGGCGAGAGCCACCACACCAGGCCTTAAATTTATTTTTATTTGTATATATTCATAGGGTACAAGTGCAATTTTGCTACATTGATATACTGCATTGTGGTGAAGTCAAAGGGTTCATTGCATCCATCAGGGTCTTTAAAAAAATAGTAGTTAGTTATAGTAACCAACACAGCATGGTACTAGTATAAAAGTAGACACACAGACCAATGGAACAGAATAGAGAACCCAGAAATAAATCCATATAGTTATGACCAACTGATTTTTGACAAAGCAGACAACAGCATACACCGGGGAAAGGATGCCCTGTCCAATAGAGGGTGCTGGGAAAACCGGATAGCCACATGCAGAAGAATGAAACTGGATCCCAATCTCTTCCCATATACAAAAAACTCAAGATGGATTAAAGACTTAAATGTAATACCTGAAACCATAAAAATTCTAGAAGAAAACATAGGAAAAACTCTTCTACACATTGGCCTAGGCAAAGAATTTATGAGTAAGACCCCAAAAGCAAATACAGCAACCACAAAAATAAATAAATGCGACTTAAACCAAAAAGCTTCTGCACAGCAAAGGAAATAATCAACAGAGTAAATAGACAACCTACAGAATGGAAGAAATTATTAGTAAACTATACTTCCAACAAATGGCTAATATACAGAATCTACAAAGAACTCAAATAAATAAGCAAGGAAAAAAACCCAACAAAACAACAACAACCCCATCAAAAAGTGGGCAAAAGATATGGACAGATTTTTTTTTTTAAAGATGATAGACAAATGGCCAAGAACCATATGAGAAAATGCTCAACATCACTAATTAAAACAGAAATGCAAATTAAAACCACAATGAGATATCACCATAGCCCTGCCAGAATGGCCATTATTAAAAAGTAAAAAGCAATAGATGTTGGCACGGATGCAGAAGGGAGCACTTGTCCACACTGTTGGTAGGATGTAAACTAGTACAACTGCTCTGGAAAGCAGTATGGCAATTCCTCAGAGAACTAAAAGTAGACCTACTGTTTGATCCAGCAATGCCACTACTGGGTATCTAAGGAAAAGAAATCATTTTATATAAAAGACACCTGTACCCAAATGTTTATCACAGCACAATTCACAGTTGCAAAGATGTGGAACCAACATAAGTGCCCATCCACTGATGAGTGGATAAAGGAACTGTGGTGTATATATCCCGTGAAGTACTACTCAGCCATGAAAAGGAGTGAAATAATGCCTTTTGCAGCAACCTGGATGGAACTGGAGGCTATTATCCTAAGTAAAGTATTTCAGGAATGGAAAAACAAACACCATAAGTTCCTACTTATAAGTGGGAGCTAAACGAGGGATATGTATGGTCATAAAGTGGTGTAAAGGATATTGAAAACTAAGAAGTGGAGCAAGGGATTAAAAATCTACCTATCAGATACAATGTGCACTATTCTGGTGACAGGTACACTGAAAGCCCTGACTTCAGCATGATATAATTCATCTATATCATAAAAATCACTCAAACTCCCTAAATTTTTTGAAATGAAAAAATAAAGTGAAACAATAAAATAGTGGTTAGCTTTCCCTAACTAGTACACGATATACCCAGGCGGTAATTCTAACTTAATATGGTAAACATGGTTAGTATTTGTTTTTTGACCTTTTATAGGCTATTTTTTTAACCTATAGATTTCAAACACTTTTTACCTGATCAATATTTTTAATGACTTTTGGGTTTTATGTTATGCATGAAGAGAATCTCCCTATCCTAAGATTATTTTTTAAGTCATCTTTGTATCTTTGCAGAACTTTTAAGGTTTACATTTTACATTTAAATTTTAACTCATCTAAAATTTATTTTAGTGTCAGGTGGGAAATGAGTTTCCAGCTTAGTTTCACCCCCACAATTAAACAATTATTAAAAAGTAATAATTTCATTTATTGACTAATATTTTTTATCACTGATTTGAATTATACCTTGATTGTATACCAAATTTCAATATGCATATGGGTTTATATCTGGACTCTTTCCTGTTCTGTGAATGTTTGCCTATTAATGCACTGTACCAATCTGTTTTAGTTAGTATAGATTTATAATAAACATATTTGAATATTTGCTGAGAAAGTCCATCTGTCCATTTTCCTTTTTCTCCATCATTTTTCCTGGCTATTTTCATATATCTGCTTTTCCATATACAATTTAAAGTAAGTTTTTTAGTCAAAAGAAATTATGTTGCTACTTGAACTTGGATTGCTTTGAAGGAGGAAAATGGAAATTTCTATAACACTGAAATTTTGTATTCTTTTAATTTATTCAAGTATTATGAAAATTTCTCACTAGGGGTTTAAAGTTTTTTTCATAGCAATCCTGCATAGTTCTTGTGAAATTTATTCTTGAGTGGGTTTTTTTCTTCATATTATAAATGTCACTTTTTCTTCCAGTGTATTCTCTTAGCCGGCTGTTGTCTGTATAAGAAGAAGCCACACAGCTCAACTCTTTTTTTGTTACTAATGTTTTTCAGTTGATTTATATAATCATATCATCTGAAAATCATATTAAATTTGCTTCCTCCTTTCTAATACATTTACCCCTTATTTTTCTCCTTATCTAATTGCATTGGCTTGCATTTCCAGAACAACGTTCAACAATGATGTTGGTGGTGCCTTCCTGTTCCATTAGACCATTAGAGGGTCCCAAGTCATCTGCCAGGGAGCCCTCTCAGGAGGAGGCGGAGTTTGCCATAGGAAGCCTTTGAAGAAAGAAAGTGACCCCTAGTTAGAAGGTTCCTCCCTGAGCCCTCTCCATATAATAGTGACCCTGACACTCCCTCAGCCTCATCTTGACTCCTGCCCATAACACTTATTGCATGTCATGCAATGCATTCACTGTCTCCCCCACTAGAATGCAAGCCCTTCCAGGGCAGAGATACGGCCTTTTGTTCTCTGCTAATTCCCTTCAGTCCCCTGCCCATCACACAGGAAAGGTACAATCATGAAACCACGCTCTTCCTAATAACTGCCTCTTGTATTCTTCTAGCACTTCTTGTTAACAAAGCCCTTTCGTATACACTATCTTGCTTTACCTTCTCAGCAAAAACCTGATTCTTTCTTCATTCTCATTTTACGGACATGGAAGAGGAGGTACAGAGAGGTTAAACCACTGGCTCAAGGTTGCTCAGCTCATAAATGTAGAGCAGGATTCCATTGTTGTCTCTGGTTCATTCCACTGGGCCGTGCTGTTTCTTAATTGAACATCCTGAAGATGTTCCATCTTGATCTTTATTATCCATCTTAATAATACAATGCGACTTTTTTTTTACGCTGCTGGCTGAGAAGGAAGGAGGGAGTGACCGGGAGAAGTTTTATCCCCAGGAAGGTGAGACTGATTTTGTTCCTGCCAGCAAAGGGTAGGATTGTGGGAAGTCTGGGAGAGTGGGCAGGGCTGGGGCAGGGCAGGTGTGCAGGAGAAGCAGAATGCATAGCCTGGACGTTTCTCAACTCTTCGTTCAGGTCAACAGGCCTCAGACACTGTTTCTTGGAGCCACTGAGAACAGTGACTCAACTTTGACCCATGGGGTTTGAGTCTGGTCCTCTTGGTTGGTGGCCTGCAGAGGGTGACTCAGACCTCAGGGGCACTGCCCACTGGATACTTGCTGGCCCTCCCTGTGCAAACCACCCCATTCCATCCCCTTTGGGATGGCACAGAGGAGAGACAAGAGCACCCAGTCCTCATCCTCAGAGGCCCTGGTTCTGAAGGGAGAGAAATAACTTAGCACCTACTATGTGCTGGGCTTGATGCTTGGCCCTCTCACATGCATTCATTATTTCTTTCAATCTTCACCACAACTCAAGAGTTAGCTATAATGACCTCCATAGATTGGGTCCCAAGGAGGCAGAGGGTCACAAGCTGCCCCCACCACGCTGCCCACCAGTGCCAGAGCTGGAATTCCAATGCTGGAGACTCCAGCGCCCAAGCTCCTTGCCTTGTGCCCTGCCGCCCTGTTGCCACCCTCCCGCAGGAGTGCAGTCTGATGCAAACAGAGAAGTCCAGGGTGGTGGCTCGCCGGTTCCATCCAGGATCACAATCAGGGAAGTCTGCTTCCAAGGTGAGTTGGACAAGGTGCTGTGAAGGGCCCCTAGCGAAGGTGGGGAGGCCGGAGACCGCAGGCTCCAAGAGGGATGGGTAAGCAGTTTGGTCTGGCAGTAAGGAGAGAGCAGAGGGATTAAACCTGGGCTCCGCACTAAAGGGTGACTTCTGAGTCAGCGGCACTGAAGGCCACGTTCCCCTGAAGGCCGACCTTGGCAAAGTGGTGCCAGTAACCTTTGGCTCCTGTTTCGCTCCTCCCACAGGGGTGAATTCTGATCCCATGAGGCTTTGCATTCAGCTACAGGTCCACACTCTGCCCCCTTCCCTGTCCCCTGTTCTCCCCCAACACCGTGGCATAATAGGATCCCCCTCCTGAGCCTTTGCAGACATTGATGCCTCTTAAGGGGTTCTCAGAGACCCCAGAAGCCTTCCGGGCTGTTTGTGGAGAAGGAATCACTAACGGGGGCGTTCTGGCAGGAGGGTCTCCCAGCACACTTCATCGTCTTGTGGGCCTCTCTTTGTCTGTTCCCAAGCCCACTGGTGGTCCACAGGCTCAGGAAGACACGCAGAGAGGCCTGGTGGTGGCTTTTCCCTTCCCTGGCCCTGGTACAAGCCCTTCCCGTGTCATTGGCTTCCCTCTGAACAAGCAAAGTAGAGCAGCAGTCCCACATGGCAGCCTGCATCGGGTGACTGGATTTCACTATCAGAATGGAAAATCTTCAAGGGTTATTATTTTCCGGAGGGCTGGCCCCCACCTACCCCCATCTCCATTAGTAGCTCCTTAAAATGCAATCCAATATCCTGGTGAATATCACTTTGAAACCAAATCTGGTGTCCCCCTGCTTTGCCTTAATCCCTGTAAACCTCCTGCCGTCACTCAAAGCTGACCCAGCACTGTCCCCCTGCGGCTAGATCCTAAAATGGCTTGGGTGGTAGGGCGAAAATGAAACGGTGGCTTATACTCACAGGCTGGACAAAAATGGACTAAATCTGAGGCCACTGCCCTTAGGAATTTGGGTCCCCTTCAATGGTAGGTGACAAGTGATCCACAAATAGGTACACCCTCAGCAAGCATGAAAAATCCTTAGTCAAGGGTAATACTGACATGGAAGGGGACTGCCAAATTGGAAGATGGGGTTATAAGTTACAAAACAAAGTTGAGGCAGCCACTTCCCCTCAAGCTTTCCTGAGGCCAAGGGCACCATTAGCCTCCTAAGCCCAGCCTGTTTCCCCCCAGCTCTTTCATCTGGCCCAGGGAACCAGGGCGTCAGGGTAGCACTATGAAGACCTGTTGGACTGTGTCATCAAGGCGCCGTGCGTGTGTGCATGTGCACACACACAAACACACACACACACACACACCTCTCCCTTCTCCACTCAGCTCCCTTTTACTTCTAAGAGAAATTGAGACCCTGAGAGCTAAACTGGCTCCATGAAGTTTCTCCCAAAGAACAGAGTTCCAACGAAGCTGGATATAGCGCCTTGACTGACCTGCTAAAATACTGAAGCTAACTTCTGTCACCTTACAGGCAGCTGGAGAATGCAAAATAGTGCCCCCTTCCGTCACCCCAACATTTTATCTGATATTCAAGATCATTATCTTCCTCTTTAGGGCTTTGCAGTTTTCATGTCTCCCCTCCCGTGGTGTGCTGTGCTTGCTCCCTCTCTTTCTCATTCCTTTTCTTTTCCTATCTCTCTCTCTCCCCACCCCCACTGTCTGTCTGTCTGTCTGTCTCTCTCTTTCTTCCTCTCTGTCTCTCTCCCACCACTATCTGTCTGCCTGTCTGTCTCTCCCCCAATCTATTTGTCTCTCTCTTCCTCTGTCTTTCTCTCATCCTTTCACTTTCTCTCTTCTCAGGAAAGAGACTCTCTCTGCTTCCGCCCTATCCCTCCAGGCTAAGCCCAGTTCGGTTTCTACTTCTGCCTGACATCTTCTCTTATGCCCCGGCCTTCTTCTTCTCAGAGTTCCAGGAGCATTCAAAAGATGATTATACCCTCCTTTTTTCCCCTGTCACTTCTTTAGTGTCTCGTGTTGTGGGCCAGCGCCAATCCCTAATGAGATTACAGACTCCATGAGGACATGTGTCCTTCTCTGATATCCCCGGGGTGCCTGATCCAGGCTTGGGCACATGGAGACGCTCAGGAAATACTGAATACTTGGTTGAGAATCTTGGTTTCCTATTTCAAGGAATAATTCCTAGTTGCTTTTAAAAAATTCCAAAGAAAATGAAGTAGAAGAAATGTAATCAGGAAGCATTTGAGTATTTTCCACAAGATGTTCTAAGGGTGCCTGGTGTGTGTGTGTGTGTGTGTGTGTGTGTGCTTGCTCTCATAGGTATACATATGGTACTTTGGATCCAAGGCAAAATTAGGCTCATTAAGATGTTTGCTGACCACCTGCATATAGGTGCATCCACATAGTCCTTAAATTGTCCTCATTTGAAATGACTTTTTCTTCACATATTGTAACAATCCCCCAGTAATGACAGGGAACTGAAGCTGGAATGCCTAATGAGCTGTGGGTGAAGAAATGATGCGATAGCATCTTGCAGATTGTAATTAACACGTGGCCCCTATTATGCCCTATCGGAGCAGCATCTTCTTGCTGACAAGTAATTCCCCAAAATAATCACTTGTCTTTCAACATCTCTATGCGAGGACTAATTGTAAAGAGCTCCTGCCTGAAAAGGCTACCCGGAGCAATTTGGGGACAATTACATAGGAACCGGTGGCTGCTGGGCACAATTACCTGGGCTTAAATACCTGGTGAGTGAGATGGAGCATGGGGAGTGAGGCTTTGGCCCAGCATTCAGGCAGCACCTGCTCATAGCTGCTGGCTTTGTAACGGGGTTTCTACAGAACTAACATGTTGCCCTAGAGCAGTAGAATAATGCACTCATCAAGAATGCTTGAGAGGACTTGAATCATTTTTTTCTTAAGTGATACTAGTCATAATTAACTCTAGAAAAAAATAGAAAGTATAGATAAACAATTAAGACCACTAACAATATCTTGGTTAGTATACTTGTCAGTATCACCACCACTACCACCACCACCATCATCGTCACTGTCAAAATTGCTGCCAATTAGGAGATGGTACCCCACTCCATGTACTTTGCCAGGCACCTTAAATATGTTACCTCTACGTCTAACAAAAATTTTGCAAGGTGGGTGACTACAGTCCTATTTTACAGATGAGCAAACTGAGTCTCAGAATTGTCCCAGCTCACACAATGCAATAAATACCAGAGGTGGCATTTCCATTCCGGTCTGTGTGTCTAAAGTCAGTGTACAGGCTGCTGTGCTTGTCTCTGCTCATCTTTAAAATGGAAGGAGGACCCTCACTCTCCTGGCTGCCATGTAAAGTTGTTGTGAGACTTGAATAAGATGCTGGATGGGAAGGCCCTTTGCAAACTGTAAAGTCCTGTACACAGGCAGGGCTTGCCAGCCAGTGCCTGGCATCCAACCAGACACCACACGCAGCTGCCACATAAATGAGCAATATTCATTGAGTGGTATTTAATTGCGTCTCATGGAGTCACAGAAGGTCTGTGCAGAGTTTGGGTAAGGGGGAGGAAGCGAAATGAGCAAAGCTAGGCACATGACCACTGTGAGCTGAGGGCGAAAGAATGGCGTGACCCGATGGCAGGATGGATGGAAAAGATATTGTACCGCGCAGTGGGAACACCTCACTAACTCACCGTGAGCCACCCCATGTAAGCCATTAGGCAAAACTAGAACTGTATGCGTGGTGTGCAAATGCAGCCTCAGAACAAGTTCCTTAGCCCATCTTCCGACCAGATTGTCACCTTCTTGTATAAAAATCCTACAACCGCCGTAAGCGCTGGGGAAGAGGAGGGCTTTGAGTTTGAAGATGTGGGGTGAGCACAGTTAAGGGGTTCAGTGTGCAAGATGGGCCAGGACAGACTTGGAACGAAGCTTCTGCTGTCTCTGCAGTCTGCATCTCGGCTTTCTTTCTGCTTCTATGTCTTTCTCCGTGTTACTGCCTCTCTCCACCTCTCTTTCTTTCTGGCTCTTGAATTTAGGAAGTACATGAAATCAGAGACTTTGTCCTCGCCATGTTTGTGAGAGTGCTGGGGGTGGGGGCTTGTCCTCATATTGAGGCACCAACATCCTAAATGTCTTCCCAAGACACCTGCCAAGTCCCCTGCCAGCCTTGGACACTGAGCTCCACTCCCATGTCGGAGGTCCTGATGGCGACCCGGGAAATTAATTGAAGTTCTGTTGGGCAACTCTCTGCCAGGGCAACTCTCCAGCCTCCTGTGGCTTCTGCATTTGTCTTGGAAGAGGACCAAGCCAGGAGTGGAGTTTGACCAAAAGTAGGTGGAATTGACTCATATGAGCCAACTCAGGCAGTTGCTACCATCCAAAAAAGAAGAGAAGGTGGGTGGGGAGGGAAATTGGAGGGCATGAGGGAAGGTGGACTTTGCTGGAAAGAACTTTCAGCCACTTCCAGGGAGGGAGCAAAGGTGGCTACGTGCAGCTACTCACATCTTCACACTGAGTCCAAGGCAAGGGACAGAACTTGAGCTTCACATCTTTACACTGTGAAGGTCAATCCTCCCAGTCCCCCAATGATGGGCCATCTGGATCTGTCCTGGCATGAAGAAATAACCAGGCCTGGTGATATAATAGGGACTCTTTATACCAACCAGGCATCTTGTAATTGGCTCTGTGGCCCTGTGTCCAGTGAGCTGGGAGCAGTAGGGAGCTGATGATTGCAATCCTGCTCAATGTGCTGGTGTCGGCACTCTCAACAGGGGACACCAGTGAGCATGAACTTTCTTTTTTAGTGCTTTGTTCTATGCGTCAAAGACGACATCTGTCTTTATTTTTGGAATTGCTGCTAGGCTTAATAGAGAAGGGAGTGTGGATGCGGTATTCGTTCTGGAAGGTTTGTAGAAGTAAAGAGTGGTGTGAGGAGGAAGAATAATGGATAGGGAAGATTTTTCTCAATGGAAAGTAATGAATGAATGTTTAGAAAATTAAGCTGTTGAGTTGCAGCAGTGAACAAGTTCTTGGATAATTCGAGGTAAAAAAAATTACACAGGACTAAAAAAAGGTGCGAATGCTTACTATCTAATTGGAGTCAACACCAGGGATCTGCCAACCTATTAACTAGGTTACTAGGTTAACTGGATCATCACTATTTACCACCATCAATTAGCAGATTTTTATGATGATGCCACTGCTCCTTTACAGTCTTTGGGGCCCATAGTAGTTCCAGGGAGGAGAGTAGAGCTGTCCCCATTGTCCCCTCCCCATTCTATTGCACCATGCCCCTCCACTCTGTCCTGTACTGCCATCAGGCTAGCACATGGAAAAGAGCGAGAGCTCTTCTGCTCAAGGGTGGGACTTGGCCCCTGGGATGCTGAGCTCAAAGTCTTCATAGCACAGCTCAACTCTCTGCTTAAAGATGGAGGGGTTGACTTTGGGAGGGGGTTGTGGAACCTCCCTCTTGCCCTACTTAGATGAGCTCACATGTAGGCAAACCTCAGAAATCATAATTAAATAGCAAAATTCCTAGAAATTCAGCCATGAGCCCTATCAAGGCTGACATTCCTTGGCCCAGAGCTAACCCAGCTGATGGTCCAGTATTGAGTCCTCACAGGCTCTGGAAGGACACCTGAGAAACCATTTCGTTGAGCCCCTAACCCAAAGAGTCACTCATTTCTCATCCTGTTCCCTCAGCTTTGGGTCCATCAAACTTCCTGTCCCTCACCTGTGTCCCATCTCACTTCCATGGGGCAGGAGCCGCCCTCTCTCTGCCTCCCTTGTTTCAACCTGTCAAAATGCTTGATGAGGGTCTAGAAATCAAGTTTTATGAGGGATGTTTGAAGAATGATGAGATATTCAGGTCAGAGAAGAGGAAATGCTGGGAGGAACGATTGCTCTCTTCAACCCACTGATGTGTGTACATCTGGAAGGGTGATCGGACTTTGGGTGACCCAATAGGTAGGATTAAGATCCAACGGGAATTGGAGGGATTGGATTTTAGGTCAGTATGAGGAAGCTAGCAGCCCGCATGGGTAGGAGCTGAGCCACCATTCCCGCACTGATTTATCAAGGTCATCATCACCGTTTGCTGAGCCAGGCCCTCTGCTAAGCACTTTACATGCGTTTTCTCAGCTCACTTTTGTCCCTTCTACTGACTGTCACCTTCTTCTCTCACCCAGGCTCATCCTCCCCGTCCCTGATTCCCCTGGCTGTGGTCCTTGGGAGGCTTGGAGCTTGGGAAGAGGAAGCTTGACAAGGCTGGAAAGTCTGGGGAGAGGGTGGTGGTGTCAGGGAGGTGCCCACAGAACTGCAGGGCTTAGGAAACACCTGCCAGGTGCAAAAGCACATTCGTGCTCCTGCCTGGCAACGAGGGTTCATCCTTCATCTAGTGAGCAGATAAAGGATACCATCTGCCCTTCCCTCTAGGGGCCCCCTGACCCCACACACCATGAGACACACCATCACCACTGTCCTTTCCGGAATCTTCCGCTCGACCCACATGGAAAGCTGCATATCAAAATGAGTCATTGACAAGTTTATGTGAAACTTAAAGATTCTGGTTTCCTCTTCCAGGAGAATTTTTTCTAGAAGCCCGATCTCTCATAATACAATGAAAATCTCAGTTCCCTTGTTATTAAACAAACATTATGCTTCAGAGAGCAAGTGGGAGTATTGGGGGGCGGGGGATTGGCAGGAAGATTGATTCCCCTCAAATCCTGCTGTATGGGCAAGGCCAGCATGAGTAAGAATGGATTGGGGAGATGGAGCTTATTGTTCATGGGAACAGAGTTTCAGTTTGGGATGATGAAAATGTTCTGGTGATGGTTGCACAATACCGTGTACTTAATGCCATTGAATTGTCCCGTTAAATATGGTTAAAATGGTTTAAAAAAGAAAAGAAATAGTAGCTGAGCATAACATTTGGAGACATGGCCGGTAGCTAGCAGAAGAAACAATGAAAAGAGCTAAAAGGATTGCTACCTTCTGTCCATCGGGGAGGTGCGAAATGGCATAACCCCAGTGGGGAGGTATCAGCGATAATCGGCCAGAATCACAGATGCTCGGCCCTTTCGGCCCAGTGATCTTGCTGCTGGCAATTTATGCTAAGGGTGTCCCTGCACTTGTACAAAGTGAGGACGGGCAGGGGTCTTCACTGTGGCAGCGTCAGGAGCAATATAAGATTGGATTGGAAACAGCCCAGGTGTTCATCCAGAGGGGGCTGGTTAAGTGAACTATGATAGAGCTACACAGTGGAACACAATGTAGTTCTGTGTGTGCGTTTGTGTGTGTGTGTGTGTGTGTATGTGTGTGTGTGTGTGAGAGAGAGAGAGAGAGAGAGAGAGAGAGAGAGATCGGGCGAGCTTCCTATATACCAATATGGAAACGTCTTCAGTAGGATCTGTCCATAGTAAGATTTATAAAGTAAAAACAGTAAAGGGGGAAGAACTGAGTGTGTGTGCTTGTAGAAAGAAATGCGGAAGGATACACAGAAGCTAAAGAAAGCGGCTACCTTCAGGGGCAGCAGTGGAGGAGGGGAGTGGGTGGATAGCACCATCTCTGGCTCTAGGAACTGGACTTTCATTGTACACTCATCTATTGTTTTTATTTTTTATGTTTTTAATGGTATGAATAAATTACCTGGTCAGATTTTCTTTTTTCAAAAAAGGAATAAATAGAATAGCCCTTTGCAAACTCTAAAATACTATACAGATATAAGGCGTTAATAATGAGAAAATAGTAATACTCTCATAGCTACCATTTCTCAAGTGTTTATTAGGTGCCAGATGCTAAATATTTTATGACTATTATCTTCTTTGATCCTTCTACAACCTTACAGGCATAGGATCTTTATTACTACAGGTCCCATTTCTAGAAAGGTGCAGAGCTGGGATTTGAACTCAGATCCTTCTGCTGCTGACACATGGCTTTTGATTCTACCCCACATTTTTCCTTCACGCCATTCCCTTGTGGTAGATGGCTTACGCGGGGAGCTTTCTTTATTTCCCACACTGCCAGAGCTTCCCCTGGCACGGCATGGCCATTTTCCAGGAAGTTCAACTCTTCCTCGGTCTTGTCCGTGCCATTCTCGGAAAAAACCGAACACCTTGACGCCGCCAGTCTGCCACAGGCCATGTGGTCATTCTGCCTTCAGGAGGTATTTTTGGTCATAATTTTCCTACGATATCCGGGCTAGTGCCATGATTAGGCACCACGCTTCCTTGCGGTTGCTCCTCCTGGCCTTCCTGAAATATCCACCCCGGACCATGCTGGCTCCACCGCCTTGGATGAAACCCAGAAGGTTTTTATGGAACACGTCTTTATACTGGTTAATGATCGAGGAATAACTTGGCTAGGAAGGCAATATGTGTACAGATGAGCAACAAAACCTTTCCCTGTATTCAGACGGCCTCAGAGCCACGCACTTAAGCCTGCAAATGGGGCTGGGTAATTACACGGTCCCAGCGGAGGCCCTGCAGTCAAACGAAAATTTGGTCATAAAAATAATGAGATCGCAGGATATTTTAAAATAAGGCCCAGAAGTAGAGGAAGGACCCCAGGTTGAGAGCAAGCGGAGAAGCAAAAGTGCTGGTGTTCAGAGGATTGAAATTCCAGGATACAGGTTCTAGGGTTCAGGCCCGCTGCTGGTGGGATTGCCAGATGGAGGGAGAAGATTCCATCGGGGAAGTTTGCAGCCTGCAACAATACACAGTGTGTTTCCTTAAACAGAGCCCACGCCACCCTTTCCCAGCACCGGGCTTGACGACTTGTCTCTCCCGCACGAGTTTATACACTTTTAAAGTTAATGGTGCTCTGTGCCCAGAGAGCGAGGCAACTGACGTGCAAGTGCTTCCCTGGAGTTGTGAGTTATGGGATGTCACCTGGAAACTGAAGGGCCGGTTTGTTTCAGGATAAATGGCCTTACCGTGTCTGTTTCCCTTATCTCCGCTCATTTCCTGCAGCCAGCCTAGCACGTCTGGGTATAGTATTTGGGGTAGCAAGAAGAAAACGTTGTTTGTGTGTTTTTGCTATGATCAGCAGCCAAGGCGTCTGGGAATATCATCTTCCCCAGGCCATATCCTCCCCCAGGGTCTGAGCGCCAGGTTGCAGTTCAAGTCTCTCAGCGTGTCTAGACCTCTTCTTCCTGGTGAGGTTTGCCGGTGGGGAGCTGCCCCTCCCTCTCGGCGATGGGTGTGTTGAAAATCAATGATGCTTTCCACAAAGATGTTAAAGGTATCTGTGTAATAGGAAAAACCAGCTAGTTTTCCTTCTACATTCACACTCAACGCAGAATATTTCACCTCCGGTCACTAAAATATGTGGGTTCCCGTCCCCCGAGGACCAGATCTCCAACACCAGCTGGGTGTCCTCTGATTCAATTCAACCCTGACACAATCTATCTGAAGTTAGGGATCTCACTCTAAAGGCTCAGTCCCACAAGACCACAAGACCGTCCCCATTCAGATGCCAATCGCAAATCCCAGGTTGTGACCTGTGCTTCTGACCAACCGGCTATAAATCGGAGGTTCCCACTGGAACCAAGGCCAAGCTCATACTACTCGCCTCAGGACAGCCAACAGGGTGTCCCTTGTCCCACAGGGTGGGGCAAGGAACGTGACTTTGCTGGGAGAGCCAGCAAACTGAGACAATGGCCGACTAATGTCCTAAAGAACCCTACAGTTAGTAGAAACTGTAGGGTCCTTTTTATATTGAGGGAAGGGGGAAGAGGAGGGGTTTCCAAGGGCTAACTGAGGACCGCAGACATCTGGGCATCAGCGAGGGCCTGAGGAGGTTGTAAAACTTCCTTTTTCTCAGTCAGTTAGCTTTGGATGATGTGGGTCAGGTCACGCTGCTCATATAAATCTTTATCATAGCATTGTTACTTGTGTGCATACTTTCCTTATCTCCCCGGGAGTTAGTTTTGGGAAAGGGACAGTTATTATCTTTCTTCTAGAATTGAACTACAAACTAAATTCTGCCTACAATTAGCTAGCCTACGTGCAGAGCTAAGCAGAAGCTTTTAATCGAAAGGATCTTACCACAGGGGGCCAGAAGCAAACCAGAAATGGTTATGTCAAGCCTCCCTTCTCCTGTTACACCACAGCCCCCTCATCATGCTGGTTGTTCGCTAGAATGGCCCAGGGACCTCATGGAAATACTTTATTTACTTTTCCCCATTTATTATAAGAGAATACAACCCAGGAAGCGCTGGAGGAAGAGATACACAGGGCAAGGTGTGGGGGAAGCGGTGCAGAGCTTCCACGCTCTCTAGGAGCACCCACCCTCACAGCACCTCCATGTTCAGCACCCAGGGAGCATTCTGAACCCCAACCTTTTTGATTTGTATGGAGGTTTCATTATGTAGGCACAACTGATTAAATCATTGGCCATTGGTGATCAACTCAACCTTCAGCCCCTCCCCTCCCTGGAGGTCAAGGTAGACGTGGGTGTGGGGATGGGGCTGGCTGAATGTTCCAGCCCTCTAATCCTGAGGCTGGTTCCCCTGGCAACCAGCCCCCATCCTGAGGCTATCCAAGGGCCCCCAGCCAGTCAGTCAACTCATTAGCATACAGAAAGACACTAGTCATTTTGGAGACTCCTAAGATTTTATTAATAGGAGCTGTGTGCTAGGAAACAGGATGAGTATCAAATATATGTTTCTTATTATAAATCACAAAAGCACGCTATGATGGGCGGAGAGAACTCTGATAAATAAGTTCCCGAAACTAGACATTCTATCTGACCATCTCAGTGGGAGTTTTCATCAGAAGCTTTGGAAGCACCAGCTCCAGCGCCGATCACACATGCCGCATCTGCGGCCGGCTGTTAGCACGGCCCGGAGGCTCCCAAGGTTGGTGCCCCATTTAGTGGTGGGTGCTCCCAGTGGCCTCTGTGCTGTGGGTAGTTTCTCCTTCCCGCACCTGCCTTCAGTAAACCCCTCAGCAAGATGCTACTCCTGTGGTTTTGTGGATTCTTGATCTTGCTGATAGAGTTCCCAGTCTGCTTTCTGCAAGCTCTCTTAAGGACCCTGTTCTGCTATTCTTAGAGTCAGTAAGTCACTGTAGAAACACAATTACATCTGGAGCTTCTAACTCCCCAAGGAAATGTTTGCGGGATTTCAGAGACAATTTGCCAGTCCTTGGTGATTGTGTCAGATCTCAGATGGCACTTGGTAATGACACCACCCTTTATAAAATTAATAAAGGGCTATAGGGTGGGAGCTGTGGTGGGGGGAAAATACACACACATACACACACACACACACGCACACACACAGGGGCTAGAGGGAATTGGATCTGCTGATTGGCTGGGGATGGACTCATAGGGTTGGGAAACAGAAATTGTTTCCTTGGCTGGGACAGTTCCTGGGAAGGGGGTCACAAGACTTGTTGCATTGGTTCCCTCACAGGGCCACTGGTTGGGCTGACCTCAGTTGGTCCCCTGAATGCAGAGTCTGGAAGATATCTCAAAGGCCAGTCTTAGTTTTTATAATAGTGACATTATCTATAGAAGTGGTTCCTGGATGTCACGAATCTTGCATCTGTCAAGGAGGTGTGATACTTAAGCAGCCAGCAGTTATAGAAGTAGGGAAGTGACACAGAACAATGGCTGGTTAACTTCTAGCAGTATCTATTCTTTTATAGAAATCAGACTTTTATCACTATTCCTGCCTTATGGACTTACATTATTTTAATATTGGTGGTTTCAGTATGATCTAATGTTAATAGAGTGAGTGGGTAAACCCAGCAAGTCCTGCCTGTCTAGATTCTTCTTGGCCTCTCTGAGCATGCTTTCCTTCCTTCTGGGTGTAGGGCAGGGCCCTCTCTGGAATGGGGGTCTTTTGACCTGCAGCCAAACAAAGTAGGTCAAGTCATTTCTTTATGGCCAGTTTTTACACAGAATAACTTTAGGTATTATGGGTGGCATTCAGGAAAATTGTGTATCAGTCTGTTTGTGTGGTTATAAAGGATATGCCCGGGGCTAGGTAATTTATTTTTAAAAAAGGGGTTTATTTGGCTCAAGGTTCTGCAGATGATACACAGAAGTGTGGCACCAGCATCGCTTCCAGTGAGGGCTTCAAGGCACTTCCAATCAAAGCGGAAGGCACAGAGGGAAGAGGTGGTACCAGGCTCTCCGGGAGTGAACTACTAAAGTGAGGACTCACTCATTGTCATGAGGAGGACACCAAGCCATTCATGGGGCTCCGCCCTCATGACCAAAACACTTCCCACCAGGCCCCACCTCCAACACTGGGGATCAAATTCCAACATGATATTTGGAGGGGCCAAACATCCGAACCATATCAAAGGGGTTCTGGTTTTTGTGACCCACCCTGGGGAAGAGGGATTCTAGTTTCTATGGCTAGCCTCAGGGGAGAATGGGGCTAAGGGATAGGAGGACAGAAGATCAGAGAAAAACTTTTGCTTCTGAGGCTGCTTCTGAGACCTTCATTTGGGAGGACTAAGTTCTATTCCACTCTTGCAAAGGCAGTTCTTGGCCACTGGGGGGTCATGGCTGCTTCAGGTGGCTTGCAAAGTTGCTGAAAGTTCGTGTATGTGTGCAAACAGGCACTGACTCCCACCCCCTCCAACCCAGGGTGGGAGCCCGTAGGTTTCACCAGTTTTCCAAATGGTTCCATGAGTTAAAAACTGCTAAGAATAATTATTTCAGCCTGATAATTTGGAGTCAGCTATCTAAACAGCTACTAGTGGTTCAGCTGGGTGTGTGTGGGAGACAGGGAGGTGCTAGACCCAGACAGGTTACAAGACAACTAAAGATGGTTTCAGGGTGAACTGCGCAGTACAAATTATCAACGCAAAGGGTTCTAAGCAGGAGGATCAACTGTGATGCCAAGTTCTTTGGTGTCCATGAGGGGCTTTTGGGAGGGCCCATATGCTGTAGGGTTTTTCGTTCTCAGGTCCTTGTTCTAAAGTTTTTAATGACTGTGAAGAAAAATGATCAATTGTCTCTGTAAACTATAGCTACTTTAAAATAATTAATTAACATATATCTTGAGAACTTGCTCTATGCAAAGTTCTGTGTCTATTCTTTTTAGAGGAAAAAAAAGCCTAGTTTTCCATCAGCTCTGCCACATAAGAGCTTGGGGCTTTGGACAAGTCCCTCAGCCTCTGAGTCTGAGAGCTTTCATTTGTAAAATGGAGACAATAAAATCTACTCTTTTAGATGGATTGTTTTGTCAGTTCCCTTCTTTTGGACAAGTGATTCTTCCCTACATCAATCATGAGATTTTGGTTGGGGGTTTTGAGTGTCACGCCCCATGCTCCAGACTCAGTAGGAATTTGACCCATGCTTGGCCAACCCTCCTGAACTCTGTGATGGGCTGGAGAGTGGGCCTGTGACCCGAACTTGGCCCATCCCTGTCCTTCCACAGGGTTTTCTAGTGGGAGATCCACCTCTGTCCTTACTTTTAACTCAGACTGATTTAAATTAGGTTTCAGTTTTCTATAACCAAATTTGTACTGACTAACAAAGCATCTGCCTTGTGAGATTTATTTGAGGAATACAAATAATGTATGAATATTTAGCATAGTATCTGGCACATAGATGCTCAAAAATATACAGTTAAGAAATAGAGAAACATGTTACAAGATTCTCTATTTTAACCCATATTTGAACTTGAGCTATTGAATTTTTTAAGGCATATCCCCCCTTTGTTTCTTTGCTCGTGCAATTCTGCCTGTTTTCAACAACTCCCCCTTCTCCACCCACTATTGCACTTAGGTTCTACTTATTCTTGAAGTCTATTTTTTTTCTGTATTAAAACTACTTTCTTTTGGTTAGAATTTGGCACATCTTTCCCCAGTCCTTTACTTTCCACTTTCCTAAGTCCTTAAGTTGTAGATATATTTCTGTGGAATAGCACATTGCTAAGCAATTTAAATCCAGGCAGGTACTTCTTTTCACTGGTGAGTTGAATCTGTTTATAATTATTGCAATCTCAGATATGTTTGGCTATACTGTATTCTACCATCTTCTTTCATTATTTCTATTTACCTACTTTATGCTGCTTTCCCTGTCTCTTCTTTTCTGCCTTCTTTACTTCCATTTTCATCCCTCTCTGACTTCGGGGCTAGATATTTCATTTTTATCCTTTTGATGGTTACCCCTAAAATTTTAATGTGTTTAATTGACTTAACAATATCAAGTTAATTCATACCTTTATTCTCTTGCACACAACATAGGAATCTTGATTTGCTTTAACCCTGATGCAACTGTCTCTGCCTAAGATGTTATTGCTGTCTGATATTTTGGTTCCATCTTGTCTTGTCATCACCCAGATTTGTCTGTTACTGTTGTTGCTTTGGAAGTCAGGTTTATTTAGTATTACTCACATGGTAACCGGTATTTTTGCTCATCCATGCTTCTTCATTACTACCTTCTGGATTTGGTTTCTTTCCTCCTGAAGTTTTATCCTGTAGAAATTCTTTCAGGGAGAATCCATTGGTGACAGATTCTTTCAGTTATTATTTGTCTAAAAACATTTTATTTCCACCCCATATTTAAGTCACAGTGTAGCTCAGCATAGAATTCTAGGTTGACATTAATTTTCATTTAGTCCTTTGAAGATCTTGTTCCACTGTTTCCTGTTTCAGTTGTTTCTGTTGAGAAGTCGGCTGTCTAATTGTCATTCTTCTGTAGGTGATTTTTCTTTTCTCTCTTGTTGCTTTTAATATTTTACTCTTTGACTTTGGTGAATTACAGTTTCTCTACAAGGCATCTAAAAGTGGGTTTTTATTTATTCTGCTTGGAATTTGTGCATCCCGAATCTATGGATTCCTGTTTTTCAATTCTCAGCCATTATCTCTTTGAATATTGCTTTGTCCCATTCTTTATGGTTTTTTCCAATTTTCATTAGATATATGTATAGTAGACCTTCTCATTCTGCCCTCTGTGCCATGCCAATGCTCTTATTTCTATCATTTTGTTTCTTTGTATTGTATTCTGAGTGTATTTCTCAGATCTATTTTTTAGATCTGTTATAGTCCTACTGAGTCTAATGTAGGACTATTTATCCTACTTTCTGAGTTTTAAAATTTTGGTGATCACATAAAAAACGTCTGTACATTCTATTCGGTTCTGTTCCAAATCTGCTTGTTTTTTTTCTATTGTGTTTTTTACATATTTTGATTTTGTATTCCTTCTTTTATGTCTAATAGTTTTAAACTTACTAATTTTGTGATCTCTATCATATTATTCAGTTATCTCAAGTTCTTGGCAGTCTTTTCTGATCTTGCTTTCCTCTATTTATTAACATTTGCTCATCATGTGACTGTTTCTTCATGGGTTTTGAAATTTTAGATTGTGAATTCGTATTCAGTAGGCTTTATTTTGGGAATCTTCTCTATCTTGAGTTGAGGATTTTTATCTTCTCCCTTTTTTATTCTTGGTAATTAACATTTTCATGTGCATAATAGATGCTCAATAAACACTTATCTTTGGTGATGATATGAACAACCTACAAAAAGATAATATATCTCCTTGTTCTCTTTATCGGAAGGGCATCTCATTTTTCTACTATGTTTTCTCCATGACTTTTACACATCTGTGAGGATTTTCATTGTTTTTGAAATGTACATTTTTGAGATAAGGAATGTAGCTGGCCTTGGGAGAAGAGCAAAGTTTCTGGAAAAGAAACTTTGGGGAAAGAAGAGGGAATAATTCTTCAGTCAAGGAAAGAGAGACAACATTGAACAGCAAAAAAAAAGGTGAGTAAACAAGAATATTACCATTCCTGGATTGAGATAGGGGAGAAAAGATAAGAATAACATGGCTAGAAGGAAATACATCAGAGGATGGAGACTCAGAGAAAGTGGAAATAGGTTTATATAACCACTTTTCTGCCTTTGTTAATAGTAGCAAAGGACAATGAAAGGCCAGCGCTTACTTCATGCCAGGCATTGTGCTAACTAAAAGCTTTACCTACATTCTTGCATTTGATTTGCACAATAACTCATTGAGGAGGTATTTTTATTCTCCCTACTATATAGATGCAGAAATTGAAATTCAAGAAGCCAAGAAACTTAAGCTATACCCCACAGCCAGAGAGAAGAGCAGAGCTGAAATTTGAACCCAGCTGTGTGGAATTCCAGAGCAGGAACATGCAGCCACTTTAAGGCTGAAATAGTACTTCCATTGAGCTATGATGCAAAATATTTTAATCTATGTGGTAGCTCTTCTGGGGACCCCCTTATGAGGTAGGGAGAGTTGTTGTAGATGGGAAGACCCTGGTTACTGAAATTGCTAATAGCACAAAGCATGTGGCACATGGTGGGTGCTTAATAAATATTTACATAATAAATAAATAATATTTTTCCCCTTGTAGAATTGAAAAGGTGAGTCCTGGAGAAGTGGCATAAGACATGTTACACTGAGTCTCTCTTCTCCCCTGCCTCCTCCTTGGCTTTAAAGCACTGTGCAGTCAGCTGGAGAGACCAGTGTCCTGGTCATTTTTCCTGGCAAGGAGGCTAGGTTGGGTGGGATTCCCATGAAAAGTGTCACCCTGCAGGCCACTAATGGCGGTGAGGAGGCCCCGCTTGGCTGTCTGCAGCCTTTTCTGCCCGGGCAGCAATTTCTAGATATTGTTTCTGCTGAGTCCTAGTATTATCAGTCCTCGTCTTGGTGATGAGAACAGAATACACAATGAAGGGGATTCCTCCCTTGTCTCCACCTCCTGCACACACGTCCAGGCTCCCCTCCAGCCAGTACAAACCCTGAGACCTTATAGGACTGGGACGTCCACGCTGCAAGCACAACTGGCATCTCAAGCATAATTCCCCCTGGAAAGGGAGGCAGCCCAGAGTGAGTGATTGTGTGTGTGTGTGTGTGTGTGTGTGCCTAGCTCACCTGTCAGGAATTTGCCACCAGGATTTTGAAACCCCCTTATATCACAGCCGTAATCTGTCTGTGCTTTGCTGGGAAGAGAAACCCAGAAGAGGCAATGAACTTGGGCAGTTATATGTCCCTTTCTCTCCCTTGTTTCTTGGGTCTCCCTATTTCTTTCTTTCTACTTCTCCCCCTCTCTTTTTCCTTTCACTTCTCATGTCTTTCCTTCCCTCTCCTTCTCTGCTCCCCCACTTCCTTTCTCATGCCTCACTTTCATTTCTGTGAGATTTTTCGTAGCTCGACCCCCCCCCCCCACTGCTTTCCTTCTTTCCAAAGGTGCAGTATGACACTCACACCTGTCGTTCTCCCTCACCCTACCAGCCTCCCTGGGCCTCGAAAAGGTCCTGGCTTGCCTGGCAACCCCAGGGCTCATCCCACAGAAGTTCTTCAAAGTTCCTGCCTTGGCCCCTGGCTGCATCTGGGTTCCAGGGAGAGACGGACAAGCCAGGCTGCCAGATGCACCTGCTGAGTTTAAAGCCTGGCTCCTGGGACATTTCCTGAGCTAACTGGGCCCCAGCCCCTGCAGGGCTATGGAGGTCCAGAAGCCATGGGGCGAATTCCCTGCCTGCCCACCATCAGCTGAGAGACTTCTGAGGCTCTCTGTGCTGACTCACCGCCATGGGCTCACCTGGCAGTGGGGCTCCCAGGTAGGGCAAAGGGCCCCCTGAGTCTCAGAGGCCCAGATTAGCATTTTAAAGAAAGGTCAGCAAGAAAGGATTTCCTAGACCTGCTGGGAGCAGAAAGGAGGATGGTGAGGAAACTTTACAACCCCCCAGGCTCCCAACAGGCCCATCTGCTGACAGAGCGGCATTTGAGAGGGCAGAAAGGACACCAGATAGAGATTCTAACCTCAGCTCAGTCACTGGGGGGCCAAGAGGCTTTGGGCATGTTGTTTAGCATCTCTAAGCTTCACTTGCCTCACTCTAAAGAGAAAAAGTCAGACAAAATAATCTCGAAAGTGCCTTTCCCTCTAGAATTATGATGGGCCAGTGGGAAGAGGGCAGAGGGCTGGGTGACCACTGAGGGTACTGTTCATGGACCTTATGGAAAGGCTTTAGGACAAGTACAAGTTCTTTTTTTTATTTTTTATTTCAGCAAATTATGGGGGTACAAAGGTTTCAAATAATGCCCTTGCCCCCCTCTCCCCCAACAAGTCCGAGCCTCAAGCGTGACCATCCCCAAGTACCAGTTCTTTGTGTGATTTTGGACCAGGTACTTACTTAACCTACTTGAGCCTGTATAGTGGGAGTGATACTTTAGGGGATTGTGTAAGGATTAAACCAAGTAGGAAAGCACAGTGTTACCCAAAACACAGGCTGCTTGGCCCCAGGGGGTACAAAGGATGATTCTAGCTCATAGTCCAATCCTGGCACTCAATGAGACAGTCATGCCCTGACCAATTCTCTCTTGAACCCGACTGCCAAGGAGACAGTCAGAGTGCCTGTAACATTTCTATAGAACTCACCAATTTTTCCTTCTATCGAAGGGAGTCCGGGCTCAGGCTAAAGGCTGTCAGCTGACACCACCAAGCTCTGATTTAATAGCATTGTTTCCATTCATTATGTTTATTTTTTATATTTACCTTCTATTTATGTTTTATTTCTATTTTTTACTTATTTATTTTTATTTTATTATTGCAGTAGTCCTCCCTTGCCTACGGTTTCACTTTTCTGCAGTTTCAGTTACCCAGGGTCAACCACGGTCTAAAAAAATTCAATGGAAAATTCCAGAAATAAACAATTCATAAGTTCTAAATTGCTGCCATTCTGGGTAGCGTGACGAAACCTGGCACTCTCCGCTCCATCCCGCCTGGGACGTGAATCATCTCTCTGTCTAGCGTATCCACACCACAGACACCATTGGTCCCTTAATAGCCATCTTGGTTATTAGATGGAAAAAAGTAGTATATGCTTACTATATAGGGTTCAGTGCTACCCGCGGTTCCAGGTGTATACTGGGGGTCTTGGGCTGTCTCTCCTGCAGATAAGGGGGACTACCATATTTATTTACCTTCTGTTTATGGTGACGGTGGTTGTCCATGTAGGCGATGTTACAGAATTTCCTTATGAAATAAATTTAAGTAAATAAAGGGAGTCGATGGAAGACAAATATCAAGTAAGTAACTGAAAAAGCAGCAGGAGGATTTGGCCAAAATTGTGAAGGTGATCTAGGAACTGCGGAAATGCTTGCACTAAAATTTGGGACCTATAAAGTGTCCACTACAGTCTCCCCCCTCATCAGTAAGTGGTCATAACTGTCATCGCCCTGGAAGGAAGGACACGTCCTGCTTCCATGACATTTTTCTGCCTGTCACCGCAGCTCCCAGGTGGTGCTGATTTCCCCAGTTCTCATGGAAGATCCAGGAAGAGGCAGAGGGAGCCCTCTGCACAGTGCACTGGGTGGATAAATTCTGTTTAGTCTTTAGATTGGTTCTGATTCAAATGGTCTCCTCCGCTGAATTTAATGGAACATCATTTCAATGGGCCACCAGATTATGAACCATTGAATTTAATGAAAAGTCATTTCAATGAGCTACCAGATTATGAGCCATCGAGTTTCTACAATAATGACGAAGGGACTAGAGTTCCCATCTGGGCCATTGTATTTTAAATAGAATATGTATTACCTTCTAAAATTAAAAGCCACTTATGCATCCCAACCAATCTATCTCCGTATAGTGTCACCAAGACAGATTTTGATAGAAGAGCCAAGAGCAAGTCAAATAAAAAGCTTTAAGCCTCTGACTATACATCACCCAGGGAGTTCCCAGAGCTGCTAGTGCAGTTCATGGGTTACTTTGCTCAACTTGTAGCTTTCGATTTTGTTACAAGGAGAAAAGAACAAAATGAGACTTAGAGATAACCAAAAGGATGTTTTTGCATGTCTTCAATTCAGCATAGCTCCTTGCAGCAACCGCCTTTAGCAGTGTCCTGGAGCTTGCAGAGGCTTTTCCTGAAGTGAGGCTCAGTCCCACACCAGGCAGTGTCGGCCTTTAACAGTCTGCCCTGTTCTAGCTGCATAGTGCTGTAGGCAAGGTGCCTTTCTGGAAGTATCTGAAAGTTTGTGCTCAAAGAAGCCCATGTCAAAAGTCCTCAGGGAGAGAGAGCTGGTGCACTCAGTGGGTGCTTTGTAGTGGCTTCAGCACACAGAGCAACTAGAGCTCACTTCTCTCTGCGTTTGGACTTTCTAGAACGGCCAGGCAATTGGCAGGGTCTCCCTCACTTTCAACTCTCCTTCTGGATTAGTAGAACAGCCATGCAAAGTCCACTGGGAAATCCTCCTGGTGGTAGAATCAAGGACTCAGGTCTTGGCCAACAGTGAGATCTAAGGCTCTTAGAATGGTGTTTCCTACATTCTGTGACTCTAACAGAATTCTTCTGCTGAAACACGGCAAATGCCTTCTACAAACGCTTTCACTGAACTAGCCTCTTGAACTCCGAGGCCAGTTTATTGGTTCGCATTTATGGCTTGTTTTTCTGCAACTCCCAGGGCACGGCTAGATTGGGTTTTTGTCTTTGCAGAAATATAGCAAAAACAGAATTTCTTGGCTTCACGGAGAGAGCCTGACCTCTCATAAAAGCATAATGGTTTATAAATTTTTAAGCCATTTAAATTATTACCTTATCTTTGGGAAGCAGGAAGCTTGGCTACTGTGAGATCCTAAGGCTGAAGAAGGGACACAACTTGAAGGGAGGCCAGTTGTCAGTCTGAAACGAAGGGCTGTTGCTTTGGACAACGTTATGACAAAATCAGACACCAAGAGAGCAAGTCAGAATTGGAAGTAAATGAGACTTTAGAGGTGTCTGACTTAGTGACTTCTCTCCTTATTCCCAAGAGAGTTTATAAGTGGGAAATGTGGTATAGGCATTGTTCTTATAAGCAAATGTTGCAAAAGCTACTAGGCAGAGGCAGGAGTAAGTCCCTCACCTCACCTACACGGTCCCCTATATTATGTCGTTGGGTTACCATGGAGCACTAGGGATGAAGAGTTGTGTCCTGGACCACCCAGATGTTGAACTAGAGCTTTTGCAAAGATTAAATCAGGAATGCCCCAAGAAAAAGCTTAGAAAGCCTTTTGGTCTGGAAGTCAGAAGAACAAGTTGTTTAGCACTGAAGAAAATCTCTCCCTTTCATGCCACTTCCTCCCACTGGTGAAAACGTGTGAACTCATTTTTGTCCTGCTTACCTCCCAGGGGTAAGGTGCAGCACTGGTGCCCTGGTGGAGTGACATTGATCTCAGAGGAAAAAGGGAGGTAGGAATCTGCAGAATTGCTATTCTGGAAGTCCTACAGAATGGCAGTGAAAGGTGAATTCTAGCCAGGGCATGGTCCATTCATTTAGACCCAGCCGTAGTTGTCATGTTGGGGAATGAAGGCTATGGTTTTTTGCAATTGTTGGCAGGCAAGAGGCACAATTATTAACGACGACGTGGTGGGACCATATTTTTGGGATATTTTCCATGAAGGCACTGGCTTTGATGTGTTAGAAGAGGGGAGAATTATTTTGAGGTACCATGTCCTTGCTCAGAAATTCTCCACTGGAACTGGCTGACCTATGGCAGTGATATGGGGCAGGGCTGGGAAGTATCCCATGGCCAGACTGAGTCCCACACACACCTCTCACTCACATGCATCTGCTTTCCCTAGACGCTGGGTGCTGGGGATAGGGTGTAAGCAATCAGTGGAAATCTCCCAGACATCTTTTCGATCACTATAAATCATTTGTGCACAGTATTAGAACTTTTAAAAAAAATACACTAAATTTTGCAATAACTTAAATACCAGCAGTATACTATCTACTGGAATATTATTCAATTATTATTTTTTAAAATAGTGTTTTTCCATGATATTTAATGACATGGAGAAAATGCTTACAAATTAACATTAATGGAACATATAATAGGATAAAAGTTGGATGTTCAATCTAGCCCTAATTTTACAAAAATACACACCCAGGGAAAAAGTGTGAAAGAAATATATAAAAATATTAATAATAGTTCTCTGTGAGTCATGGGATTCTAGGTGACTTTTATATTTTTTTAGGAAACTTTTATATTCTAAATTGTTTACAATAATTATTCTTGTTTACAATTGTAAACAATTTACAATTGTTTACAATAATTATTCTGAATTATTCTTATTAGCAAAAATAAATATACAATAAATATTTATTAAAAAGCAAAGCCCTCAACGTCTGTTCTCTAAGTCCCTCTCTGTGTCCTGGGAACCAGTATTCCCTTTTGGTACTCAGACATCCCTGAGCATGGTTTTCGGCTGATTGTTTAGAAAAGAACACAATGGTAATTTAGGGCGGGGTAGGGTGACCAATGACAGTTACAGCTAAGATCTGACATCAAATCATGCTAACAATAGGAACCTTGTTAGCCACATTTATTACAACTATTTACATGCTGGTACGACTGGTAACTACCAGCATGTAATTAATACTCTCGTGACTTTTTAAAATGTATTTATTTTTTTAAATTGACAAAAATTTTGTTTATGGTATACAACTTGATGTTTATATATACATATACATTGTTGAATGGCTAAATCAAACTGATTAACATATGTATTACCTTACCTACTTATTATTTATTTGTGATGAGGACACTTAAAAATCTATTCTGTTAGCAATTTTCAAGTATACAAAATATTGTTAACTATAGTCACCATGTTGTACAAGAGATCTCTGTAACTTATTTTTCCTATCTGAAATTTTGTATTCTTTGACCTCCATCTTCTCAATTAATGCAACTTCCCCCCTCTCCGTGGCTGTAGTTTTCCCAGCAGGATTTTCCTCTTTGGAATTCCTATACCTTAAATTTTAGACTTTTATTAATAATAAGACCTTTTCGTGAACATTCACGAAATTATGTCATATGCCAGGAAAAGCCACCAGAGGGCGCTAGATCATTTAGTCACATTTAGTCATTCGCCATAGCAAAATGGCCAAGATTTATGTCACAGTGTAGAGCTGGGTCCAGCCTGGAGAAAAATAAAATCCAGCATACATTAATTGTGATGCTGGGCCAACATTTAAGTAAATAACCTTTCTCGTTCTCCTTGGCTTTTTACTTTAGTGACTCTGCTTTTTTAGTTTCTATGTTGATGCACTTCCTTTTCTTTCTTTCAAGTCAGTTGGGACTGTTCAGGTTAGAATACTTAAGAAACTTGAATCTTACGATTGCTTTGAAAGCTGCCATAGACACATGTGCACAGGGTAAAGAGGCTGCCCTCCTCTCTGGGAAGCTTTTACGGTTATTTAGAAATAAATCAGTGGCCCCCATTGTTTTCACAACAGGGGTGAAGTTTCTCCTTTGGTTTAGGCTTTCGGTTCCTGTGCAATGGCATGCAATTCCCAAGTGCAAACACAGCTGCGCTGGGGAAGATGCGCTGGGGCTAGCCGTGGGTGCTTCTCTATACTCTGTTTCCAAGGCAGTCCAGGGAGTGGCAAGACCACGGGTGGACACGAGTGTCGGGGAGCCAGACAGCCCATTCAGGCTGGAGGGGCTCTGCTGCGCCGTGGATTCTGTCCACGTGTGGCTGTCTGTGGGGTCTCTAGGCTGTCATGTAATAGCCGTAATTTTGTGGCAACAGAGCAGTGGCAACTGAATTACCTTGCCTCAGCTCTCATCACAACTGAGGGCCCTAGGGTGCTGTAGAACAGCAAAATGGAGCCAGGGAGCAGCAATCCTGCCTCTACTCCTCACCAGAATGGCGGTGGCGCATGCGCATGTGCAAGTACTGGCTTGCGGGGGAGGGGGTGGGGTAGGGAGTGGGTGGGGGAGGGGTCAGAAGATCTGGTCCAAGTGTGACTGTCAGCTTTGGAGGGTCATAGTAATTACAGCTGAGATTTGTATAATGTTTCTTTTTTCATCCTTACAAATAACCCTTTGAAGTAGGCAGAGCAGTTCCTGTTTTTATTCTAATTTTACAAATGAGGAAACACAACAAATGGAAGATACTCGAGGTTCTTTTTAAGTTTGAGGTTTCATTGTTTCTGTGCAGTGCCTTTTCCTAAATTGGGAATACCAGGTGCCAAGTTTTCTGAACATAGCACAGAAGTTTGTGGACGATGTGGAGGTGACTAGAGAGAGCTGGGCAAAGGCCTGATGATGTCTACCTATTTCTGGTGGATGGTGGCACTCTCCCATCAGTGCCCGCCCATCAGGCCACTGAGGGAGGCGGTAAGGAACTGGGGGTTGTAGGAAAGGAAGGATATTGACTTTGACACTGGGGGTCTCTGATGAATCCCAACTAGCCGAGGTTTTGGATAACACAGAAGTTGCTAAAAGCCTCAGTCAGTAAGGGAAGGGGTGAGAGCAGAAGGAGACAGCGCCTGAGGGGCATTTCAGCACCCTCTCGAAAGATGCTGAGATGATGAAGGTGATGATGGAGGATAAAGAGCTGGGGACTGTGCAGTTGCGGTGATAGAAGTCACATGGCCTCTTGCTAATAGCCCCCAGCCTGGTGTTCCTGGAGAATCCAGGCTGTAGGGAATGTCTAGGAAGGCCCCAGAGGGGATTTGTTGGTTTGCAAAAGTTCAATTTTGTGGGTGAGGGAGTTTATTCTGGTGGTTTTATATCCCACTGGGGAGACAGTCCTATCCTTTGCTGCTCATTTTATGTTATGGATGTTTTATTTTTAAATTGCAAATCTTGGGTTTGATTTAAGGAATGTCCTTAACTTTCTTGGCATATGCTGAGGCACAAAGGCAGTGGAGCACAGCCATTTACAAGGCTAATAAATAAAGGAACCTCAACGCCGCAGTCACCTTCCTGCACATCCCCACAGCACTGCTGGGGCCAACTGCCCCCGCCCAGTGCTGGAAAAGACCCAGGACCTTTGCATGCTTGGGACGGATGTGGCAGGGAAGCATTCAGAGTGGCTGCTGCCCACGGAGGCCAAGGCTAGAGGTACCCTCGGATGGCACACAGGGAAGACTCAGACAATTTCACTTTCTGGAAGATACTATCTGTAGCTCCCTCTTTGAGTATCAAATACTTGAGAACTCTTAACCTCATTCTATTTTCCTCTTTGACTTTGGCTTTGACTCTTTCCTAACAGATGTGTATCCTGAGACCAGCGAATGTGTTCTGAATCAAGCAAGAGAAGTTCAAACATTCTCTGCCACCTCTCTGCCCAGCTCGGCCTTCACGGCCCCTCTCCCTCCCTAAGACCTCCTAGGACAAGGGCTGGCTGATCTCTGACTCTGGCCAGAGGGAACCAGCCTATATAGTTAAGGATGCTAACTTGGCCCTTTACCATGGGAAGAGTTGAAAGGAAACTGAGAATTCCAGTTAGGCTTAAACTAATGAGCCAGAAACTTTGGTGAAACCATTGTGGGCAATGAGGGGGCGAGTGTGATCATCTTCATTTTAATTAGCACTGGAAAAACTTGTGGTCCAGCTGGTAGCAGGAAGAAGGACAATGTCCAGAGGGGGCAACGTCTCTGGGCGTACCAGAAGGGGGTTCTCCTGGGGGGTGCAGAGCTACAGGCTACTGAATAAACCAGACGACTTCTTCATTATATGGGGGGAGGAGGGAAGACCCTAAATGGGGAAAGACGAGCCTGAATGAAGCTTGGAGCACCCCTTCCCCTAGCTGCCCTCCTCACAGGATGGATGGAGTCTGACACTAGACAAGAGGGGGCGACTCTTTAGGGAACTCTAATGTCTGCTGGGGCCTGCACTGTCGCTGAGGCCAAGTCTTCCTGATCATCTCTGCCTACTCTCTTAGGCAGCCTCTGTTGCTTAATATGAAAAACCGGAGAAAAACCACCTGCTGCTGTCAGAGGCCACAGACCACCCGCCGGCTTTCCAGATGGCCCTGCCCTCCAGCCACACGCGGGGCACGAGGGCACCTAGGAAGCAGGGAGAAGCGCGAACTAGGGGGTCAGTAGTTGTGTGTATTCTGAAGTAGGGTCTTCCTCACTCCCCAAAGCCAGGGGATCCTGGGGGCACCCAGCCTGTGGAATCCAGCTGACAGCTGGCCACTCTCCCCCACCCCCCACTGGGAGCTCCTTTGGGAAAAACGACCAGCCCCGGGCACTCCGCGGGCCTCCCCAGGTCCCCCAGGGCGCTTGGCTGGGGGCGCAGCACCTTGGAGAGAGGCGCCCTGTCCCGTGCCTGGGCTGGGGCGCTCTATCTTGCGCCCTGGGGGTCAGGGGCGCGTGCCGGGCCACAGCTAAGGGGCCCTGCCTGCCCCTGCCCAGTCCTGAGCCGAGGGGAGCCAGCGCGGCGAGCCTCCTCCCCTCCCACCTCGGGCGGCCTGAGCCCGCGCCCGCTCCAGTTGCTGCAGCTGCTGCTGCTGGCGGCTGCGGGGAACGCGGGGCGCGCGCCGAAGAGGCTCGGGCGGCGAGGACGGGGACGAGGAGGAGCCGGAGGAGGCGAGGAGGAAGAGCGAGCAGAGGCCGAGGAGGCTCCGTGGCGTGGCGACGGGACTCTAGGGTCCCGGGAGCATGGGCTAGCGGGCGGCGACGGCCCGGCGGCCGGACGCGGTGAACCTGCCGTGGCCCGGCGAGCTCAGGGGCGGCGAGCTGGAGCCGGGCGCAGCCGGGAGAGGAAGGCTGGCGCGGGGGCGTCCGGGCGGAGGGGGCTGATTATCCATTATTAACGAGTTGCTGCCTAATAAGCCGAGAGCGGCTCGTTAGCGCGCGGGAGGCGCGTGGGGAGGGGGGTCCCGGGCCGGAGCGCAGCGCACACGCGTGGCGCACGGCGGGCGGTGCGGCGCCGAGGGCACCCGGGCCCGCGCGCGGAGCCGGGGCGGGCCCTGGGGCGGCGCAGACCCCGGGCGCGGGCTGCCCGCGGCGCCCCCTGGCTCTCGGCGCTCGGGGCCAGCGCAGCCCCGGGCGAGCGGGGCGCGGGCCGGGGAGGGGGAGCTGCCCACGCGCCCCATCCCCCTCCCCCCCGGGCGGGCCGGCGGCCTGGGGGAGGGCGGGCGGCGGCGGCTCGCTGT
>VBSM01003143.1:47152112-47202583 GCA_008086735.1 Cheirogaleus medius
CAGCTAATTTCTTTCTATTTTTTTAGTAGAGACGGGGTCTCGCTCTTGCTCAGGGTGGACTTGAACTCCTGAGCTCAAACGATCCGCCTGCCTCGGCCTCCCAGAGTGCTAGGATTACAGGCATGAGCCACCGCGCCCGGCCAAGCCTGTGCTATTTCCACTGCACCTCACTGTTCCCCTGAGGAACCTGTGGCGGACTGTGAGCACAGGTAATGTTGCGGCTGGGCTGTCCTGTTTCTCCTAGACCAGTGGTCTTGCCGTGGCTTCTCTTGAGTTGCTGCGGGCTCTTCCTTATGCGTCCCACACCTTGCCAGCCGCAGCTGCTGGTTTCTCTCTGGGACCATGTTATGGTATCTGGGCTCTGGTGCATGCAGTGGTCTTGGAAGCACAGATGCAACAAGGACCACTGAGTCCTTCTTAAGGCTTGATTAACTGCATATTAGGCTAGGCCAGCTGCGACAACAAGCAACCCCAACCTATTAATGGCTCAGTCCAGTAGAAGTTTATGTGTTGCCCATAGAAAGATGGTGAGTGTCTGGGGGACAGTGAGGACTCGTCCCACACGGCCATTCATGGATCCTGGCTCCTTTCACCTGTGGGCCTGAACTCTTCTAGGGGGCCCTGAAGGTCTCTGCTGTGTCTTCTGCATCTGTCTGATGGGGAATGAGAAGTAAGGATCATGAGGGGTGTTTTTTGTGGGGATCATTCTGGAAGTCATTCACATACCTCTGCCCGCACAGCCCATTGGCCAGAGCTCAGTCACATGGTACCTTAACTGCAAGGGATCCTGGGAAATGTAGTAGTGCTCCCAGGAGGTGCTAGGAATGGATTTGGAGAACACCGGACTGCAGAAGGGGCTCCTGAAGGGCTTCTGCTCCTTCCAGCTGGCTCTGCCATAATTATTCTCGTGACCCCGTAATAAAACTGGATGTTGCTGGGCACTTGATAGATATCAGACATGGTGTTAAGCACTTTATGTTCTTTGTCTCCCTTAATCCTCTCTATAAACCTACGGTATAGATACCATCATCATTATCCCCATTTTACAGATGAGCAACTGAGGCTTGCAATGGCTATGCTACGTCACTTGCCCAACGGGTGTCCTTAATAGTGGCAGAACTGGCATAAGAACCCAGGGTTCTCTGGCTGCAGAGTGTTAACTCTCACCCACCCCGCACCACCCCTCCCGTGCTGCTCTGGGATTCCCTCAGCTCTCTCTCTTCTTATCCCTGCCTTCAGCTTGAAAGCTACTCTGTTTTTTAAACACTGTCTGGAAGGAAGCAACCCGGGAGTATAACTGCCTCCTTTCTCCCTGTTCCAGAAAGAACAAGGATGTCGTGACTGTCGCCGGATGACATTGCCCCTTATTCCCTGCTGTGGGCTGGGGTGGCGAATTGACAGCTTGCCCAGAGCATGGAGAGCATAGGCATGTGGATGGCAGAGGCTGGTTCCCAGGTCCCTCGCCTTGCTCCTATGGTGACGTGCTTCACTCCAGCCCCTTCCACCTGGGTGTGCTTTCATGTTTAAGCAGAGTGACTTCAAGAGTTCATTGCTGAGAAAGCGGGCTCGAACGTGAATAATAGGGTTGCTTTCCTAAAATCCAGTGGACCAGAACTTAAATGTCCCAGTGAGCACCACCTCTCATCGTAGATAGTGCAGTGTGGTCGTGAGGAGCCTGCCGTCTGGAGCCGTGCCTTCGGGCTTACAGCATAGCTCTGCTGCTTGCTGACTTTTAGACCTTGGGCAAGCTGCTTCACCTCTCCATGCCTCAGTTGACTCACCTGGAAAGTGGGACTAGGATGATATGTGTTAATAAATGCCGGCAGTAGCACCTGATACATGCCAAGTGCTAGGGGAGTGGTGGTTATTGTTACTTCACTTTGGTCACCTTTGGGAGACTCTGACTTTTTCCCTAATGTGGACCTTGACAGTAACCTCCTAGGTCGTTGGTCACTCTGTTTCCCTAACTCTACACTCTAGTCCGCCGAGATTGAAGTGCATGCCTGTTCTCCCTGCTGGAATGTCACGGCCCTGCAGCCTGGAACCGTGTGCCTGCCATCTTTGCATCCACAGTGCCTAGCGCAGTGCTTGGGGCAGCTGAGGTCCCCTGTCACAGTTGCCTGAACTATTGTCCCCATGTTGAGGGCTCCTTGAAGACAGGAACCTTATTATGCTCGTCTCCATTTCCTTAGCAACCTACAGCAGTGTCCGGCATTACAAAATGCTTTAGAATAAATGCAGGACGGATAGAGTGAATGAATGGTTTCCTCCTTTCTTGAAAAATGAGGGTCTCTTCCTGGGACCAGCCTCGATAGTGTTGATTTGATAGTGCTGTCCTTTGAATGTTGTCTGAGGTGACATCTCTCAGCGTTTGGAAGTCCATTTGATTTCGGGAAACTGTCCGAGGTAGTTTGCAGGCAAAGGTAATGAAGAAGGGGAGGAAGCCAACATGGGTAAGGTCTTTCTGGTCCCTCAAATGCATATGAAGTATCGAATCGGAAGGTTCTGTGGGGCTTCTGAATGTGCCCTGTAGGCAATTTCCAAAGAGAAGTTCCAGGGATTCTCTAAGTTTTGGCAGCATTGGAGTTAGTTTGCAATCCCTTCCCACCCCCAAACACGAAGGGGCAGCACTCCTTTTGACCGTTAATGTTGGTCTCTCGAATTCCATCGTGTGAGCTTCATAGCTTAGCTGGGAGTTGGACAAAGGCAGGTTTGCATCCCAGCTCTACCTTGTACTAGCTCGGTGGTTTTGGCCAGTTTACTTAACCTTGCCAAACCCGCTTTCTTCATTTGTAAACTGTGAATGCTAAAAATACCTGCCACATAAAGTTTTTGCGAGTGTTAAGTGAGCATTTAGCACCTTGTAAGTGCTCAATAAATGAACTCTGATGAAGTTGGCTGTTACTTGAGACCCCTCTCCTCTGTCAGTAGCCACGGCCAGGACGCTGCTGAAATGCGGAAGAAGAGGCCGCTGGACAGAGCAGGGTGGCCCGGGGCCAGCAGCACCTACGCAGATGGGCCAGTAGTGGGGCAGTGACTGTTTTCCTTGGGATGCTAAGGACGGAGGCAGAGTGTAGGGAGAGGAGGAGATTTTTGGAGTAGGAGAGACCTCATCTTAAAAGGGTTAATTCTGGGGGCCCTCAGTTTTCCCACCTGTAAAATGAGGATTGGATGAGACGATTCTCCTGGTCCCCCGAGGCTGCAACAAACCCTTGTGTTTTTGTAAGAATTTTGATTTTGCTCCTACATGTTCTGTCCCTGCACCACCCACCTTGCACAGCCTCGGGCAGATGGAGACATGGCAAAGGGGTTGGAAGGGGTGGGAAGTGCTAGAGGACACAGGCAGGCTTCTCCCAGGAGGCTGGGGGTCTGCAAAGAGGCTTTGGGGTCTGCTGGCCAGAACGGGAGGGGTCTCGGATCCTGTCTGTAAGTCCTGGGGCTGCCATGCGCACAGGGCCTGGTGAGTGGCAAATGGGCCGGAGCCACCTTTTGGGCTGAAGGGCGAAGAGGCAGCATCCTTGTCCAGATGCAGCATGTCGCCTGGGGGGCTTGTTTCTCGGCTGGCAGGTTCCTCTGTGTAGGAATCCGTGCTGCTCCGACACACGGGCAGGCCAGGCACCTGATTTAGGGTTTGCATGACGTCTGGTGTTTGTCTCCAGATCTTTTCCTCTGTCGGGGATTATGTGTTCTGTGGCACCCAGAACATCTTTCTGTATACACTGGGCTCCTCTAGGAAGACTGCTGGTCTCCTTCTGCACCACCTCCCACCTCCTCTTATCTCAAGTTTCTTCTGCCACGGGCATTCGGTTAAGCAAATATTTTGCTTATTGGCAGCTTGTCCCTCACTTGGGCCAGGCCATGGAGAGGATTCCAAGAGTGTCACTCATGTGGTGCTTCCTCATGGGAGCCTGAGGCTGAGCTGGGGCTGGGTGAGGGACAGGCGTGGGTGCTCCTTCCTCTGCGCGTGCGGAGAGGTGGGCAGGGCACGGGGCCGGGAGCACAGGGACCTGGGTTCGGCTCTTGCCTCCTCGCTGATGACCTGTGTGGTCTTGGGCCAGTTGTCTACCCTCCTCAGCCTCAGCTTCCCTTACCTGTGGGAGGAAGATCACAGAGATAGTTCTACCGAGCACACGAGAAAGATTCAGTAGGTCGTGGCCACCATTGTTATGCATCCAGGTGGAATATTGGCATTCAGCAGAAGTAGATTTCTTCAGGTTCACATTGGAGCCCACCTTACACAGAGCACTGTGCTGGGTGGGGGATGGAGATAAGCCCTGGAGATGTCCCCATTGCGTCACTTGCTCAGCTCTCCAGCTGGGTTGTAAGCTCCCGACTCTGGATCCTGCAGGATTCAGCACACTCTGGGCTGTGGTTTGCTGAGGTGGGACATGCGTCTTCTTCGTTTACCTCTGCATTCCCAGCACTGAGCTCGTGGCATGCCGTAAGTGGCACTCAGTAGACACTGGGTGAATGAATGAACAAATGGGCATTCAGCAAACTCTCGCTAATGAATCAACACTGGTTAAACTTACATTTTGGGCACTGAATCTCTTTGTTGTCTGCAGCTTCTTGAGCTCTGAAGGTATTGAGTTATTTCTGGAAGTTGAGGTTGAGCCTTTTAGAACCACCATCACCGGGTCCCAGGCTCCAGGTAGACGAGACGCCTGCCCAGGTCTGGGCAGTGGCAGGGCAGGGTGATCTGGGGGTTGGCCTGCAAGGTTACCCCCTATCCCCGCATATGCCAGTGGCTTGGCACAGGGCTCCTGAAGCATCTCATGCCCGACTGCCCCAGAAGAAAGGATATTTTGTGAGTTCTGTGGGTGTACGTGTTGAACAGCGGTTCCCACCAGCAGAAGATGATCTTCACCTGTATTTGTTAAAACGGCGAATTCATTCTCCTCTTCCCCATCCCACTCCAGCTCCTTTCCTTTCCCCCGTGAAGGGGCCTCTGTCAGACCAGCCACCAGCCCTCGTGAAAGCAGCCAAGTTCCTCATTGCTCGGTGCCGAACCAAATGCAGCAAATTTGGATGGAGGAGGAAATTTTAGCTCGAACGCAAACATCCTGTTGGAGAACAGAGTGATTATAGTTTTTGCTGCACATGGGGAAATAACAGCACAGAGGTGAATCCTGGCATCGGTTTACTGCTAATTAACCCCTCCGTGCACACTGGCTTTGCAGTGAGCCGGCGCCGCCTCCTGTAAGGAGGGTCCCCTTGGCACCCAAAATCCGTTGGCACAAATGATTGATAAGCTTTCTGCTTTACTTGTTGCCCTTTGGGTCTGATTTTAGATAAAAGTATTGCTTTGGAGCCAGAGAAACTTTGGGTTCTTTAATGAGGCACTGGGTGTATTGGAGAGAGCTCAGAGCACCCAGAGATAAGCTGGCCAGTGCTGGTCAACCTGAGTTTATTTGGCTCCTGAGAGCTTTTACACCCTGTGCTGTAACTAGGGGAAGGTTGGGGCCAGAAAGCTAACATTTATTGAGGGTTTACAATATCCCATATTCTGAGCCGGTCATTTTTCATTTCTTTTTATTCTTTTTTTGGAGACAGAGCCTTGCTTTGTCGCTCTGGCTAGAATATAGTGGCATCATCATAGCTCACTGCAACCTCAAACTCCTGAGCTCAAGCAATCCTCCTGCCTCAGTCTCCTGAGTAGCTGGGACTACAGGCACATGCCATTACACCTGGCTAATTTTTCTATTTTTTGTAGAGCCGGGGTCTTGCTCTTGCTCAGGCTGGTCTCACACTCCTGAGCTCAAGCAATCCTCCTGCCTTGGCCTCCCAGAACGCTAGGATTACAGGCGTGAGCCACCGCGCCCGGTCCACTTTGCATCTTAACTGGTAAAATTGTCCCAGCCATCCTGAAAGTGGGGATTGTTCAGGAGCTGAGACTCAGAGAGGTGAAGTAATCGCCTGGGGTCACACAGACATCCCAAGAGGTAGAAGACAAGCCATTGAGGAACTTATAGACTTACTGTGTGGGTGATAGTTTTAGACCATTTGTAATTTATTCCCCACATAAATAATTATTGAGCATCTTTTGCATGCCTGTGATCTATGGGGGGAAGTGGAGGATACAGAAATGAATCAGCCCCAGCTTAGTCTTCCAGGGAGCAAAGGGCCTAGAGGGGACTCTTCATTTTATGGTTTTGTTTTGGGGTCAGGAGCTATGTCAGGGACGTGCTTGGGACCAGGTAAGGAGGTAGAGACTCTTCTTGACTGTGACAGGGGAAGCCACTCCCACATTTGAAACATGCCTTGAAGGATGAGAAGGAATCAACCAGCCTTTTGGCTTCTGTGTTTTAAACTGAGGTCTAGCATGCACACAGGGCATGCCCGATCTTAAGTGTCCAGGTTGGTGCATTCTCACATACATGTGCACCTGTGTAACCGCCTGTCTTGGAGGCAAGAACCCAGTGCTGCATTCTGTGCTCAGTCAGGAGGAGGAGCCTGCCTTCAGTGAGGGCTCCGAGGAATTCAGAGGAAACGGAGCTCAGTGAACCCTCTCCAAATCTGGTTTCCAGCAGAAGGGAAATGGAGATGAATATTCATGTCTCTTGATCTCTTTTTGCATCATTTACATTTTGCTTTCTCTGGATTTGAGGCTCCCCACCTGCCCCTGGGTTCTGAAGAATAATTGTTTTGCGCATCACATTTCAACTGCACTGGGAAGAGAAGAAAAAAGAAGAAAAGAAATTGGGGAAAGAAAAGACGACGGGACTTCCTGACTGTGTGCCCATGACGTGGAACGTGTCTGGGTCTCTGGTCGCATTCGTGTCCCTTTGGGCTCTGTGGGAGCAGGGCCTGGTGCTGGGCTGTGACGTCCTGTGGCTGTCCGTGGGTTCGTGGAGCGGATGTGTTTGGATCTGGGTAGGACTGTGCATGGGAGTATCGGGAGCCAGGAGAAACCAGAGAGCCACCAGGACCCCGATCTCTTTCTTCCTTGGACCCTTTACATCAGCAGGGAAGGTGGAAGCTGTAAAGCAGTCAGCAAAGTTCCCCAGACACGGGCAGTCACATTTAATCCTCACAACACCCCTGTGAAATTGGCATGATTATCACCCCCATTTACAGACGTGAAAACCAAGGTACGCAGAGGCCAAGTAATTTGGCTCAGTCCACACAGCTCGTGGCTCAAGCCAGGAATTAAGCCTGGAGTACCTGACTCCAGAGCCTGCTCTTCTAACCACTCCGTGGCGTCTTTCAGTAGGTCTTTTTTTGCTTTTTCCAAATTGAGATAAAATTTATTTTTTCAGAGTGTACAATTCATTAGTTTTTAGTATATTCACAAAGTTGTGCAACCATCGCTGTTAGCTAATTCCAGAACAATTTTATCACCCCAAAAGGAAACCCTGTACCCATTAAGCAGTCTCTCCCTGTTCCCTCTCCTCCCAGCCCCTGGCTGGTCTACTCTGCGCTGTCCCTGGACACGTCTTATAACCGGAATCACGCGATATGTGGCCTTTTGTGTCACAGCCAGGGAGTGTTTTCCACTGGGATCTACTGTGCCTGACCGCAAGGATTCTCCACTCCCATTTTCCCTATCACGAAACAGGCAACTGGGAGGAAGAGATTCTGTGCTAGAGAGAGCGAGTGAGCGTGTAACCCCCCACAGACGTGCTCTTTGTTTCCTTCGGGGTGGCCAGCAGACGGGGGCTCCATGACAGCAGGCATGGCCTTTGTCTCTGTACCCCGGTGCCTCAGAGGGGGGTGCGCAGTGAGGGCTCATTCTGCGTTCTCCAGCACCCGTGCGTGCCAGGCACTGTCCAAAGCCCCGGAGCGCCGCCAGGGGAAGGGCGGGTTGGGGGTGAGCGTATGGGGGGCAGATAATCAGCACATCAGTACATAAGTGAATGAGATGAGGCACAGTGGTACAGTGAGGATCACTCAACAGGGCTGGGATCGTGGGATCTGAGGGGCAGCATCGGCAGACGGCCAGGGAAGACTCTTCCGAGGAGGAGGGGGAGGTGTTTGCTGAGCGGAGGCGGCCTAAGAGCTCGGGCCAGAGGGTCCCAGGCCCAGGAGCAGCAGGTGCAGGGTGGGGACAGGGTGGCGCTTGGGCGAGTTGGAGTAGGTGGGTGATTCGCCACTTTGTTTCTGCTTTTCCCAAATGGTCCCTCCCATGAGGACAACTTTGACCTGCAGCCTTTGGAGTCTGTTTGAGGCTTTATCTCACTCTGTGCTTTTGAAACTTGAGCCCTGACTTCCTCATGTTATTGACTCAGGCCAGAGGGTGCCAATCAGCTGTCTTAATTTTTTTTAAAAGGAAAACTTGATTAAAGACCTTTATGTTCTTTCTCTTAAGCGTTGTCTCAGCCAAATTTCAGGTTTCAGGGACTGTGGCCTGGGCCAGATGAAAGCGTGATGTCACTCACAGGTGGGAGTGATGCCAGCTCACGTTTACAGGGTGCTCAGTCCTCTCTGTCACATGGGAAGAGGAGGTTCTTTCCTTTAGAGAGCTTATGTAGTTGAGGGGAAAGGCCCAGCACACACCGTGCAACCCACATTCTTTAAAATTTAAATTTTATTAACATTTTAAAATTGATAAATAAAAATGGTATAGATTTATTGTGTGCAACCTGCTGTTTTGAAATATGTATGCACATGGAATGGCTGAATTGAGCTAATTAACATTTGCATTACCTCACATCACTTTTTTTGTGGTGCAAACACTTAAAATCTACTTTCTTAGCAATTTTCAAGAATATAATACATTGTTATTAATTATAGTCACCATGTTGTACAATAATAGGTCTGCTGTCTCCCGTCTAACTGAAAGTTTGTACCCTTTGACCAACATCCAACCCCTGCCACCCCGACCTGGTGCCCACCGTCCTGTTCTGTGCTTTTGTGAGCTTAATTTCTTTCGATTCCACATATAAGTGAGATCACGTGGTGTTTGTCTTTCTATGCCTGGCTTATTTCACTCAACATAATGTCCTGTTTCATCCATGTTGCTGCAAGTGACAAGATTTCCTTCTTTTTTAAAGGCCAAATAGTATTCCATTGTGTGTGTGTACCACATTTTCTTCATCCGTTCATCCGTGGACGGACACTGAAGTTGATTCCGCGTCTGGGCTGTTGTGAGTAACGCCGCAGTGAACACGGGAGTGCAGACATGCCTTTGACATACTGATTTCATTTCCTTTGGATGCATACCCAGAAGTGAGATTGCCGGATCATATGGTACTTTCTATTTTTAATTTTTTGAGGAACCTCCATGCTGTTTCCCATAATGACTCTATCAATTTACATTCCCACTAGCATTGTAAATACGGTTCCCTTTTCTCCACATCCTGGCCGGCACATATTCTCTTTTGTCTTTTTGATAATAGCCATTCTAACAGGTGTGAGGTGTTATCTCACTGGCTCTGATTTGAGTTGGCCTGATGATTGGTGATGTTGAGCACCTTTTCATATACCTGTTGGCCATTTGTACGTCTTTGGAACAACGTCTACGCAACAGCTTGTTTTGATAGAGATGCTAAACACAGCCATTCCAGGCAGAGAGAGATCAATGCAAGTGCCTGCCGCAGACGGAGGGTGGATTCAGCGGTGACGTTATGTGAAGTGAAATAAGCCAGGCATAGAAAGACAAATACCGCATGATCTCACTTAAATGTGGCATCTAAAGCGGTTGAACTCATAGAAGCAGAGAGTGAAAGGGTGCCTGCGCTTGGAGGGCCGAGCCACCCATTGTCAGAGACCGGATGGCACAGATCGACCCCCTCCCTTACCCCCTTGCACACACGCAGGCGCACATCAGTCTTGGGTGAGATGAGAGACTAGGGATTGTGACAGGATCACAGAGCCTCACGTCTGACCTGTCTGGTTAGGTGAGTTTGAACTTGAGGCCGGGGCAGAGTGGTTTATTGGAGGCAAGTGGAGTCCGAAGCCACGGGGAGGGAGAATCCTGCAAGGCCACTGCCAGGGGCTGGCTGCAGAGGGTGCCAGGGTCCCGGTGGTGGTCAGTGTCCCCAGAGGTCTTTGTAGCTGGTTAAGGTGCCCGTGGCATGGGGTGACTGAGAGGACACTTGGTGAGGGTCTGTCGACTGACCACAATAAATCCCAGATGGCTCTTCCTGCTCCAGGAAGGGAGGCAAAGGGATATTTGACTATACAGAGGGGACCTAGTGATGGAGTGACACCCGTGCCCCGCTCCCCTTAGCTCAGGCCCTTGGGAAGGGGTTAGGAAGAAGGGCACTGCCCGATGCAAACCTGTCTTTCTTGACTCTCAGGAGGGTGCCTTTTTGAGGGCCACTGGGGGTTGCTGCTCTGGGTCTGGGCGTTTCTCTGGAGGGGCTGCTTGCACAGCACGGACTGTCCTTCCATCTTCTTCTAGACAAGTGACTGGAACTCAGGGCAGGCTCAGGGGACCCCGACCTTAGAGCCAGCCTGGCCTTTCTGCAGCATGACCTGTTACCTACAAAGGGGCCAAGGCAGAGGGGCCAGGAGGCTGGAGGCCTGAGCTGAGGGTGGGAGCCAGAGGCTGAGCAGACAGAACTCTTGGACCGCAGCGTTGCTGCACGGCTGGGAAGGTGGCAGTGCATGGGCACAGGTACAGGTGTGGCAGCTTATCTGCACCTGCTTACTTTCAAGCCCCGAGAGGCAGGGTGGCATGGCATAGTGAGCAGGGTGGCTTCAGGTCCACCTCTGCTGTTTCTAGCTGTGTGACCTGGGGCAAATTGCGTATCCTCCATAAATCTCAGTTCTCCATGAAATGGGCGCCTCTGTCTTGGAGCTTCTGTGCCGGTGCAGGTTGTGATGCATGTAAAGGACGTGGCACTTAGGAAGCACCTGCTGAGTGTGAACTGCTTTTGTTATCGTTGCCACATGTCAGCCAGTCCGAGGGCCTTTGGGCTGGACTCCAGAGTCCTGGACTACAGAGAAGGGGGTGGAGATGGCGCCCTGTCTCCTCCCCCAGTCACAGCCGGAGTGCAGGGTGGCTACTCAGCGTAGCTCCCTCTGAGACACCTCTGGGGACTATCTCAGCGGTGGAGAAAGGCTGCCCTGAAGCCTCGGTGCCCTGTGTTGGGAGCAGAGGGCTGGGAGGTTTCCAAGCCCCTTGGAGCACCCTGACAGCTCGTTCCCTCACCTCTCTGGGAGTCCTTGAGAAGAGTGAGGTGGCCAAAGCCTGGTGTTTGGAGCTGGACAGACCTGGTTTGAAGCCCACGTTCTCGTTGTGTAACTTCTCAGTGCCGCAGTTTCCACATCTGGAGGATGGGAATTGCACCCTCCTTACTGGGATGCTTTTAGGCTTAGGAAAGGCCAAGCGCCCTCTCACAGAGTCCCTCAGGCTGCTGGCACTCGCCCAGTTGTTCTCCAAGTTACATACCTGGCCCCCTTCAAGGAGGGCATCTGGCACAGCCCCTGGCACTTAGTAAGCACCCAGCGAAGGGCCCTTCTTGCCAGGTGGCCTCTGAGGGCCTTGCAGTCCTGTGCGCCTGGGCTGCATCAGGGTGGGGTCCTGGGGAGGGACATTCCTCTGGGGTTCGGTGGGAGCCCAGCAGCTGGCTGCCCTGCCCTGGCCGCTGCGGCGTCTGCTGTTAGAGCCGCGGCTTTATGGCTGCTCCCTGTGCTCAGCCTCCAGCCTGTTTTATGGCCTCTGTGTCCCCAGAGCCACGCCTCGGACAGGGGCCCAGGCCTTGGAGATCTCCCAGATCCTTTATCAGCCGCAGCGGCATATGGTGGCCAGCGCGAGCTGCCTGCCAACGGAAGGGGCCGGGGCGGGCCAGGCGGGGAGGCCAGGGCCTGGGTTTCCAGGTGAGCCCGCGGCCTCCGAGGAATGCGTTGGTTTTCTTGTCGCCCACGTAGGTCCGCTAGTCTTTAGGAGCAGAACAACAGCCTGATTTCTGGGATCTGACCTGCTAGTCTCAGAGGACCTGAGGAGGAGAATTTGGTAACTTAAAAAACTAATAAATACCAGGCCTGCCAATTGTTTTTTTTTTTTTGAAGAGGCTTCTTATTTTCTTCTTTTTCAATTTCTATTTCCTTGTCCCTCAGTGTCCTTGACAAAAGAGGGTTTTTGTGCCCACCGTGGGGTTTTGCAGGAGGCAGTTTAGTGTAGGGATGGGGTGACGGGCATGGGCTTTGGGTCAGACAACTCTTGGTTCGAATCCTGAACCACTGGACAGATGTGTGACCGTCACCTAGGCCAGGGGAGCAACTCCTAGCATTCACTTCCCGGGAGCCGGAAGGACCCCCATCCTGCCATGCACTGGGTGACCCCGGACAATCAGGAGAGACCAATGGCAGGTCCCCAGTAACATGTGCCATTTATTGCACACCTCTATGTGTCAGGCACTGTCGTAAGAACTGCACATCAGTCTTGTGAGGCAGTGTCATTGTCCTCGTTTTACAGGTGGGGGAACTGAAGTTAAGTAACCTGTCCAAGGTCTCACAGCCAGTTAGTGCCAGAGGTGGGATTTGAACTGGCCAGCTGAGCGCCAGAGTCTGCACTTGCCTTCCTGCGGCTGCGGTGCTCCAGGAGGCGAGAGCTGTCTGTCGGGAGCGAGTATTGATCGGCGGCCTGGTGTGGAAGGAGGGGGAGCCAGTGCTCCCTGCTGTGCGCTGTGGTGGTGGGGGGGCTCCGCTGACTCACTGCCCAGCTGTCCCCCCACTTCTTCCCCCAGATGCCCACTAGCACCCCCGAGGTGGGGGTGGGGCTGGGTTGCCCAGTCGTGGGATGGATTTGTGACCCCCCTTTCCCTGCACCGACACCAATGCTCAGACTTCTCCTGAAGGGACACAGCGCTTGTCCCCTGTGTGGCTCTCAAACCCAGGGCCACGCCCCCGAAGTGGGACATCGGAAGGAAGTCTGTCTCAGCCTCACAGTTTGTGGAGATGTGTCACTCTGTCTGGGCTCCTCGCTGCCCCTCTGGTGCTGGAGGTGGCGGGGTTGGGTGCGGGGAGGAAGGAGGGACCCAGGCAAGCTGGGCTGGGTGGGGAATCCTGAGGACTCCGGCGCTGCATATACCATGGCCTGTTGCTTTATTTTTAGTGGTGCGAGGGGCCCTGAGGGCACGAGGGGGACATGGGAACCCTATTTCTTGCTCTGTCTTGCTAACGGGACCTCTAGCAGTTTCTGTGCCTGATTTGTTTCCCTCTGAAGTCTGTCACGCTGCAGCCCCAAACTGTGCTGTTCCTTCCACGCAGCTCGGAGGAGCCCGGCCGGTGTCACTGCTGGGCTTGCAGTCCGCCTTCCCGACAGCCTAGCTTCCCTGGGAAGGAGGGTGGCCGTCTCCCTGGTTCCATGTCCTTCCCCACCCTGGGCTCTTGGGCACATTGTCGTTGCCTGAAAAGCAGCCGGCTCCCCTCCAAGTGAAAGACTCTTCCCAGAGGCGCTCCCTGGGCACCTTCTGAGAATATTCCCGGGCCTGCCTCGGGAATATTGCCTGTTGCTTGAACCCCTGAGCCTGTGGGGATAGTGGGACTGTCCGCTGGCAGGAGGGGCCGATGGACGGCTGAACAAGTGCCCATGTGGGGTGCTGGCCCCCCACGGTAGGACCGCTAGGACTGCCGAGCATGTGAGTACCCAGTGCAGGGTGACAAGTGGCAAGATGTGGGACAGGGAAGCACTCCTGATTTGCTGGCCTCACATTCTTCTCCACCATTAAAAAAATAAACAAACACACACCAGCTTTATTGGGATATCACTCCCATACTATAAAATTTACCCTTTTAAAGTGGTTTTTAGTTGATACACAGAGTTGTGCAACCATCGCCATTATTGAATTCCAGAACATGTTCATCACCCACAAAGAAACCAGCCCATGCCCATGAGCAGTCGCGCCCCACCTCACCTTCTCCCAGCCCTGGCACCCACTGAGCTGATTTCTGTCTGTACGGATTTGCCTGTTTTGGCCTTTTCATCTAAGCAGGATCGTACAATAGGTGGCCTCTCTGAGACCACGACGTGCCACCACGGTGAGCCCCTGTCCTGTTCCACAGCAGACACAAGAACCTAAGGGGTCGAGTCGGTATCACAGGGCATCTCTCCCTGCCCAGCCTGGGCCTCGGGGCCGGGGCAGAGATGGGAGACCTGGGAAGTCTGCCCCAAAGTTTGCTGTCATGCACTGGTGAGTTTTGTGTGCCTCACAGGTGGGAATAAATTCAGAAGATCCCTCCCACCAACTGGGATGGGAAAAAGCACGAAGGGTGGCCTCCTTCTCAGTGCCATTTCGTCTAGGGTTGTTCTGATGAGAAGCCAGGTGAGTTTCTTAGGTGGCGTGGACCTTCCTGCAAACAAGGGAACAGGGCTGGGCTCCTGCGATGTCCCTTGGTAGAATTCAGCATTGCCTGGACCTAACCCTTAGTGTAGCCTGTGCCACCTGCTTTGGTTCTTGGTCCAAATAATTTGCTACATCCCTCGACCAGCTTGGCCATGTCCTTGAGAACCATGAGGTGGCTTTGATGTGCACATGGTTCCCGGTTGAGTCACTGACAAATAAAGTGGCCTCGGTGCTCACCAGGGCCCGTGGGGAGGGGAGGCACCATGGTGACGACCTCAGACAATAAACAGACCATTTGGGATTGGACCGTGGTCTCCAAAGTCCTGCTGACTCTGGTCTTAGAAGCAAATGCAGAAGCTACTTTGTCCTGGGATGATGGGAATAAGCTGCCAGTAGATGTTTTGGTGCCTAGATTACGAGAGGAGAGCAAATGTATGCTCCAAGGGTATGAAGTTCTGTGGTCCGAGTCTAAGGCAGTGGCATTGTTTGTGCTTGATTGGCCAAATCATGCGCTAACTGCTTCCTCATTCACTTTGCTGAACATCTATAGAGTGGGTAACACACTAATCAACATCACAAGTTTGGGTTTGAAGACAGGTTCGATTGTATCTCTTCTTTTTAATGCCGTCTTTGAGAGCATCTTTTCTTTTCACTCATGAGGCTTTGGGATGGAGATAAGGGTGGCGGCTGGTGACCCTGAGCACGAATGTGGTGGCCCAGCGTGGGAACCTTGTGCAGAACCTTCGCATGTGAGCCCCAGTGGCTTTCTGTGTTAGGACCTTGCCTCTCAGAGGTGTGAAGCTCAATGGAGATGATGCTTCTGAATAGATTTTGAAAAGGTGGAAAGGGCTGGGCGTAAAAGCCACGCAGTCAGACCTTCCTGCGTGGGGAGGGCCAGGGAGAAGTCTCTCCTTTGCTTCGCAGCTGAGAAAATTGCCTTTGCTCAGTGGGAGGGACCTTTGACATCTCAGTCTGGGGAGAATCATTAAGTGCCTGTTATGTGGCTGTCGCTGTGTCAGGCAGTTTGACAAGCAGTTTCATGCCCTGTGGTCCCAGAGGCAGCGTGGGGGTGGAGAGAGTAGAGCCTGGAGCTGAGCCCCTTGGTGCATGCCCGGGCGCCGTTACCCACTGCCTCCGTGCCCTTGAGGAAGGGCTGTGTGTGGGCATGTGTGTGCGCGTGCATTTTGTAACAACCTCTCTACGTATACTGATGCCGTTGTGAGACTGAGTGAGGAGGTGTGTGTCAGTGCCTGGGAGAGCTGCCTCAGTCCCCTCCTGCTCTTCCCGTAGGCTGCCTCCCACCCCTCCTCCAATGCCTTTTGATTGCTCTCAGTACCCTCATTTCACAGATCAGGAGACCCTGGGTCAGTCTTCATCTCATGTAGAAATAACCCTTTGTAACAAATATGGTGGGGGACATTCCCATCTCTGTTTACATACCCCCGGGAGTGGGGAGCTCACTACCTCCGGAGGTATCCTGTTTCATTTTGGAATAGCGTCACATGAATCTTAGAATGTGCCAAGGTGGGTGTGAAGTCTTTACATCAAAGTCATGAGCTGCTCATCCTGAGAAAATGATGCGATCAGCCTGTTCCCCGCAGCACAAGCTCAGGGTGACTTTTCATGGCACGGTTGGCAGTGAACTTCCTCTCACGATGTCCCCTTCATACAGGGGAAGGCTGGTGGCATTGTAGGACTAGTTCGAGTTTGGGATGGAGGTGCAGGACATTAGCCCAGGGAGTTATGGAGTTGAAGAGAGGAGGGGCTGCGTGCGGGAGGAAGGGACCACCAGGAGTGCCCAGGCAGCGAGTGAGGTGGGAGTGACTTCCTTAAGTTCAGGGTCACAGCATTGTCCCTCCTGACCCTGAAAGCCAGCATCGGGTTAGAGGCAGCCCAGTGCTTTGCAGACCTCTGTTAAAACAGGTTGAGGGAGGACAGCCAAGTGACTCTCTCTCTTACTGCTGAAAAAGCATTCAATGTAAGCCAGTAGGTACTTCCTGATAAAACATTGCAGCACAGTGGGAACTTTCTTAATCTGATGACAGATAGCCACTAAAATCTCTAGCAACTGCTATTCTTGATAGATGGACATGCGATGCATTCCCTTCAAGTTAAGACTAAGACAAGAATGCCCAATCTCACCTCCCCTATTCCACATTGAACTGTAGCCAGTGCAATAAGACAGGAGAAAGGCAAGAGAGACAGAAGCCTTGGAAAAGAAGAGATGAAGGCACCTTTATTTGCTAGTGGAATGATCACCTGGCTGGAGGAGATCCTGGACCCCAAATCTATAAATTATTAAAAGCAACAGGGTTGAGCCAGTTGGCCAAAGGTCAAGTATGAAAATACATGGCTTTCTAATAGACCAGTAGCAACTAATTGGAAAACACAGGTGAGGGAACCAAGGCTCTAGGTAGGGCATGGCCTTGTCATCATCCAATGCTGCATCCATGGCAGCGATTCTCTTCCTAAACTCTGTTCGTACAATGTGATGAAGCACGCTCTCATATGGCCAGTGCATTGGGGCGAGACAGATAACTCTATTTTCAATTTTACAGAGGAGAAACTTGTGGCTTGGAGAGGTTAGAACGCCCTTGTCGAAGGTGACACGGTGAGCAGGAGGCTCAGCTGGACCTGGCCTTCTGGACCAGTGCTTCCTACCCACCTTCTTCAGACCTCACCATTGACTCCACAATTCGTCTCATTCTGCCGGTTCTTCATTGTCACCTGCAATAGCGGCTGAGCTCGGTGGGAGGGATAGTCCAGGAGCGGTTATATTTGGGGTAGCATGTACTCTGTGATTTCTTTTATGAGCAAGAGCTCAACATTCCTAGCACGCTCACTGCCTGCAATGCTGGGCAGGGACGGATCTGTTCTGAGGAAGGACAGGGACAGGGACAGGCAGTTTTGGGGATGGTCTGAGTCCCCCTCTCTCTTCCCTTTGCAGGGCCTCCTACTTCCTCTTAGCCTGATTTACATCTTTGCTTTTTTATTTTTCTTTAATGCCTCTTCAAAAGTCATAAAAATTGCATGTGTTTACTGCAGTTGGTGGAATCATAATATAGAAAAAGAAAGATTCTTCCTCAATGGCTTGCTGATGCCACACCCTCCCTTCCTGCAGCTTCACCAGCCAGTGCTAGGAGCCTGAGGCTGACTCTTCTGCTCATTTCTCCAGGCTCATGTCAGGATGTAAGAACAGGTTTTCCATTCATTCAGGGAGAATTTGCTGAACACGTACTCTGTGCTGGGAATGCCACAGTCGACAAGAGAGATAAAAGTCCCTGCCCTCTTGGAGCTGACAGTCCAGAGGATTAAAATATCTCATAGTGAAGTCTTTAAAATGCCAGCCAATGACAAGAACTATGAAGAAATATAAAGCAGGAAAAATCCCCGACTGTCTGTAATTTTAAATGAGGGGTCAGGGTAGAATTCCCCGAGAAGGTGGATTTTGTGCAGAGATGTAAAGAACCCGTGGGGGAACGCCCTGCAGATCTCTGGGGAGGGAGCGCTGAGGCTGAGGGTAAGTGCAAAGGCCCTGAGGCAGGGTTGTGCCTGGTAACGTAGAGACAGGAAAGGAAGTCACAGATGGAGGAGGAAGGAATCCAAGGCAGGCAGGTTGGATAGGGCCTTGTGGACCTTGTATAGGGTTTTTTGGTTGTTTAATGAAAATGAGATCTTACTATACACCTGTTCTCTGCAACTTTCTTATTTTTTATCGATACGTAATATTTTACATATTTATGGGGTACACGTGATATTTTGTGTAATGATGAAATCAGAGCATTTGGGATATCCATCACCTTGCGTATTTATCATTTCTATGTGTTGGGAACATTTCAAGTTCTCTCTTCTAGCTACTTTGAAATATGTAACACACTGTTGCTAACTTTGTTTTTCTTATTTAATAATACATCATGGACATCGCTTTAGATCTATAGATACAGATTTCATTTTTTTAAAATAATTACAAAATATTCATGGCGTAGATATACCATAATTTATCCAATCATTCTCTTTGGATCAATGTTCAGGTTGTTTTCAGGGCATCGTTTCTTCCCCACTATGGCAGTGCTGTGATAAACATCCTTGTATACGTTGCTTTCCATTCCAGTGCTTATTCTGTGTGTTAGAGAGAGGGATTTCTAAGTTGAAAAGTGTGTGTCTATATTTAATTTTAATAGATGCTGTTAGATTTCTCTCCAGAAAGGCTGTGGCTGATTTCTCTGATAGAATTCTGTTCCTAAGTCTCAGTTGCCTGGCTTTGCCCCCAGCTTGCTAACTGGCTACTCTGCAAAGAGGGGAAATTGCACCTTACAAAAAGGGATGGCTCTGGAACCCTTCATCTGGTGGGAAGGTGTGTGGCCTTTTGTCCTGTGCCGCTCGCTGGGAACAATATTGTTTGCTCTTTTTTGGAGCTTGTATTTGATGGTTGTGACGTCGAGATAGCCAAGAGGATGAAAACACAGCTGTTTCTGTGTTATTTGCATTATGGCTAATTTTCCATATGCTTAAAATAAGCACAACACCAAGGAACTGCAAGAAAACAGATTCGCACCTTGTCAAATAGTGAGTCTTGCTCCTGTGGTATCTTAAGGATGATGCTTCTCCATAGTATACCTTTTTGTGAGCATGTAAATGCGGGTAAAATCTCAGTGGGTATGTACTCACTTGCCAACCGCCTCCCGGGACTTTCCGGAGAAAGATCTTATAAACTTTCAAGTTGACTTTTCATCTGTTTAATATCCAGATGTATCTGTGTGATTTGTACTGTTGGACATTTAAGCTGTTTCCCATCTGTTGCAATTCAAACAATGAATAATCTCGTACGTGAGTCTTTCTGCACATGTATGAGGGTGTCTGTTGGGTAGATTTCTAGAAGTAGAATTGCTTGAATCAAAGGGGACTTGCCTTTGACATGTGGATAGATATTACCAAATTGTAAAGAGGGCTCAGTGTCCCTGTCCACAGATAGTACAAGCGAGCACCTTTCCCCCACACCTTCTGCAGCACGTGGTCTTGCCACACTTTTTGATTTTTGCCACCTTAATGGGTGAGATGTCATATCTCATTGTCATTCATTTCATTTTGTATTTATTTCTTGTGAGTAAGGGCGAACATCTCTTCCCATGTTCGAGAGTTATTTCTGTTTTATATCTGTGAACTTTCTTTCAATCCTTTCTCCTTATGTTTTTTTCTGGTGGATTATTAGTCTCTTCTGGCCCCTTCCAGCACGGCTTGTCTATGTTAAAAGGGCATTCCCTACATTGATCAGATAACCTGACCTGTCGACAGGTTAGAGGCTGATCCACAGGTCTTTGTTGTGGAGTGACAATCTAGGAGGGTGAGGCAAGGAAGTGTGGCTCGACAACAGACTGTAGATCTGACAGGTGTGTTGTACTGGCTGTTCCTTAAACACAGACATAACAGAACTTTTGGACCCTGTCGACCATCAGCCTGGGTCCATCTTTTATGTGGTCTCATTTTTATCCCATTACTGGTTTCAGGAAATGTGAGGAAACTTGGCTGTTTGCTACTAAAACCCTTCTCTCCATTTGCTTGACTTTACAACGCCATGTGGGAGTTTTCTAAGCAACTATTTCATCCGGTCGTTATGCGAGTCCAGGTGGCCTAACTGCCATAGCAAACAAGCCCCAACTTCTGTCACTTAACACAATGAAAGGGTATGTCTGTGGCTCCGCCCCTTCTAGGTCCCCAGTGTCCTCCTCTGGGTCCTCAGCTGGCCAGAGGGGAAGAGAGAGAAGAGGATCGGAGGGTTTATGGGCTAGATGCTCTGCTCACATTCCACTGGCCAGAACTTAGTCTCAGGACCCATCTGACCGCGGGCGGCTGGGAACGGAGGCCAGCCGCGTGTCACCGCCCTGAGTCCTAGGGAGTGTGGGACTTGTAAGCATTCAGTCTTCTCCAGTGTGATGTCACTCTGTCCTCACAGAGCTGACAACTCTATGAGGAGGTGAGAGGGGTGCTTTTAACTCTCAGTTCAGAGGCTTGGGGACTGGTGCGCAGGGAGATAAGCATCCTATGCAAGGCTAGGCACCTTGGTAGGGACACAAAGGGTGTGGAGAGTAGGCCCGAGCACAAAGCTCTCATGCTGGCTGACCCCTTCCAACATGACACGAGAGGGGTTATCCACTCTGGGCGAGCCTGGGCCAACCTCTGCGCACAGCGGGTGTGGTGGGAAAACAGAGCTGCTCAGTGAGGGGAAATAGGAGCTGGCTGGGTACATCCTCATCCTGGAGTGTGGCCTGTTGTCACTAGTAGCCCAATAGCGAGGGGTGACAGTATTGCTGCTGGTAAGTCTCGGCCAGCATGTCCCATGTGGGACAGAACTGCTGTACACCTGGTGCCCCCAGGGGAGCTGCCCACTCACCTTGACTTTGGTCATCATGCCTTTCTTGTCATTTGCATGGGACGCTAGCGTTGCAATTGGGGTTTTTTTCCTTCACACTCCCCTTTATTTAATTATTTTCCCTTTATTTAATTATTTTAAAACATCTGATGCTGTAGTAAGATCAGCTGTGATATCTCATCTGTTCTACTTCGAGCCGCAGGGACATGAATGGGGAATGGTGCTGCCTCCCCTCTGGGTAAGGACTGTGCTCCCAGGAGCCCGTCACATGGACCGAGCCAAGGCAGCTTCTGGGGCACTTTGGATGCTTTCCCCTCCGGAGAGACGCCTGGGTTTTCTTATGGTACAGATTCTTTGAGCTACCCTAGTCAAAACCTGTAGAGGCAGAATCATAGATGGTTCCCTGTGTTGTCGTGGTAGCAAAGACAGTACCAAGCAGCAGGAAGGAGATGAGGAACCCAAAGACCTGTGCTCAGGGCCTAGCACTGTCACTCCTAATTAAATGGCTGCTGAAGTTGGTTTTCTCATCTGTGCAAAAGAAGTAACATCTTTCCTACCACTCTCACCGGGTCCTTATGAGGATCTCACAAGATAATGTGTATAAAAGTGCTTTGTAAATGGAAAAGCACTCTGCAATTTAAGGCATTATTATATTAATAGTAACAATTACCATTTGCAGTTCTGGTGATTCACTTGAGGTGGGAGCCCATAGAGCTTATCACTGCTACCATTACGACCCCACGTTGTATATTTCAAAGCTGCAATTACCGTATGCAATTTCATTTGATACATTACTGATCGTGCAATGTTAGAACTGGGAAGAATCTTGGGTATTAACTAATCTAGCCTTATCATTTTATAGATGCTGTATTGATACCTGAAAGGGAGAGGTTTGTTCGAGGTCTCTAGAACTCAGGACTTCAGACTGTCAGTTCTAGGGAGCTGACTGTTTTGCTCTTGGAATATGGTGTCCCGTTCTTTCTGAAGGGCTGGACAAGGGGAGCTTTGGGTGGGATGTTTACCCTTAGTCATTAGGTGGAGTCGCAGCCTGACCCATGTCTGCCCGTTCATGCTGACCCCACATCGGGTTCCGCTGCTCGAGGTTCTAGGCACATTTGGACAGTGCTCCCAGGAGAAGCTCAGATGCTCAGAAGGCTGGGCACAGGGTCTGAGGGAAGGAAATCGGAATTAAAGTGATTTGCTGGTGAGAAAAGGAGACCAGGGAAATTCCAGAACATAGAAGGTGGAGGTGCCCCTGCAATGACCTGGGTCATTGTGAGACCCCATCACCCTGTGCACCCTGACTGTCCTCTCCAGGGGCTCAGGCCACCAGAGCACACTCAGGGACCACAGCTGCAGGGCTGTGAGGCCCCCTGGAAAGAGAAGACTGAGGGACCCTAGCACTGCTGTAAGGATTCAAAGGGTGGTCAGGCTTGGTCTGGACAGAGCAAGCACCAGTAGGTAAAAGGCCCAGCAAGACGGAGTGTGGCCTCATACCCATTTGCAAAGCCCCTGCTTGACTCCTCCCCTGCCTCCAGGTCTTGCCCACATGCCATCCTCTAGACGAGGCCCCCCATGTCTAAACGTGCAACTTGCACCCCACCTTGACCTGTCTTCCCCGACCAAAATATTATACAGAAAAGTTGTTCTTGTCTGCCAGTTAGCCAGCATTCCCCCAGTGTTCGCCTCTTATACAACCAGAGAATAGAACAGTGCTGGAACCAGGCTTTGATGCTGGTACAAAATTGCTCACTGAACTACAGACCGTCTTCAGACAGAGCCGGCTTCCCCGCCAGTGCCATTTCTCCCTGCCAGGGTGCCGTCCGGGATCCCACGCCGCCACGTCTCCTGAATGCTCCAGCCTGTGCTCGTCTTTCCTTACCTTTCATGACGCTGACATTGTGAAGAGTGCCGTTCAGTTATTTTCATAGAACATCCCTCAGTTTGGAGGCGTCTGATGTTTTCTTACAGTTTGAACATGTATGGATTTTTTTTTCTCTTTATTGGGTTTCTTCTTCGATTGGAATGTCAGCTCCCTTCGAGCAGGGATCCTCTTCTGTCTGGTTCTCTCGTGTACAGAGCATCTCTGTGTGCCCCACACCCACATTCAGTCAATATTTGCCGAGTGGATGGACGAGGCGTGACCTCCACAGCATTTGTGGAGCGCTGAGCCACGGGTTCCTGGCTGAGCCCCGATGGGCGGCTGGGCTGGATAGGCACTAAAACCCCTTTCAGCATTCAGGTTCGGTGATTTTATAACCCAGTGGTGATAACCAAGTTCAAGCTAATTACATTCCACAGGTGTTAGCCGAGCGTGTGCCGTCTGTGGTGCCCTGGGCTGGGCAAGGTGGGGATGGATGGGCACCTGAGGTCCAGGATGTGAAATGAACACACATCACCCGGGAGCCAAGAGCACAGGGAAACGCACGAGAAGCACCAGTGTCTTGTCAGTGGTCTAGAATCTAGACTCCAGATCAGTGGTTCCAAACCACAGCCTGCCCTGGAATCACCTGTAGGATGTTGTTAGAACACAGATTGCTGGGTCCCACCTTCAGAACTTCTAATTTGCTTGGTCTGGGCTGGAGCCTGAGAACTCCCAGCAACATTTCCAGCAACTTCCCAGGTGATGCTGTTGCTGCTGTCTGGCGACCCTACTTTGAGAAGTGTTGCTCTAGATCAGGCGTCCTCAAACTACGGCCCGCGGGCCACAAGTGGGTGTTTTTGTCCGTTTTTTTTTTTTACTTCAAAATAAGATATGTGCAGTGTGCATAGGAATTTGTTCATAGTTTTTTTAAAACTATAGTCCGGCCCTCCAACGGTCTGAGGGACAGTGAACTGGCCCCCTGTTTAAAAAGTTTGAGGACCCCTGCTCTAGATGCTCAGAGAAGAAACAGGTCGCTGCTAACAGCGAGAGCCAGGAGGGCGGAGGAGGTCAGGCTCTAGTGGGGTGGGATTTACCCAGGTGTGTCTGGGGCTTGAATCTGCAGAGCTGGCTTGCTGCCGCCACGTGCAGTCTGCGTGCCTTTTGCCTGCCTTTGCCCCGTTGGCACCTGGCCTTGTCCAGTCTCTTGGTACCATGAGCGCTCTCGGCCAGGAGAGCCTGAGCCCCCAGAAGAGGAGGCTGACTAAGCCTGTGACGGGAGTTGACCTTGGCCGGCTCGGATGAAGTCACTCTGAGGCCTGGAAGTGTCCCGCTTTGTGCAGCCTGCCCTGATGTGTTTATTTGCCTGGGCCTCACTCTCTGCCTGCTGGCACCATCTGAGGTGTTGCTGTTGTGTTGGGCTCCATGGCTCTATTTCTGTTTTCTCGTCTGGCACCAGCACTGCGGGGGCGGATGAGGTGCGTGGCCACCCTTGCTTTCTTCCTGGCTCCACGTTCTTCTTGAGGCCGGCACTTGGTCAAGGAGAACATCTGAGTCTCACTCGAGTGTCTGGTACGGAAGCAGATGGACCCTTTTCAGTGGGGAGAAGTTCTCTGAAGTTGTGAGAAAACCTTTAGGAAGTTAAATAATTAAATTACGTTTAGACTTAGCATACAGTGATGTTAGGCATGTGTCCACATGTGCATGTATGTTTGAACTTCCAGACTCATTTAGGAATTTGTATTCCTTTAGGGGACATTAAAAAATTGATGTTAGAAGTGAGGAGAGGCATCAGGAAGCTTGGGAGAGGCCATATTGCTTGTGTGGTTGGAAGGCCCTGGGCAGGAAGACAGCACATCGTCCAAATCCCAGAACTTTGGAACAAGAGGGACCATCCCTGTGCTTTTGATTTAATCCTGTCATTTTAACAGACCTAGAAAAGCTGAGTGACTTGCCTTGCTCCAGTGATCTGCTCCCCAGTGACTTGCCTCCCCAATCATCCCTGGCCAGACTAAGTTACTCTTTCTTTCCTCTGGACTCCAAAGTTGTTTCATTTATAACACACCTCTCTTGTTTTATAAGTTGTCATGCACACGTTTGTATTACTCACTAGACCGGGCATCAGCAAATACAGCCTGCAGGTCAAATCTGGCCCACTGCCTGTTCTTGCGATAAAGTTTTATTGGAACACAGCCATGCCCATTGTGCATTGTCCCCTGCTGCTTTGGTGCTACTATGGCAGAGGCAAGTAGTTGCTGCAGAGATGGACCGGCCTGCGCAGCCTAAAACATAGACTGTCTGGCTCTTTCTGGAAAAAGTTTGCCAGCCCCTGTGCTAGAAGATGAGCTCCTTGTGGGCATAAATGACATCTCATTTATTTTTCTGACTTCCTGTTCCTTGCTCATACTAGGTGCTCAAGAAATATATATTGAATAGGCTTGAAATGCAGTGGATTGATTTGTCAAAGATGAGAGCAGCCACCTGGCTGTTTTGGCTTCCCCAGCTTTCATCCCATGGTTTGGCTACCTTGTGCCCCAGTTTCCTCTCCATAGAAGGAAGATAATATTGTCTATCTTGCTGAGTTCATTGATCTATGGTCAGGGTAGAACAGGATTCTAAAATAACTTACTAGAACCTCAGGCCCAGCTCCCGTGCTCCTGATGATTCTAAGCCAACCCTAGCACTGGACTTCTCTTCTGAAAACTCTCTTGTTCCCCTGCGCCTGCCATTCTGAGGCTCCCTGTGGTCTCCAGGCTAATATACATACTCTACCTGTCATTCTTGATCCTCCTTACTTTGATGTGATAAAATACAGGGGCCTAGACTCCAGTCCCAAGTCTCCAGACTCCAGACCTACCTGTCTGTCTTGATCTCTCACTCCTCCAGTGCAACCTTCTGCATCCAGAATTTTCTGCATGCTGTCCTCTACATATTTATAGCACTTTTGCCTGGGCCCTTACCCCCTCTCTCTGCTACCCTTCCCTCTCCCCTTCCTGTTTCTCTGCCCTTTGCTTCTTATCTGCCTTTGCAGGTCCCTTTTATGTCTGACCTTGCTGGAATCCTTTGACCTTGGCCAGCATGAGTGAATGACTCATTTGCCACTTAGAGTAGTGTCTTTTGTTATTAACGTTTAATTCTTGGGGCCCAGACTCCAGACCCATGGAATTAGAATCTGCAGGGGTGGGATCCAGGCCTCTGCTTGTTTTCTAACAATCTCCCAGTGTGATTGGGATTCTGATCAAAGTTTGAGGAACACTGACTTAAAATAGAGGGCTTTGCAGTATTATTTATCTTTTTATGGGACTCTTTCTCTTGTCTCCAAATAAACTGTAAACATCCTGAGGACAAATCTAGGCCTCGTTTTCTGTTCAGAGTAGCACCTATATCTGAAGATAAGAGCCATCGGATGATTTGTGGGTGAGAGGGGAGCTTGTCTCTGCCCAGGCCTTGCACCTGGTAGGTGCAGTAAGTATTTGCTTGTTGATCAAAAGGAGACAGGAAAGTGCCTGGGAAAGCAAAACAGGCTCTGCAAAGCAGGGGATTACTGTTGGGAGCAGGCCTGGCATGTGCCCTCTCTGATTCTGCTAGGAATGTCCTCAGACCTCAGAACACTGGGCGCTCAGGAGCCCACCCACCTGCAGCCCAGACACAGAAAGTCCACCCCTCCCCACCCCCCCACCCCCGCCCCAGAAACGCTCACCGAGCAGAATCTCTGGGCTTTGTTCTCTTTCCTTTGGTCTCTCTGTGCTCAGGAGAAAAGGCTCCTTTCTCCCTGCCCTCTTGGCATGTCCCAATAATGCACAGCCATAGAAGTGCATGCTGCCAGGGGGAAAAAGTTTGTTTAGACTCTTAAGAATGTAGACGAGGGTTTGGCTTGTATAATGAGTTTTGCTTTCCCGTATTAAAATGCTCAGTCAGAGAGGAGTGCAAATGTGTCACCTCTGCCTGTTGAGTTACGCTGCCTGTTTACACAAGCCTCTTCTCCGAGGCCTCAGAAAAGCCTTCCTGTCCTCTTCAGGGTGTGATAGTACAACCTTGGTGTGGAATCTCCAAGCTCAGGCCTCACGTGGAGGGAAGCTTATACTCCAGGAAAAATAAATTCAACAGTGTTTTGTTCAGAACCATTGTTCTGAGCACAGTTATTGTAAGCATGCTGTCCTTACCCCGAGCAGGGAGAAGGGAGCAGGTGCGTGCAGGTTGTGAACCTGGTCCTGGTCAGGCCTCTGTCCAGCTGGAGTAGAACATTCTTAGGCTGTGATGGAAAGAGAGTGGAGTCAAGCAACAAAAGCAGATACAATAAAAACAGAGCTAGAAGTCAATAGTGAGTGTCGATTTAGGAGAATTCTCCGTATTTCCTTAGAGATTTACAGCCGTCTGAGCATATGTGTGAGCTCTCCCTTTGACAAATAAGCACTCCAGTGTGTGTGTGCAGATAAAAACTTCTTTCACCTGTTGTATCATTCTCAGTAGGTTTTATGTGGGCAAAAATACAGGTTGTAGAGCCTACTCCCTTCTTCCCTCATGATTTCGGTCCATTAATATTAGGATTAATTGTTCCAATTTATTATATTAGAGGATTATTGCTTAATTTAAAAATTGAATGGATTATTAGATTTTTAATAAACAATGATATTTACTGTCTACTAATGAGGGCTTAAGTTATTAAATTTATTACTGCATTTCTATTTAGTTCATGAAATGGAACAGAAACTATTACCTACCTAAATCTGGACTTATTGTCTGTTCTCCTATGAATGTGGACAGTGGAGGGTGACCTGTGCAGTATCAAGGACATATTTCATGTGGAACACAAGAAGAGGAAATAACACATGCAACAATCTGCATCTAAGTGCTAGAAACTTTTTTGTGTGTATGATAGAATCTTGCTCTGTCACCTGGGCTGGAGTGCAGTGGTGCAATCATAGCTCACTGTGACCTCAAACTCCCGGCTTCAAGTGATCCCCTGCCTCAAACTCCCAAAGTGCTGGGATGACGGGCATGAGCCACCACACCCAGCCAAGAACCATTTTTCTGTCATCATCCTCAGAACCAAGAGCGTGGATGAGAATAGCTCAATAAAGTGACCATGTGATCCTTTGTTACAATTAAAGACACCACCTGGCACAGAGTCTGTCCAGTGATGGCCGTGAACCTGCCTGGTCTCCCATCAGATTCAGAAGTGGAGAGTAGTACATACCGATTTCTGAAAAATGTTGGATGAAAATCGGGGCCCTTTATTATTTAGAAGGATAGAACACGTGTGTCGAAAAACATGTTGTTTGATCTGGACATTGATCTGCACCTTCAGTGTGCATGGTCAAACTGGCTTCTATTTTTGATCTAAGCAAGGTTCTGGAAGGCCATTCTGGCTTATGCACTTACGAGAAAGAAGTTTGAGAAAGGAGTTTTGGACTGTTCCCCCACAGAAATAGCGCTGCTTATTAATAACTGTTCTGTCACTAGAGTCTTGGCACTGAAGCAGAAGGCACGAGTGAGACTCAGTCTTGGTCCTGAAGGAACTAGAGGTCTGATGGGGGCATGCAGTGCACCTGCGTGGACGGGTCTTGGATGCCAGAGAAATCCAAAAACAGAACAGGAAAGCTGTTCATCTGGGAAATCATGAAACATGTAAGAATATATAATTTTTAAACAAACAGTGATGGAAGAGTCGAGGAGAACAGAAAAAGGTGGGTGATGTGCAGAGATGTTCCAGGCAGGTTAACAGATATTTCTCGAGGGTTTCCCGAGGGCACGATGTGCCAGTCTAGTGAATGGAATCAGATAAGAGCTGGGTACAAAACCCAGTAATGTACCTTGTGCACATCGTCACTCTGCTTCTTACAGTAATTACTGAGTACAATGAATGTTGTCCTTACTTGTATTGATTCATAAAACCGCAACAGCAACCTGATGAAGTCAGCACCGTACTTGTTCTGTACCATAGAGGAGGAAACCGAGACACTTGCAGTTATGTGGCTTCAGCCTGCCCCTCGAGTGTGTCCTGAAGCTGAGATTCCCCCTAGCCAGTCTGACGCTGGGGCTCGTGTCCCGGCTGTGATGTGACACACTGTCGCTTCTCACCCTGCGTTGCAGCGATTTGTTTCTCTGCTAATCTCCCCACCCACCACTGCTCCCAGAGTGCGAGTGGCCTGAGAGCAGGGATGCATTTTGCTTGTCTTGGTACCTGTCACCCAGCAAACTGCCTGGCGTGTGGTCAGAGCTCAGTGAGCGAGAGCTGAGTACAAAAGACCTGCTGTGGGGAGATTCGTAAGGTGGGAGCAACGGTATCTGGGTATCTGCTGGGTTTTGAGGGGCAGCTTGGAGAAGGTTAGGGAGGGCATTCCAGGGTGACAGAAGAAGGCGAACAAAGGGCCAGAGAGGTGAGAGGATGGGGCAGGGAGGGAAGGCTCCTGGTGTCCCTTGGGCTGCACATGGGAAGCTGAAGGCGACGCTGGAAGAATGTGTGGTGGCAGCTTTAAGTCCCTCGCTAGGTTCTCCGTGACACTTCTCAGGGCCTGAAGGATTGGGTCCGACCTCCAGCCTCTGAGGATGTAACATCTGGCCAGGCCCTGTCCCAGCTCCCCCTTTGGCATCTCTGTCAGAGATGGAGTCAGAGACTGAATTCCAGGGAGCACTTCCTTTGTTAAAAAGATGTGTGGAACACTCAAATGTACCGTATTCTGTGGCTATAAAGACAGGTAAGCACTGCTCACAAGTCTTATCTGCATGTCGGGTTGTTGGTGCTTATTGCTGAGGGCAGACTAGTGGGATGAGGCCCAAGGCAGTTATAAAAAACTCAGCACCGTGGACTAACAGTCTCTCTCACTCCAAGTTGCTGACGGGAAGGGTACCCAAGCCCTGCTCTCTGTGTTTTTGTACCTGAGCCAAGCAATTGAAGAAATCAACCATTGTCGCCAAATCAGACACATGGTAAGGTATGATAAAGCATGACATAATGGAAGAAGACACAGAAGTTAATCATCCTGCCTCATCAATCCAGCCCCCTGCCATCAGTGTCATTTGTGAATGAGACTTTACTTTTCAGAAATGGAAAATTCTTTTTTGATCCTATAGGGTTGTATCTCCTTTCCTATCTGGGAAGCATTTCCTAGTATTTCCCACCTGGGTGTGGTCAGGACGTGGGGTGGGACGTGTTGGCCTTTCCCGCTGAGCCGGCCCTGAGGCTGGACCTAGGAGGTGTGGGACAATGGCGGGCTATCTTTGGGAGAGCCCCAAAGCCACCAACAGTCAACACTCCGCTTCCTCCTCACCCGCTCTGCCACAGGCCGGGAGGCTACCCCGAGACCCAGGAGTGGCCTCAGTCCTGCTCTGCTTGTGTGGAAAGTCAGGTCACCCATCAGAGAAGGAGGAACCAGTTTCCCTCAAGGATGGGCTCTGGGTCATGAGGCTGATTACTGTTCTGTCACTCAGACTTCAGGTCTTAGAAAGTTATGGCAGCGTGGGTTCCAAAGGCCAACACAGTATCGTCATCGTCTCTTACGATGAGGCCCTCCTGGTGGGACATCCAGTACTCAGAGATACCACATGCCTTCTGAACTTGTGTCGCCGTGTGAGAAATGCCTCCCCCCACCCCCGGGCCTTGTCCAGTCTGTATTTGCCAGGATCTGGGTTCCAGCGGCCATTCGTGCCCCCATCCGTCTTTCTGTGAACTGGGCCAGTGATACATTGACCTCATTTCTGATGAGCGTCAAGTGCTCAGAGTGGGACCAGCTGTGGTCAGGCCAGGGTGGGGCTGCCCAGGAAGAAGCGCAGCCTGGGAGTCCAGGGAGCAGACGCCCACGGGTCAGGCCAAGGAGGAGCAGGCGGAACCACGAGGGCCAGGCTCTGCGCGGTCATGGGTCGGCAAGCGCAGCCCTGCTCATGAGCTTGGCACAGAGGTGCCGTTAGCCGTGACATTCCCAGTCCCGTGAGTGATGTTTACAACCACAGGAAGGTTGGAGGCCCATGGTGCTGGGGACTGAAGCAAGAGGGGAAGGAGATACTGGAATAGTCTCACCGCACCAGAGCCAACTTTGCCCTGCCATTGGCAGATGGGGCTGGTGGCCCGTCACGGGTCCAGGGAAATCACAGAGGAAGTGGGGCCTCCCTGGCTAGCTGCTTGCCCCATGCTTTGGGGCAGTGCCCATAGCTAAGTAGTCACATGTCTATTAAAAAGTTTCACCTGGAAGCTAATATGGAACCGAACACCTGGGTGTCTGCCAAGGCCTCCACCACCCAAGGCAAGAAAGCCCGCAAGGGGCATGGCTCTGTGAGCTGCCCTCGTGGATGGCCTGGTGGGGGTGATGCTTCCTTGCAGTTGTTCAAGGAGGGGCAGTACTGCTTGCTTGTCCAGAAGATTCCAGAAGGGGTAGATTTATGGCATGGACAGGCAGAGACTGCTTCCTGGTGAGTGACCATTTCTTCAAGTCCCTAAACAGAGCTGAAAGATGGTATTATACTAATCGCTAGCAGTGATAGAGCTGTTATTCCACATATATTAACTTGTGTATGGCTCATAATGACCCTATGAAACAGGCTTCATTATTTACAGAGGAGGAAACTGAGGAACGAGGAGGTTAAGGGACTTCCCAAGGCCAATCAGCTAGTGAGCGTCAGACCCAGGATTCAAACCCGGGCTGACCAGTCCCAGAGCCCGAGCTGGACTCAGTGTCAGTGACAAGTTGGGTGACCTTGAAGATGGACTCCATTTTTGCCCTAGTGGGTCTGGGTGGAAATGCGTGTCATTTGATCTTGTTGGAGAAATTTCCGATCTTCTCAACCCTTGGAAAATATGAGCAGTGGAACCTCAGAGCTGTGTCCTGAGGGTATGTCTCCTGATTTGCTGCATTTTTAAAAAGAGGTTTTACTCCGCAGCAGGCTTTCTCACCGGGAGGTCAGAGAGCGATGGCGGCTTGCAGAATCGGCCTCTGTTCCGGCTCTCTCCCACCCTTCCGAAAGCTCTGATGCTCTTTGAAGTTTTCTCTTCCTCTGTTGAGGAGTGTGTGTGTCTGCAGCCAGAGCTGGGGTGTGGAGCTGGCCGGGTAGGGTGTCCTCCAGAGACGTTTCTAGTTACCACCCAAGGTGGCTGTGGAGTAAACAAGATGGGCAGGTGAGGAAGGATGCTTCCCAGGGAGGTGGGAGGAAGAGGATGGTGGGAGGAAGGGAGCTGGGCTCAGTGCTGGATCAGCCCAGGCCGCCGATTCTTTGCCCTGCCTGAGTTAAAAGTCCAGAACTGAGTGTCAAACAGATGCTGGTGTCTGTCCTGGCTTTGCCTTTTAGTAGGCACTTAAATGGAATTCCTAACCATGTTGTGGTTGGCAGGCCGGTGCTGGAGTTCTATTGCCTGTATTAATCCTGATTCCACCACCTGGGAGCCACGTGACCTGAGCCACCTATCCTAAGCGGGACCAGCTACATAATTTGCAGGGTCTGGTGCAGGTGCAAATGTGGGGCCCCTTCTTCAAACATTATTAAGAATTTTAAGATGATGGCAGCAGAGCATTAAACCAAGCATGAGACTGTTCTAAGTGTAGGGACTGTGTGATTGCACAGGGTATACTCTGAGCCTCAGTTTCCTCATCTGCAAAATGGAGAAAATAGTAGTATATCCCTCATGGGCTTGTTGTGAAGTTTGAGAAAGATAATGCAAGTGAAATATTAGGACACATGGTAAGGGTTTGATAAATGCTAGCATTGATCAGTGCAGTGTCAGCAATTTACTGCTTTTTTTTTGGGTCATTGGCAAAAGACAGTGGAGGGTGAAAGGACCCATAGTAGTGGCTCAGCTTCAGGACCAGGTCTGGACTTTGCTCTCTGCCCTTGGCTGCTTGTGGCTTGGGACTCTCACCTCCCTTGCAGAGCACAGATGCCTCTTCTGAGGGAGCAAGAGGCCCCTCGCCATGTGCACAGGCTGCACCGGTCCAGAAACTTCTACCTCCCAGGGGTGTACGCGGGATCCCAGGGCAGGCTGACCTTGCCCTGCGTTTCCCAAGATGTGGCCTGGGAGGAGGGCAGTAGAGGTTGGAGCTGTTTTTCTGCATTCATCTTTTATTTGCTGAAATATGGTCAAGTCAATTACCAACATCATAGCATTTTACCCCTAAAGATTTTAGTATGCCTTTCTGAGAAATAAGGACATTTTCTTATATATGCATAACCTTATTATAGACATCAAGATCTTTTTTTAAAAAAACAGCAATTTATGAAAGTTGAGCTAGGTAATGTGTGATAGTGCTAATTTGCTTTGCTAGGATGAAGGGCTGTTATCCAAATTCCAACTCAGCATGCTTGTTTAATTGTCGTTTGTGGAAAGCAGTGGCTTACAATTTTGGTAAAAAACATTCTGGAACACCTGCCTCACTGCCCCAATGTGTTAGATGAAAATCACTTCCTGGGGAGTCTTTCTGTCTCATTTCCTTAGCTGGGGTCTCTTCTGTCTTCCGCCCAAACTATCCCAAGGCCCTCCAGAAGGGTCTCCTGGCCTCTGGAATAATACATCCCTCATCCCTTCATTCCCAGCCAAGAGAGAGGGCTCTTGAAAAGGTAACCTGAACCCTGTCTGTCCCTTACTTAAAATCTTCCAAAATCTCTCTGTTGCCTACAGCAGGAGTCTGCTGGCCCCTCCCTTTGTATGGCCCATGGGCCATGAATGATTTATATATCTTTAAATTGTTGGAAAAAACCAAAAGAATGATTACATTTTTGACACACGAACATGAGATATTTAAATTCTAGTGTCTATAAATAAAGTTTTATTGGAACATTGCCATAGACATTCATTTATATATCTTTTATGGCTGCTTTCACACTATAGTGGCAGAGTTGAGAATTGCCACAGATCATTACAGAAAAGTTTGCCCACACTTGAGCTGTGGGATGAAATCCAGGCTTCTTGGCATGGATCTAAGGTCCTCTGTAGCTGACACCTGCCTGCCTCCCTGACCCCTCTTCCCTTCTGTTGCCCTATATGCTCTTAGGAACTGCCAACTGCCACGAGATCCCCTGCATGGACCATTTATATATCTGTGCTTTGCTCCTTCTCTTCTCTCTATCCTTCAATCGTTCTTGGCTGACATCACTGACTCATCTCTGCAGAAATCACCTCCTCCAGGAAGCCTTCCTGACCCCCTCCTTTCCTTTCCACCTGTGCTGCTTTAGTGGCTCCCTGTTTGGATAAGAAAAATAGGGAGAAGCCCAGAGACTCTGGGAGCTTGGCAGCCAGTTCGCTCAGCACCGAGGAAGAAGGCCTGGGGCTGAAATGGCTCACCAGGTCAGCAGATGTGCCTGGTACATGCCAGGTGCTCTAGAGATGAAGACCGCAGGTGCAGGCCCTGTCATTGTGGGGTTCACATTTCAGTGGGGGAGACAACAGTTAACGCATGTATTAACAAATGTATGGGGACTGAGATTTCAGTCTTCCTAAGTGCTCTGGCAATGGGCTAAGAAGTGGTGGAGGGTGAGTTGTCTAGTTGAGGAACCCAGGAAGGCCTCTGAGGAGGTGACATCTGAGTCCTGAGTGAGGCAGAGCACTGGGCGGCCAGACACTCTGGAGCAAGAGGGAAGATGAGATCTCTTTCCATTTCCTTATCGGCCCCAGGGAGACGGTGGGAGGCAGTCACTTCTCTTCCCCTAGGTCCACAGCGCCGGCAGTCTGAAGCTGTCAAGTCAGGCTCCTCCCTCGGGGTGGGCTGCTTGGCTCCTGTAGGAGCCTTCCCTAGAGCCTCCCAGCTTTGATCCCAACCACAGGACCTAACCGGCGGCCCCGTTTTGCCATCTGTGAGACGACCGGGATTTTCGAGCTGAGGGGAACCTCAGCAACGGACCTGTCTTTATTCAAGCGGCGAAACTGAAACCCAGAGCAGTTGCGTCCTTGCTCATTGGGCTAATCAGAGCCAGAGCCGGAGCCAGGACCAGAATCCTGGTCTGCTGATCCTTGGAGAACAGGATCACTCATCTCCTTTTGATTTGATTAGGAGATGCTGGGAGACATCAGTTGGCAGAATTGGGAGAAAGCCATGAAAGGAACCCCTTGGATCCGTACACCGCCTGAGAGAAAGGCCCACTGGGGGAGCTGCGCTGCTTCCTTGAAGGGGCTCCTCTCATGATCCCCAGGGCTGTGTTGCCGGAGGGGTCCAGGGGCACTGTCCGGAGCTGCCGGCCTCTAATCCCACCAGTTTAATTTAGCTCCCGTCTCAGGGAGGTTTGCTAATTATAGATAGCGGGCCCTGCTGGGAGCTATAAATAGGGCAGGAGGCACCTGTTCCATCATTCGTAGGCATTTAGCAAGGCACCTACAAAGGATTTGACCACTGGGCTGGGCATGGTGTGGGCACAGAAAGCCCCCGGAGGCCTTGAACTGTGCTCTTCATCTACAGTTGAGTCAGGGGACGCCCGTGTGAACTGTGGCGGGGGTCAGGAGCATGACCTAGAACCCAGACTGTCAGAGTTCAGATTCTGGTTTCGCCACCAGCTGGCTGTGAGATCAGGGAAGGTCACCCAACCTCTCTGTCCTTCCGTTTTCTCATCTGCCCAATGGAGGTCTTCATATCTACCAAATGTGGCTGTTATGAGGATGGGATGAGTGCATTAAGTTCATGTGTGAGACTGTGTGTGTGTGTGTGTGTGTGTGTGTAGTTGTCCCCCAAATTGGTTCCAGGACTCCTATCCCACCCGTGTATACCAGAATCTACACATACTCAACTCCCAAAGTCAGTCCTATGGAGCCCATAGATATGAAAAGTCAGCTTTCTGTATACGTGGTTTTTGCATCCCGTGAATACTGTATTTTTGATCTGCATTTGGTTGAAAAAAAGTCCACATAGAAGTGGACCCTCACAGTTCAAACCTGGGCTGTTCAAGAGTCAACTGTACATACGTAGAGTAGCCTGGCATATTAAGTGTAATGGAATTGTTTGCTGTTGTTTATTATCCTTTGAAATGGCCCAAGGACAGCTTCAGCCACAGCCTGCCAGGAGTGCACCGACTTGCATGGAAACTGGGACTGGGAAGGAGGCTGAGTTCCAGTCCCTCCCAGCCCTCGATGAAGCGGTTCTGTGAGGCTGTTAGGAGTGTAGGTTCTTTAATCTGGGGTTCTGTTTCAACTGTCACTTCCTGTTTGACTTCCCCTCTGTAAGTCTCCGTTCTTCCTTGGTAAACTGTGGTGCCATAGCAGTGAGCATTTCGTGGGGTTACAGTGAGGATTAAATGAGGTGATACCTGCAGAGCCCTTGACACCATGCTTAACACACAGTGAATGTAAACAGTGTAAGTCGTTATTGTTCATCCTCTTCCTCTTGTGTGACCTTGGCAGGTCACCGGCATCTCCAGGCTTCACATCCTGTAGTTCTCCAACCTGGAGAAAGGACCAGCTTAGAGGGCAGACGGCTGGAAGTCGGGAGATACCCAGGTTGTTAGGGTTGCACCTGTTGGGACCCTGTGGCACCCTCTCTTGCAATGCTGTTTGCTTCCCGAGTTGCTCTCATCTTGCCCCAGCTGGGTTCCAAGCACGAAGGACCATACACAGCAAGGGATGAACACTTAGGAAGCACATCCCCAGCAGAGAGTTTTGTTTATCATGACATAGGAAAAAGAATTAAAGGGATAGGGAATTATTTGTTCTATCTGGAGAAAGGCGGGCCAAGACACAGAGGTGGGGGACAAGATACTGGGAGCTCTTCTGGGAGAGGAGCACACTTGCTTTCTCCTGCAGCTGAGAGCAAGGCCATCAGAGTGGAGGCTTTAAAGAGGTAGATCTCCTAGAGAAGGGTGAGTTGCCTGGCCTTAGACATGCTTGAAGTAGGAAGAACGTGGACCAGGCATGCTAGTCGAGGGTCTTGCTACTCAGAGTGTGGTTAGAACAGCACAGGTCCCAACCCAGACCTGCAGAACCAGAACCTGAGTGTTAACAAGATCCCCAGGTGAGCACATAGACCACATGGAGGATGGAGGAGTGCTGTTCTAGACCAGTGGTTCTCAGACCAGGAACCATTCTCTTTAATCCACAGCTGAGAAAACAGACTAGCACATGGCACCTGGGCCTCCGAGTGCAGGTTCTCAGTGTCCTGGTTCTCGCCTTGAACCAGTAGCGTCAGCCTCACCTGGGAGCTCGTTGGAAATGGAAATTCTCAGGCCTCACCTCCAAGCCAGTGAATCAGAACCTCTGGGGGTGGGGCCCAGGTGGCTCCAAGGTACCAGCAAGACCGATAGCCAGGAGCCAGAGCACCGGTTCTGGGGCCACGCTGCACATTAGAATCTCCTGGGGAGATAACAAAGCAAATGCCTGGATAGAACCCAAAGAGCGTTCGGGTGTGGCAGGGGTGCTGGGAACTTTAGAGCTCCCCAGGTGATCCTAACATGCAGCCAGGATTGAGAGCCAGTGCTTAGCCTCATGAACTGAGCCTCAGTTTTCTCAGCTGTCAGTTGGGTAGACTAACCCCTGTTTGCCTGCCAGCCAAGTGAAAGTGCTTTGGGAAGTATTATCATGTAGCTCCCTGGGTCCTGGAAAAGCAAGGGGGAGTGGGCTTCCCTCTGTCCAGAAATATGCAGCCGGGATCCCTGTGCTGGGGGAGGCAGGATTGGACACCCACCATGGCCTTGGGTGGGATTGCAATGCGGTGGCTTGCTGATCCAAGTACTAAGTGCTGCAAAGACGATACCCTGCTGGATGCAGCAGCCCTGCTCCAGAAAGGGAAATTGATGGTGTCTTGAGAGCCCAGTTCATGCATCCTGCTCCTTTTGTGCTTCCCACACTGTGCCACCAGTGCTTAATTCTGGGGCTCACCTTTAGTAGGGTCTCTTGCTCTGTGCTCAGGGAGATGGTTCCATTTGCATCATCCCAGGATCCCTTGGATTAGAACTGTAGGGCTGTTCCTCCACCTCGCTCTGCACACTGGAGGTGGCAAGAATGAGGTTTAGAGAAATATTTACCCAAAGTAATCCCTTCGCTATGCCACTGCCCGTCTCCCAGGAGGCTGGGCAACAAACACAGAGTTCTGGTCAGCATTTATTGAGGGGACAAGCTGAGCCTTCCAAGGGCCAGGACAAGGCAGGAACGAGGCAGGGTGGTGGTAGGGTCTCCAGTCCCAGCCCCTGCAGTGGCCAGGGCCTGGGGGTTCCTGAAAGTAGCCAAGGGCTCCCACTGCAAAGGGGCACGTGCACCATAAATGCTGGATTCAAAAGCATCATGAAGCACGAGATGGAAAGGATGTGGAAAGGAATCACAATGTTATCTTAGAAATGACATTATATGCATTACTGAGTGTCAGGAGGCACCACTCTAAGTATGACCTTGTTGATCCTTGACCACTCTGTGAGCTGGGTGTCATCATTTCTCCAATTTTACATGAGCAGCTGCTCCTCCGAGGTCTGTGGTGGTCAACCTCTGCATTTCACAAATGGGGAACTAAAGGCCGGAGATCAGGTAGGTGCCCTATGGTCCTAATGAGTGAGTGGCAGAGAGTCAGGTCCCAGTCGCTAAAGCACATCCTGAAAAACAGAGGATCTAGCAAGACCTCTTCTTCATTTTCAGTCCGGGATGACTTGAATACAGAGTGCCTAGATTAGGTAACACCAGACAAAATACTTCACAGGATATTTGTGCTGAAAAGATTCTGAGGCAGTCATCTAGGACAGTGATTTTGGAAATTTTTAGACCATAGCCCACGGTATCTAGCACACTGCACATTGTGTGTATATCTCTACATTCATAGGCATATACTATGCTGGATTTTATGCACACACACATATATACACACATATATAACTCATAGAAACAAAAAGTTCGTGAAACAATGGCTATTCTTACCACACGATATGTAGCTTGAGGAAGTCTATTCTTTCTTAAAATCGTTCTTTCCAGTTTATTATAAAGAAATTACAAAGGATATAAATGAAAGTCAGATGAAGAGATATACAGGGTGAGCCTGGGAGGGTCCCGAGCACAGCAGCTTCTGTCCTTGTGGAGTTGGGATGTCAAGGTTTCTATTCTATTCCATTTTATTAAAAAATATTGCTCATAACCCATTAAATAGATTTCATGATCAACAACCAGGGGGCTCAGGGCTCAGCCTGCCATTTGGACCCACGGGTGTGGTCCAGCTCTCATGCTTCCTCGTCACATGTCACACATCCGAGACTAACTGCAACGCACGGATGGCCACGGCCCCCCCCACCCGCCCCGCCCCTGCTCTTGCTCCCGAGACTTCGCTAAGAGTCTTTTTGGGCCATGTGCCGACCTGTCCTGTCCTGCACACAGGTTCCCTCCACCCACGCATGCGCTGCTCAGCTGCACTCACGCCATGGCCTGGGCTGGGCCACCGGACCATCTCTGGACGCTGCCTGTGCCAGTGCGTCTGTGCCCCCTCTGAGAACCGGAGCAGGGACCTGAGACTGAGTCCCAAGGAGTTCGGGGCTGGTGGATTTAAGTGCAAGGTATTTTGAGAGACGACTCATTTATCTGGGTCCATGCCACCTTGCTCCCATTTCTGAAATCCCCGTTACTCTGAAAAAGTAAGCATTTTTGCCTAATTCGTGGGCGGGAGGGGGTGGTTTCGGGGAAAGCTGTTCTGAGCAGATGTGAGGCAGTTTGTGGTGTCGTCCAGCCAGCTTCGTCCCAGTAGTCACACGTGTCATTGTAGAAATCTCAACCTGTTTGATTGTGAGGTGCGGCCCAGGCCTCATAGATGGACCTTATTGATTTTCTAAAATCGGAGACATTGGAATTCTAAGACACGTCTGGTGTTGAAGATTTGGGGTGAGGGATTGTGAACCTATAGTTATATTTGGAGTGTGTGTGTGTGTGTGTGTGTGATTGATTAATCGATGAACGGTTTTGGAGAGGAAATAGTGATAGTCGTCAGAAAGTACAGAGGGCTGGTTATCAGAAACTTGGCTGTGACCGGCTAGAAAACGCACCTCCAAGGGCTTTTGTGAGAAAAGAGGGGAGGTGGCTATGAAGCGCTTTGGAAACTGTAGCAGTCTGTACCTGAATGAGAGGTGTTGGGTGTGGTCTGGTTTCTTAAAAAAATTCCGAATTGCAGTTTCTAATCATGCACGCTTTCCGACTTCGGCAGAGGCCCACAGTGTGTAGGGTGGAAAGGTACCACTCATTTTGCTGCACCACAGTTGAAGAATAACCCAGAAAAATACAAAGACAGGGAGAATCATCTCGGTGGTCTTTGTAGCTTCTTTTCCAGCTACTCTCCCCTGTTCTAATATTTCCTTCTTCTTTGTTCTTCCTTCTTATCATATTTCAGATGCTTCTTAATGGGAACTGCTGACCACACACTGGTGTGCATTTTTCCTCCCTGCCATTAGCCTTGTAGGTCATTAAATCTATCCACTGCTGCTGCTTTTCTTTCCCTATAAAGTCTTCCACATTTCAAAGTTTTGAAAGCTCCTGCCTTAGGCCCTTGGGAACTCGGGGCTCCTAAGATTAGAGAAAGGTGTATCTGGCTTTAAATTAGGCACAGGAAAAAGCACAGATCTGGGCCCCAAGAGACACTTGGACATGTCTAAAAGAAATCAGACTTGAGGGCATGCCAGGCTTTAAGACAAGATTGAAGGTATGGGCTTTAGAATACCCAGGCTAGCAGACCTGGGACCTTGCCACGTGGGCAGTTGGAAATGAGATTCCTACCTAAGACTGTCCTCTCCAGGAGGGCTATATCCCTAAGAAACAGGTGGTCTAGCAAATATCTGCAGGAGAGCAAAGGTGGAAGATAAGGGAACTTACCTGTTTTGGCTTTGGCTTATGTGTGGAAGGATGGGACAATGTCTTCCATGAGAGTTTGTAATCATAGATCTACCTTCATGCAGGTTCAGGTTTGAATTTATACTAGAGAATATATACTAGAGAATTTATACTAGAGAAAACTCTAAGCTGCAAAATTAACCTGATATAGTTTGGGTTTGGTAACTCCGGAGTGTGTGTCAGAATCAAATGCAAATTCTCTCTGGAGGGATATACTCATAGCTCAAGCCTTGGAAGATTCCTGTAGGATATAGCTCCCCTGGAGGGGCAGCTTTAGGTAGGAATCTCATTTCCAACTGCCCACGTGGCAAGGGCCCGGGTCTGGTCGCCTGGGTATTCTAAAGCCCATACTTTCAGTCCTGGCTTAAAGCCTGGCACGCCTTCAAGTCTGATTTCTTTTAGACATTGTCCGAGTGCCTGTGCTTTTTCCTGCACCAGCTATTCAAACATAAGTTTTCACCCTCAAATTTACAAAACAGATGAGGAAAGAAGTCACCATGAGTGAAAGTCAGCAGAAACAACAAATTAGAAGAATCGAATTCCTAAGGGTTTCACCCATTGGATGGATAATGTGTTTTAAATGTTTGAAAAAAATGAGGAAGAAACACTATGCTAATTTAAAAAATTCATGGATGTGTGAAGAAAAACAAATAGAACTTCCAGAAATTAAAAATATAATAATTGAAACTGAAAACAAAATATTCAGCAATTGGGGTATATATATACACATATATATTTATTTATTTTTACAGGTTATTTTTATAAGAAATATTAAGACAGAAATTCTGAATGAGGATATGTCAGGGATAATATTTTTTTAAAAGTAATTTACATAATTTTACAGGATTCACTGTGTTGTAATGTATTGGAAAGAAAACAGATTCTGGGCCCAGGCAGGCCTAATTCAGACTTGAGTGTTTCATTTAGTGGCTGTGTAACCTTGGGTCACATTGTAACCTCTCGGATTCTCAGCTTCTTCTCGTGCAGTCTGACTCCGCAGATTGCTTAGAGGGCTCCATTAGACAGCTTGAAGGGTCTGGGTTGCCCTTTTCCCTTCACTTCCCTTGGTTCTGGAGACTAAACAATCCCCCCACCTTCTTCTCCCTTGGGAAGGGTCCTACAATTTCTCATTTAATTAAATCAGCTCCTCAGATGAACAAAGGGACTGTGTTCATAATTGCTGATAGTTCCTCCAGGGACTGGGATTTGTGCTAGAGTTACACACATCTATCTGGAAGCCCGTGGACGAGACTGGCGGCTGAAAGGCAGGTCTCCAGCCAGAGAGTCAGGCCTGGGCAATGAGGCTCCGGCGACACCTCCCATCCCAGGGTGGTGATGGATGGCAGGGTTCTGATTTTAAGAGGGGCCTGAATGTGGTTAACATGGTGACAGATACGGATCTTGGTCGGGCACAGCCTGCAAATCCTGATTAATCTAATCCCAACCCCTTGGGAAATCTGAACTTTGCATTGAGTTTGAACTCTTTGCTTGGGCTCAGGGCCCAGGCTGTGACATCGGCCTTCAGGCATCCTGTGCCCTGTCTCCTTGGTCAGCTCTTCTAGAGGACAGGCTCTGCCAGGGCTGTCCCAGCGGGCAAGCTCCCTGAACAGGGGTGAGGGGGAAGGAGGAAACAGGAGGGACCTGAGTAGGGGTGCTCAGGGGCAGAACTAGCCATGGGGCTGGAGCCCCTTCCCTCCCTTTCTCCTTCCTTCCCCCCCTTTCTCCTTCCTTCCCCTCTCTCTTTCTCCTCTTTTCTTCCCACCTTCTTCTTTTGCCTTCTCTCTGTTTTTCTTTTTCCTCTTTTTATCTCCCTTATTCTCTCTATAGCAGAGGAATGCAAGACCATTTTTAAAATCCCATTAAACGAGTACAGTGAGAATTTGGGGTGTAGGTTGGGCATGGTGGCTCACATCTGTAATCTTAGCACTTTGGTAGGCTGAGGTGGGAGGATTGCTTGAGCCCAGGAGTTGAGACCAGACTGAGCAACATAGTGAGACCCCATCTCTACAAAAAGAAAAATTAGCCATGCATGGTGATGCACACTTGTAGTCTCAGTTACTCAGGAGGCTGAGGTTGGAGAATTGCTTGAGCCTGGGAGTTTGAGGTTGCCGTGAGCTGTGATTGCACCATTGCACTCTAGCCTAGGCAACAGAGAGACACCCTGTCTCAAACAAACAAACAAACAAACAAACAAACAAATAAAAACCGAAAATGACCAAAAAAACAAACAAAATAATTTAAAAAAAAAGAATTTGGGAGTAGGTCTCATCTGGGCTTGTTTCTACCCAGGACAATACTTGACATACAGTACATTTTTAGAAGCAGTTGGATGGAATTGTCCTGGACATTGGAGTAGCTTCTGAACCTTTCCTGGTCTGAGTCCAAGTTATGACAGGGGAATTCAACCCAGGAAGGGAAGCGGCAAACCTGAGCAGAGCCCACCTCAGGGAGACAACAGCAGGCTCCTCCTTCCCCAGTGACAGGGCTTAGCCTGCAGGGGACCTTTCTGCCCAGCTCAGCCTTGGAACTCAGCACCAGCAGGCCTGTGATGATGTCACTGGCCTTCCATGGGACAGCTGCAGCCAGCAGCAGGACACTCTAGAAATGCTAGCGGTAATTGGAAACTTTATTTTCACATGCTTCCCACAGCATTCACGCATGGTGAGAAGTGCTTCTGATGTGGGACTTTTCAGGTGGCAGCCCCGAGCAGGACCCCTGGGAGACCAGGGAGATCTGAAGCCAACTTCCATCTCCCCTAGACCAGGGCTCCCAGGGGCTGGGATGGGGGCACATTCCCCAGAGGGCTGCAGCTTTCTGTTGGTGGCATTCCATTCGGGTAAGCCTCTGGAGAGCCCATGGTGTGCATTTCTAGGCATTCATTTTCAAGGCCCCTTTCTTCTATTCCATTTAAAAAATTTTTATTCTTATTTGCCCATCACTGCTGCCGAATCTTGTCTGTGCAGCAGGTGAACAGAAGAGAAACGAGGGAAGAGAGAAACACAAAGAAGGATTCTAGGGGAGAGAATATTCCGTGGTGGCACAGCAACTGCCTTCACATGTCTGAAGGTCTGTAAAGGGCAGAGGCATCAGCTGGCTCTGTGTCCCCTGGTGAGAGAGTTGGACATTCCAGTGGGCGTGGGGTGGGAGGCTCACATCTGACACCTCCTGTGGGACAGCCACAGTGCTGGGGTCTTGCTCCTCCCCATGCTGGGGGCAGTTTCTGCTTCGGGAGATAACCTCTAGCACGGTACCGATCAGAGCTACCACTTACTAACCACTCATCCTGTGCCTGGTACTAAGTGCTGTACCAGCTCAACTCATTTTCTTCCCACAACTACCTTCCCGGGTGGGAACTACCATGAACATCATTTTACAGGTGGGGGAAAGTGACTGACAAGAGTCCAGTGCCCAAGGTCACCCAGAGAGTTGGTGGCAGGGGCTGCGTGGGGACCAAGGCAGTCCACATCAGGCTTCCTGCCCCCGGCTCTTTAGCCCCGGGGTCTGCCTCTCAGCCACGTTTAAATTGCGGGTTGAATCCACCAACTGGTGTCTTCCACACCTTTTCCTCTACCTTCTTTTTATCATAGCTGTAACTGTCATATTAACATGTTACCTTACACAATGGCTGAAAAGATGGCACTTGGGGAAAGAGCGCTCAGAAGGGAAAGCTCTCTCCCTGTTTCCCCACCCCAGCCCCATCACTGTTTACTCCTTTCAGGGAGAGCTTACTATCAGAGTTGTCATCTAAAAATGGAATGGCTCGGCGGAGAGGGACTTAGGAGGGGGAAGGTGACCACTCGCAGGAGGCTGGTGCTGGCTACAGGACAGGAGGACTAGAGGACACTAAGGGTCCAGTCTAAGGAGGACAGTCGCTGAGGGTGGCCTTCACTGGATCCGCCCCCCTCCCTCTCCCCGCCCCACAGAGACAGGTGCTCCCAGAGGGTGGCTTGGCTGGGGAGGCAGCGGCTTCCTGGCCCTTTTCACCATCTGCCTGAGATTGCACTTGCTCCCGTCCACCCTGCCAGCTTGACTGCACTCCCTCCTCCAGGCTGTCCTGCACGCCCGATTAATCTCCCCAAATACTGATTTCATGATGTCACTCGCTCTTCTGAACTCCCTCTGTGCTCAGAAGCCTCAACTCTTCTACCCCAAAGTCAAAGCTTCTGCCCTCTGACCTCAGCTTCCCTTCCCACCCTCCCCTCCCTCACCTGCCCCCCAAGAACCCCCACTCGAGCTGGACTGGTCTGCAGCGAGCCCTGAGCATGCCTTGCAGACACACTGGTTCTTACCTGGGACTCCCTCCTCCTCTCCACTTATCCCAGTTCCTCGTTTGTTCAGGGCTCAAAGTCTCTCATTCACTCAGCACTCAACTATTATGTGCCAACTCGATGCTAGGAAGAGGCTGGGGAAACCGAGACATAAAGACACATTGCCAGCCCTTGAAGATCTCTCAGTCTGGCTGATCAAAGGTGGGTGGAAGCACCTTTGGTCAGTGTGGTGAGAGCCACTTCAGGCCATGCACAAAGCCTTCCTCTTCCAGGAAGCCTTTGTTGATTGCTCTGTCACTGCGGACTCACTGCGAGCCTGGTGGATCCTCATCTCTGTTTTTCTCTTTTAGTTCCTTGTTTTCCGCCCGGTGTAACTCACTTTCTTTTATTGCCAATATCTCTTGGACTTTAGCCCTAGGGAACATACCACACTGCCTGGCTCTGAACCCTGTGCCTGAGAGTAGGAATGTGCACTGACATTGCGCTCGGATTACAAAGCCTGTTCACATCTGTGATTCCCCTTGCTTCCCGTGACACCCCTACGGGACAGGCAGGACAAATGTGATGAGTCCCAGTTTGTGGAGCGGGCAGTGACTTGCTCACAGGCACACTGTTGGTAAGAGGCAGAGCTGGGACTAGGGCTGGGGTCTTGCGGAGGGTGTGCCACACAGACACGCGGAAGGATGGATGGATGGAATCTGTCACATGGACTCTCCCCCGGGCCTGCAGGGTGTAGGGACGTGTTAGGGGAGGATGAGAAGGCAAGAGGAGGATCTTGCAGCTGAAATTCAGGGAATTCGTTAAGGACAAGGAAGGTACAGGGGGCAACCTGGGCTGGTTGGATAAAGGGTGGTTTGAACCCCTAATTCTTCTCGTCTAGGCATGCCACTCCTTCTCTTCCTCCATGGAGACTGGGAATAGCTGGGTGGAGGAAGGGACAAGGAATGGAGGGGTGTGTGCTGGGGCTAGGTCTGGAAAGGGTGGAAGAGAGGACAGCAAGGTCTGTGGAAAGGGGGTCACCAGGTGACCTGTCACTTCTACCTGTAGTAGCATGGCTCTCAGGAGGATCAAAGTGCATCAGAGACGTGGGTTTCTTATCACCCAGAAAGGAGGAAAAGCTTCAGGCTCAACTACACTGCTTAAAAAATTCAGAACTCTACGCAGTTACATATTTAGTGGAACTCAGGACAGTGTGCCCAGAAAGTGGAATCCCAGCTCTTTCTCACCCTGGCTGTTGATTTTTTTGGCTTTGCCATTACAGCAGAGGTGCCTTTGTGAACACGAGCTAGTTGAAAAGCCTGGGCCTTTGAAGCTCAGCTGTTTTGAGCTACCCGTGTTTGAAAAAGAAAAATCTTACCTTGCTTTAAGAATAGCAAAGTATATTTCTTTAGCCTGGGCATGAATTAAAAATAGTTGAACTTTTTTTTTTTTGCTCAAGTTTAAAAATAAAAAAAAGTCACCTTTGGGCTGAGACCAAGAATGGAAACTTTCAGGGCATGAGAGTAACTTTTTCCCCATCTGTTCTGGGCAAGGGACGATAAGGCATTTTGATGGAAGGTTGTGTATAAACATCAACCACGAGTCTCACTACTTTATCGCCTTGCAATGTCTGCTTTGTTAAGATGTCCTCAGTGAAAGACCATCTCCCTTCTGGCACAAGTGAATATGCATAGTACAGGGGAGACATGTAATTGAATATAAGCAACTAATTGAAATAGGCAAAGGAGGAGGTGATTAAAATTAAGCTACAGCTTCTACAAAGGTGGCTTTATCACATGAAGTACAGGTTAGTACTACAAATGGCCCATTACCAAAGCTGTAGATTGGGCAATGACAAGTGTCTAGAGAGAAAGCCGGGCCTAGGGGATCGCATTGGCAAGCTAGAGTAGGATGAGGGCACCTTTGAATTTTCTTTAAAAGAAATCTGAACCGTCCTTGACTGCTGTAGTTACCGTTGAAGGGTATTATGGTTAAAGCTTTGTCTGTCTGAGAGCGTCTATTTTTATAGTTCAGTATTATTAAGGTATGAAGAAGCTGTTTTATGGATGTCAATTTTACTGTTTCTGACAACAGCTTGTGAGGAAGTATACATTTGTGCAACAGACTGCCTCGGGTTTTAATTCTAAATTTAGAAGCCGCCTTCAATGGGTGCCGAAATCAGTTATACAAAATTCAGGTGCTTACTCTAAAAATCTGAATACTCATGAGGCTGGTGTGGTCCCTGGTGGAAGTTTGGGAAATTGGGGGTTGTCAGGGTGTGGCACAACAGCTGTGGACGGGGCCCTGGACATGCACATCAATGTCTATTTATTGAGCAAAACCAGCGTGGATGGAGAGAGGACGATCCCTCCAAGTACCCATCTGGGCCTCAGGGCACCCTGGATTTTTGTTTTGACTCACTTACTTGCTGTGTGACCTTGGGCACGATGCTTCCCATGGCAGCCGTGGTTTCCTCCTTGATAAAATGAGGCCATTGAATCCTATAAGCCCTAGGGTCCTTTCCAGATCCCAAACATGCACACATTCAAAGCTAAGAGTTTTAGCTCTCTCTTATCTGGGCTGTTTGTAGTGGTCAAAACTGTTAACGTATTGCAAAACTTCTCTACTGGTTAAAGTAGACATCGTCCTAAGTGCTTTGAGTGTCCCTGTCACCTTCCCCCTTCCCTGAAAGCCTCTGGACTTCCCCTTGAGGCAGTGACTGAAAGCTCACTGTCCAGCACAGCAGGGGTGTCCAGCCTAGGCCTGTGGTGTCCATTCTGAAGGTCATGGCCCTGCCTTTCCCATTGTTAAATATGTTGAACCATCCCTCTGGCTTCCGGGTACAGCCTCTGGGAAATCAGCACAAATGATTTCACCTTCCCAAGGCTCTGTTCCTGCACCTGAGAACGGAGCAACTCGTAAGCCGTGTAGTGGAGGTGTAGTTATGGGGTTGGGGTCCCAAGCCTGGACCACCTGGGTTCAAGTCCTGGCCCTGCCGCTTATTAGCTGTGCGATCTTGGGCAAGTCATGTAGCCTTTATTACCTCAACTCATTACCTACCAAATGGGGATCATGATAGCATTGACCTTATTAAGCCGATGGTGAGATCAAATAATACATGTGAAATGCTTGGGATAGAATCAGCACTGTAGAAGTGACAGCCCTGTCTGTGTGTGGGATATTAGTATATGCACCTGTATCACCAGGCTTTCTTATGTATCAAGTGAGATAACCATTATACACTGAGTGAGATAATGTGTATAAAGCCCTTAGCACGATGTTTGACAAATAGTTTTTAGCAAATGTTAGCTCTTATCTAAGCAGGTCCTATTGGAAAAAGATAGTTCCATTTTGATACAGTTGCAGTTAGTGTCTCATCCAGGATCTATGCTATTTTTAATTGAAAAAAATGGGTTTCGATACATTTTTCAGGAGGAGCCTTTCCCCTGTCCCCATCTCTCACAAAGCACACGGTCCCTCTGTCATTTCCAGTAGTGCAGGGCTGGGCCACTGGTGGAGGCAGGAAGGCTAGCTAGAGAGTGGAAGCGGCGCTTGAGAAGAGCTCTAGCTGCTTGCTTGAGAAAGCTGCAGCGTGAGAAAGGTCCCTGGTCCCATACCCCACAGTTTGCTTGGGACATTGGCAGAGGGAAGGAGATTAAGGAGGCAAGAAGATGTGGAGGCTGGGCCTAAACTCCACCCATGGCCTGGCTGTGGGGATGGGAGGCCTTGGTTGGTGCATGTCTTCTCAGGGCCTCCTGGCCACATTCGGGAGGTCCTATGCTAAGGATTACTCTGCTGGGGACAGTCTCAAGGACACTAGAGACCTCTTGAGTGCACCTCTTGGGGGCTGAGGAGCCAGCTATTTAACATCCTGGAAACCCGATGGCCACGTCCAGAGCCGCTTGGAGGAGAAGTGAAGGCTGCAGGCTGCATGGACCATGAACCACCTCTCCTGGCTCCATGCTCTCCAAGTGGCTTTGATCTGGCCATGCTGCTTCTCTGAGCCTCAGTGATAGGGTGGAATTAGCTAGATCAGGGGCTTTCAAACTTAATTTTTTTCCCTGAGACCTACAATAAGATACCTTTTCTTTCTCACCCTGATATACATGTCCATGTGTATAATTCAACAAAAGTTTCATGCGGCAACCATTTTAACATGCAATACTCTCTATTTTCTATGCTGCTGTTAGTTTGTATTTCAGTTGGAAAATGCTGATTGTGAATGATTAAATTGGTTCTGTGACCTGTTGATGGGTCATATCCTGCAGTTTTAAACAGTTCATGCTAAATAATAGGGGAGGGTACTCGAGCGCTGTTATGGTGTGATTCTGCTGGGTCAGGAGTGAGGGGACAGTGGGTTCCTCTGTGTCGGGCCAGAGACTGCTGAAATGTCTCGTGTATTAGACCAACCAGATTTTCAGTTCCAGAGGTGGAGCCAGGAGCAGGTTCCTTTTCTACTTTCATTTTTTTCCCTCAAAAGCAAGTGGGTAAAATCTACAGAAACACATAGACATAAAGGTATGGGTGCTGTAGCTGTAGGGCTATAGCTCCTTTTCCAGGATTCTTCCCGCTCAGTGGGAACGAAGGGAGGATCCTTAGCTGAAGAGGAAAGCGGGGGGTGACACCTTCTCATCCAGTGGAGGGCAGTTGGTGGCGTGGTCTCAACAGGTTCTCAACCAGGCTGGGTCCTTAGCTTCCCCACCGGTGGGGCGCTGGAGTCAAGCTGCAGTGCCCCTGGCTGGGCACACATGGGGCGGGTATTGGAAACATTTCACAGTGACACGGCTCAGGCGCCGGAATATTCCTAGAGCAGCGTTCCACCGTGCCAGGTGCCAACCATGAGCTGCTAGATCTCAGGGTGGCCTGAAGTCCCAGCAGAGAAGGCGGGGTGATGGTGGTGGGCACGCAGGAGTTCATGGCAGCAGCTGCGAACTAAGATGTAAAACCCATTTGGGGCTGCACCAGTGTGCACGTCTCCATCCCGGTCCTGAACATATGCCCTGTTGCCTTAGGTTGTCCCAAAGAGACCACCGTTAGACCCCACCTCTTATAGATCAGCTGCGAGTGGTCTGACTGCCTGCCAGGTGTTTCCAGGTGACAGAGGTGGGACTGACCAAGGGCATGGAGAGTGACTGCTTTCTGGGGCTGAAGCCCCCAGGAAAAATAACCCATCAGTCCTTTTCAAGCGTGTGGCCAGAAGCCAGTCACTCCCATTCCCGTTGTGCCTTTGGAGCCTCAGTGCTGTGCTATGAGGAAGTCGTATCAGCAGCTCTCTACACCCAAGGTGTGCAGGCTGCAGCCACTGTAAAGAAAGAAAGTCTTATTAGAAAGCGCCATTGTTTGGGGAGGCCCAAGGCCCAGCCGATGGGGACCTTGCCGGGGGTTCTGTGTCAAGATGCCTTCCAAGTGTCTGCTTCTTGAGTTCTTGTGTGCCTTCTACCCTCTTCCATCGGGAGGGGCTGAGATCTTATTTGGATTCCAGGATTTCTGTCTCAGCTTCTCTTGAGACACAGCAATGTCCCCAGCTGGCAGGGGCAGCCTCCCCGGGGCAAGCAGTGGAATCTATATCCTCTGTCTCAGGCCCGTCCGTTTCTTCCCTGGCCCACTCACTGCGGATGTCTGTGGGCAAGAGGGTCGGTTCATATCCATTTTGATGTGGGAGCCTGTCCCTTTGGAACTGACCAGAAACCATGGTCTCTTTTCCCCTAGGACTCTTGTCGGCTGATACTTTCTCTTGCCCCCGACATCCCAGTGCTGGATTCAAGCTGGTGAACCATGGTCGGAGTTTTCAGTTGCTGTCTTCCAGGGCCTTGTCTGTTCCACTCTCCCCTCCCTACTCATCAGCAGTGTCGTGATCAGACTGGTCTGACGGAGTAGCTGTCTCCTCGCAGCTCAGCCTGCATGGGTGCTTAGCCATCCCTGTCCACACTCCAGGGGCGGTGCTGCCAGGGTATCCCCTGGCTCATGAGGCCTGTCCTACCATCTGTGTTCTCATTTTTTTTTTTAAGATCAG
>VBSM01003143.1:47210608-47245358 GCA_008086735.1 Cheirogaleus medius
TTTTTAGTAGAGACGGGGTCTCACTCTTGCTCAGGCTGGTTTCAAACTGCTGACATTGAGTGATCCTCCCGCCTCGGCCTCCCAAAGTGCTAGGATTACAGGCGTGAGTCACCGCGCCTGGCCCAAGGACCACCCCTTTGAAGGAGTTTGAGGCCTGTCTTCTGGATGCTGCTTTACTGTTAGAAAGCATCCTCTTCAGCCGTGATTGAAACAGGAAGACAGAGCTTCCTTTCCCCATCCGGGGAGACTTTCTCCCGGCCTGGAGGGCCACGCCTCACTCCTCAAGATAGCGAGGGAAGAATTTACCCCAGTAAGTTCAGCACTTCCAGCCAGTATGGGGGATGCCAAAAGGGGTAGGACACTTGCGTTTCCTTCTCAGTAGAGGTTTGATATGACAGAAACTGCCTGGGTTTCACTCCTGTCTCTGACTAGTTGTATAATCCTGGGAAAATAGCTTCTCTGCTCCAGGCCTCGGCTTCCTTGCTTATAGAGTGTGCGTATTTAGAGCACCAACCTCAGTGTTGAGGGCTCCTTGTGACTGTAAGGTTAATACCTACAAGGTGTTTAGCACGGTTCCTAGTCAATGACAGCAATTTATGCCCAGCAGCTCTGCCGTACGTTAGTCTAGTCCATTAACGGTCCAGAGTGGGCAGACAGCATCCCCGTCCATGACACGTACCATCCGTGACATGTAGCGCATCATGATTTTTCAATTCCTTATTAGGTTCCATCTCAACCCTAGAGTGTAAGCTCCATGCGGCAGGCACCTTGCCGGTCTTGATTGCCACTGTATCCCCAGTGTCGTAGCAGATGCTCAATAATTACTTGTTGAATGACTGAGCTCTGTGAATTAGTTAGATGTAGCAGGTAGTACTGATCCATTTGACAGAAGAAAAAACTAAGGTCCAGAGACATGAACTGACTCTCCTACGGGTTTCATAAGGTGTCAGCAGCAGAGCTGGGGTGAGACCCCAAATCTCCTGAGTCCTGGTGCTGGCCTCCCGCCTTGATGTGCTGTTGCCTCCACCCTGAGTTATGCCCACAGATAGGCTGGAGCAGGGGATGAAAGCTGAGCTGCTAGCAGGTCAGCTCACGGATCCCATCCACCCTGCTGCCTGGCCCTCTGTGTGCACCGACATGTGTGCACGCTGGGAGCCAGAGGTGCTAGGGCTCGGAGACTAGCGGTGTCTGCTACGTGAACTCTTGCCAAGGGACAGCTTTGGGGAAGGCTTATTTCTGCCCCTAAGCCAAGTGGGGGAGGAACACATGAGCATGTGCCCTCTTGAAGCAGGCATTGTCCTCAATATAGGGTTCCAGGTGCCGGGCGTGGGTGCAGGGTGAGGCTGCGTGATTGCGCCAGGCATGTTGTTTGGCCTCCCTGAGGTGGTGCACAGATTGCCGTTCTCTAAATAGGAGGTCCAACACCTGAGGCTCTGGTACCAGGCACCATGTCCCTTTTTTGGCTTCTCGTGGGGCTGGAAGGGACCTCAGGGGCCATTTTTTTTTTCATTCTTTTCCCTCCATACAAGACTGTACCAAATATATTCTAGAGATATTATTTGCTCTTAAAAAAGCTCAAGATATAGGCCTGCCCACATCTGGAGGTTTTTCTAAATCAAGAGTTGGCAGATGTTTTTTCTGTAAGAGGTCAGATAATATTAATAAATATTGTAGGCTTTGTGGACTGTGCTGTTGCAGCTACTCAGCCATACCTTTGTGACCTGAAGTCAGCCATGGAGAATACAAACAGGTGAGCATAGCTGTGTTCCAGTAAAACTTTATTTACAAAAACCCACACAGGCTGGCTGTGGCCCTCAGGCTGCTGGTCTGCTGACCCTTGTTCTAAATGGTTGTCTTTGGGGTCAGCCCATGTCTGCTGCTCTTGCTGGTCGTGGGTACTGCTTGAGTCAGATACTCCAAGGGAAAGGCAACTCCATGTTGACGTCTCTCCAAGGCCTCTGCCTCAAAACCCCTTCCAGAGATTGCCCACTCAGGAGAGGGCCTGGAAGGTTCTAGAAACATGTGCCTTTCATGCAGAAGGCTTATTGCACGTGGAAAGGCTGGCTTTATCCCCAAATTCCAGTGGATCTGGAAAGGGTGTGCAGAGGTGGCCCTGTCTTGGTGAGGCTGGATTGCTGCAAGAGCTTAGGCGCCTGGGTATTGGCTCGGTGCTCCTCCCTGCCTTCCTAAAGCCAAGAAAAACGGAAGGCCAGGGCTGTCTGAACTGGGGCATAGTGTTCAAGGTTTGGTGGGCAGGGTGAAATACAATGGGCTGGTTCTGTTCATCCAGCCAAGCCACATGGCTCCTTAATATGCATGGTGAGGGCTGCAGGTCTGTGGGGAGAAAGGGGACTCTTCAGCAGCTTGGAGTAGATGTCTGGATCCCAGGAGGTACGAGCTTCCGAGAAGGAAATTCAGCATGATTTTTTTTCCCAGCTCATCTTTGCACAAGGAGATTTTTATGGAAATCTGAACACTCCCAGCTACATACCCTGGCTATTAGCATCTTTCATTTTGACAGAGGAGTTTTCTTCCTCTGCTCTGATGGATTGCCCAGGCCGGGCCGGGTTCCCGTGTGGAGTTACCAGTGCTCTTTGGGGGGAACATTTGGTGTGGTAGAAAGATCCTGGTTTCTGGGACCAGATTTGTGTCTCGGCCATGCACCGTTACTTGTAATGGCCCTCAGGCAGGCTCTGTGACTTCCCTGAGCCTCAGGCCTCACCTGCCTGAAGAGGGGATGCTGCAGTCCTCACTGTCGCAGGGGGACTGAAGGAGAGTGGGTTTGCACCGAGCACTGGGGCTGACACGTAGGAGGTGCCCTAAAGGAAAACGAAGCTTCGGATGCTACCATCCAGGTCTGCTCACCATTCTAGGGGCTGTCTGTGCCCTTCCCTGACAAGGAACCACACAGTCATAATGTTTGAAAATGGGAAAAGAGACCTGAAAGGACAGGCTCCCGCATGAAGAGCGGGTGTTCTGGAGAGTCGGCCTGTCCCTTCCTCTCCCACTGCAGACTCTCAGCCAGTTTGGGGCCAGGCAGCACCGGGAATCTCGGGGCATTAACCTTCCCATGTACACTTCTCTAGAAGAATGGGACAGCAGTGGCCTGGGACTCGGGAGACCTCGACCTCTCTGCTTTGAAGAGCTTGTCTTGCCCTGTCCTTGTTCTGGCGATGAGCAGACTCTTGGAGGCTAAGGGGCTCCCTCTTTGTTCCCCTACACGAGTCGTCTTCTGTCCTTCTGCCCAGCACGCCCACTTTCCTGCTTCCTGTGCCCCCTTGTCTGTGATGGGCGGTAGCTGTGCTCCCCTTTTCTCAGTTCAGGGAGGAGCTGGGGGGCCCCAGCACATGATGAGCCAGTGGGCGGCGGGGAGCTGGCAGTTGAGTGGAGGAGCGGGGCTGGGGTGAGGACGAAGGGGGAAGAGGAGGAGGAGGAGGCAGTGGAGACAGCTCTCTCACTTACGCAGAAAGTGTGTGATCACAGCCAGCCCCGCACAGACTTTCCTCCAAAGGAGAAGGGAGTGAGAAAATGTAATTTTAGCGTCTGGCTCTTGACTGACTCCCTGTGGAGATTCCTTCTGGGCTGCGGTATTGGGTGTCTCCCTCCCCTCTGAGGGACAGCCAGGCCAGGGATGAGTGTCCGGGGCACAGTCATGGGATGGGAGTGGAGAGCCATGTGTGTGCCCCGGGGGCCTGGGAGGCTTGGATTCTGGGATAGCAGGGAGGTGACATCAAGGACACTGCAGGGGGATTTAGGGACAGGGTAGTGGGGTCAGCGGCCTGGCTCAGTCTGGGCTGAGCTATATTGGGTCTCTGTTCCTACACCGAGGTGTGCTCTTCCAGGCGCGAGGCCATGTTTTCCAGGCCCCGGTCCATGCCCTGCTGCCAACACAGGTGTGCATTTTGGTGGAGGTCTGCTGACCTCTCTGCAAACCAGGGCAGCGGAATATTACCTTGGAATCGGGGTTCTTGGAACAAGACCCTGCTGGGAAACTTGAAGTGCTGGGAGAATATGTTCCAGGCAAGGCCTGGGCGGTCTCCGTGCCCCACTGCCTGTGGCTCCTGGCACGGGAGATGCCAGGCAATATGCACTGCTGCTGGGCAGGCTATCAAGTGTGAAAATCAGACTCTGGGGAGATTATAAACCAAAGAGAACTCTCAGTGATTCGTGTGTGGAGGATTCACACTTGGTGGAAAATCGACTTAACATTTATATCCTACTTTCCCTCCCCTCGCCGTCAGTCAGTGTGTGTTAGGGGAGTAGAAACTCATTTAAATATGAATCTATGAAAGAATATAATTAGGAAGATAAATTGAAAAATGCATATAAATATACTTCCGTGCCAGATATAAATTACTTTATCCACACCACTGCACCCATCCATTAATCCAGAGAGTTGGGAGTTGTCTGTGGCTTGAAAGCCTCTTAGGAGATTTTCCCGAGGAACCCAACTATTAGGAACACCTTAAAAGCAGAACTTAAATGATAGCATATAGTTAAGTGCATATTGAAGACTTCATGATTCCATTTAAACTAATCATTCATCAACTTCATCACGGATAGGAAAATATGTAAGCTCTTTTTTTGGTACATTTCGCACCTGCCGAAGAATCAATCACTTGGGGAAAAAGAGATGGGCAGCTGGGGGTCACGTGATGCTTGTCTTCCTGTATTGGGAGGCAATGTTTATGCAAGGGGGTTAGACCTTTTTGGCATGTCCCCAGAGAGCAGGGTAGGTGCCATTGGTTAGAAATTATAGAAAAGTGGTTTTGGGGTCAATACAAATGTATCACTTTCTAGCAAAGCATTTTGCTAGAAAAACACAGCTTTGGATTCAACCAGAATGTGAGCTGAAGCTCAGATCTGCCGCCTACTCATTGTGGGACCTCAAGAAAATTCACTTCTCTGGGTTTCAGTCTCTTTGCATGGGAAAATGAGCAAAACTGAAATGAAACCTCATAACCTCATAGGGTTGCTCTGAGGATTTAATGGAGAATATAGGAGAATATTCTTAGCTCATAGGGCAATTCAATAAAACCTAAGTATTATTACTATAAGATAGGGTAGCCGTAGACAGAAAATTCATTGTACTATAAAATTGGAGTTGCTCTGCTGTGGGATATGACATTTGGGGATAGTGAGTGCTTCATCATCACTGCCATCATCACCGTTTTTGGCAACAGCTCGGTAGATGACTTCCTAGGTGTGCAGATTTGTGGGAGAGATTCAGGAATCAGATTCCAGGGCTAGATTCAATGGTCCTCAGACTTAGCTGTGAGCATTGCAACCACATGGGAGCTTTTTCCTTTTAAGAATTGTAACAGTCGCTTTTGAAAATATTCACTATAAGTAATTCAAGAAACAGCAAAGTTCAGAGAAGGAATTTAAAAATTACTCAGAATCTCACCACCTAAAAATAACCATCATGAACATTAGGAGAAAATCACTAAGGAATCTTTCTATGGAGCACACACACATACATGCACACACACACAGCTGGAAGGAGACACAGGTCCTAGACTGACAAGAGTAATTTTAGAATAATGGGATCACACTCTACATTTCAGTTTTAACAGAGTATTAACTTACTTTGCTTAATTTTCTAAGAGGAAAAAAGTACACTGGAAGGAATTTCTGAGCTCCGGATAAATATTTCGTTATTGAAACAGATATTTTCTAAGAAAATCTCACTAAAGGTTATGCAAAATAGTAAGAGATTGGAGTCATTATTTTCTGTTAATAACTAATTTTAGACTTTTGAGTCCATGCTATAAATGAAGAAATGAGCAATCATACACTTCCTCCTACTTCCTACCTTCTTTCTGACTTTAATAATAGCATTATTTTTACATCATTAGGGTTCATAACATGAAGTAAGTCCCAAAGTTGTTTAGTCTCAAGATTTTCCTCTATGCAAGAATTCAATGTCCAGTTGTATTCTTTCTGTTCTAGTTTATTTGGCAATTGAAAATGGTGTTATTTTGGTCTTTGGCTTGTTTTCTTTGGCCTGCAGTCTACCTCTTCTTGTTTTTCTCAGTTTATGTTCCTATTAATTTCTTTTACAGCATTTAGCACTCCTAGGGGACTCCCCCTGTTTCTTTGGTTCTGTTTTCTTCTAGACAGGGTTCTTCATCTTCTGTATGTTACATTCCTTATTTTTCCCCTGTCGTGTGTGTTCATAAGTACCATACTTTTTATCTTGCTTATGCTTAATTTGAGTAGCTCTGTCCACTCCTCATTGCTTTGATACTGTGGGCAGGTACTTCTTTATGACTCCTTTTGTAGCTTATGTGAAACCTCTGCCATGGTGCCTGAGCTGCAGTTAGAGGTGATTTCTGATGCCTGAGAGCATCGTAGGAGAACACGGGAGACAAGCATTCTGCTCTCCTGAGATTTTGTTAAATGTCCTGTCCTGAGGTTCATTCCATGAATGGGGGGCACATTCTTCCATGAGGGGATGCCCTTGACATTTAGATGACGCCCTCGATTAAGCATTGGGTCCTGGAGCCCATGCTTCCTATGAGAGAGAAAGAGAGAGGGAGAGAGAGAGAGAGAAAGAGAGAGAGAGAGAACCCTAATTGTCCATGCTCCTGCTTTGTAGCTTTCTTCCTAATAGTTTTTAATTTGTTCCCCCAACTCTCTCCCTGTTAAGTCAGAAAAGGGGAAAAATAATGATTCACCCACAATCTGCTTCCTCCAGATATGTAGTAATTAGAAGTTTCAGGATTTGGGCCTCAGCAGTAATGTTTCTGGGGGATGGGGTGGGCTTAGGGACCTCACAAGTTGTGCCAAATCCTGTTCCCCTATCTCACTCCAGGTCTCTACCATTAGATGTTGACAGCATGAGGGTGTGCCAATCCCTTGTTTGATTGCTGCTGGCTTTCCTCCTCTGTTTGTTTGTTTATTTGTTTGTTTGCTTGTTTTGGGTAATTATACATCGGGGCAGGGAGTTGTTGAGACTTGGCTCCACTCTATTATATTTCTCCAAAAGCCTCCCTGAGTATTTTTTAAAAAAACACAGTTTCCCGGGCTCAACCTAGATGTATGGAATTGGATTCCTTTAGGGGTGGGGCACAGAAATCTATATTTTTATAAAGTTCCCAAGGCAATTCTAACAATCAGCCAAGTCTTGGATCCAGTTTAAGTTTCCTCTTAGGATTCTCTCCAACCCTAAGATTCTGTGATTCATTGTGTTCTCTTCAAGAAACAGGGAGGGGGCATTAGTATAGGGATTCTTCCAGATGTCCCAGGTGCACAAGAATGGGTCACACCTCCCCTTATTCTAACTCTTTCTTTCTTTCTTTCTTTCTTTCTTTCTTTCTTTCTTTCTTTCTTTCTTTCTTTCTTTCTTTCCTTCCTTCCTTCCTTCCTTCCTTCCTTCCTTCCTTCCTTCCTTCCTTCCTTCCTTCCTTTCTCTCTTTCTTTTCTTTCTTTCTTTCTTTTTGACAGTGTCTTGCTCTGCTGCCCCAGGTAGAGTGCAATGGCATCATCATAGCTCACTGCAACCTCAAACTCCTGCCTCAGCCTCCTCAGTAGCTGGGACTACAGGCATCCGCCATGACACCTGGCTAATTTTTCTGTTTTTTAGTAGAGACAGGGTCTTGCTCTTGCTCAGGCTGGTCTCAAACTCCTGAGCTCAAGCGATCCTCCCGCCTTGGCCTCCCAGAGTGCTAGGATTACAGGGGTGAGCAACCACACCTGGCCCATAACTATTTATTTTTAAAATTGTAGATAGGAAATGTCTTAGGCCATTTGGGCCGCTATAACAAAAATATCTTAGGCTGGATGGCTTATAAACAACAGAAATTTATTTCTGGAAGGTCCAAGATGAAGGTGCTGGTGGTCTCTGCTGAGAGCCCACTTCCTGGTTCACAGACGGTGCCTCCTAACTCTGTCCTCACATGGTGGAAGGGGCAAGCGAGCTCTCTGGGGCTTCTTTTATAAGGGCATTAATTTCATTTATGAGGGTTCAGATTTCAACATATGAATTTTGGAGGGACAAAAATGCTCAGACCATAGCAAAGGAGTGGGGTTGAAGGGTCGTCTATTAATATAATAATTTCTGATTTACACAGTGACTTAAAAATACCCTCTATCTTTTAGTAAACTTGCCCTTGAGTTTGTGTATAGATAAGTTGTTATCAACTCTGGCTGCACATTAAAATCACAGTGGAAGCTTTTCAAATACTGATGCCTGGGCCTCACTCCGTGTAGTGTTAATTGGCCTGGGGTAGGGCCTAAAGCACTGGCCTTTTTTGTTTTTTTAGTTCCTCTACATGTTCTATCTTGTGCACTTCCAGGATTGAGAACCAGTGGATTGTTCTTTCTTATTTCTTTAGTGACCCATGTCCCAGTCTCCATTTTCCTTACACATATTCCAGGCCTTGTTTATGGAACGTGTACTAGGAGACTTCAAAAAGTTTGTGGAAAAATGGAATTAAAAGGTAAAAATAAAAAATATAAGCTTTAATTCTCAACGTAAGGTCCATCAAGGTCAAGACACTTGTACAAGTGATGATACAGCCATTTAGTCCATCTCTAAAGAACTAAGGCTCCTGAGAATTTAACCATGCCAGTGCATGTCTTTTTTACACTATTAACCGAAGAGAAAAGGGGGCCCTTTATGGATTTATTAAGATTAGGAAACAAAAAGAAGTCAAAGGGAGCCAAACCAAGACTTTATGGTGATGCCTAATGATTTCTCTTTGAAACTGTTGCAAAATTGCCCTTGTTTGATGAGAGGAATGAGCAGGAGCCAATATTGCTGTGGTGGAGAAGGACTCCCTGGTGAAGCTTTCCCGAGTATTTTGCTGCTAAAGCTTTGGCTACCTTTCTCAAAATACTCTCATAATGAGCACATATTATTGTTCTTTGGCCCTCCAGAAAGTCCACAAGCAAAAATGCCTTGAGCATCCCCAAAAAGCTGTTTCTGTGACCTCTGCTTTTGACCAGTGCACTTTTGCCTTCACTGGACCACTTCCATCCCTTGGTAGTCATTGCTTTGATTGTGCTTTGTCTTCAGGATTGTACTGGTAAAGCCATGTTTCATCTCCTGTTTCAGTTCTTTGAAGAAATGCTTCAGGAACTTGATCTCACTTGTTTTAAAATTTCCATTGAAAACTCTGCTCTTGTCTGCTGCTGATCTGGGCACAGTGGTTTTGGCACCCATCGAGTGGAAAGTTTACTCAACAACTTTAATATTTCTGTCAGAATTGTATAAGCTGAACCATTTGAGATGTCTGTGATGGCTGTTGTTTCTGTTGTTAATTACTGGTCCTCTTCAATTAGTGCACGAACAAGATTAATTTTTTTCCTTGCAAATTGATGTTGATGGTCTGCCACTGCAGGCTTCTTCTTCAACATCATCTCATCCCTTTTGAAAATGAGTTACCCATTTGTAAACTGCTGATTTGTTTGGGGCATTATCCTCATAAACTTTTCTTAAATCATCGTGATTTCACCATTCTTCCATCCTAGCTTCACCATAAATTTGATGTTTTTGCTTCAATTTTAGCAGAATTCATATTGCTCTGATAGGGGCTCTTTTGATGCCCTATTCTTCTTAGTACCTTAAACTAGATCCTGTTCAGACATGTTATAACAAGTTAGTGTGAGTTTATTTTGGTGCAAAAAATTTGAAATCTATGCATAGTTTTTTATGCATTTTCCATGAACTTTTTGAAGACTTGTCATATTTTCCATCCACTAAATATTTTCCAAGGTAATATTACTGAGAATAATAGAGTGTTCTGGTTGCAAGCATGGGCTTTAGAGTAACAGACACCTGAGTGTGGATCCTTTTACTGCCCCTGGTGATTGTGTGACCTTGAGCAGTAACCAGACTTTTCTGTTTTTCAGTCTCCTTATGCAAAATAGGAATTTCAAATCTACCTTGCATTGTTTTGAGGATCAAAACTAGTTTTGAATGATATTAATTATAAGTTATGCCAGTTTTCTTTTGAGTAGTATTGTAGTATTTGCTTGGTATATTATTTTTGTCTCTTTATTGTCAGCATTTTAATAAGCTTTTGTTTTAGATATGTGTCTTATAATCATCAAATAATGGAATTTTGTTTAACCTTTTCATCTAGTCTGATAATCTCTATCTTCTAACAGGTAAATTTAATCCATTTATATTTATTATAATCACTGGTACAATATCTGAGTTTTTTCCTACCATTTTATTTTGGGTTTCTGTTTATTTTTCTCTTGGCTCCTTTTTTTCCCTTTCCTATCTTATGTTAATGGATAGTTCCACATCCCCTCCTTTTTTCATTTGCGGTTTCACAAGCTATAGAACACATTCTGTTCTCTTAGTGATTATTCTTAAATTTTTGACATATATACTTACCCATAATTTTTTCTAGGAACATTGAAAGTGATACAGTATTTTTACTAAAATAATGTATGCATAGTATCCAGCACAATGCCCGACAGTCATTAAAATGCATAATAAATTCTAGTTGCTAGTACTCTTCTTACTATTGCCAACACTACAATTAATATCATTTTTACCCAAAGAGCAGCTAAATATTATTTTTATCCATGAGTATCAAGAAGATGAATATTAAGAAAATTATCCGGAACAAATTGTAGTCTGAACAGTGGCAGTTTTTCCCAAAGGAGGAAAGACAGCCCTATGTCCTGGTGTATTTTGCCCCTGAGCTCATGACAGCATCTTTTCATATGAGTTTGCTCATTTGTACAATGTTATACTGAGTATTCAAGGAGATAAATTCTGTGAAGTGCTTTAGCACATAGTAGGGGCTAAATAATTGGTAGCTTTTATATGGGTGCTGGGCTGAACTTCCCTTTTAAGACAGCCCATCCTTGCCTGGTTCTGGGCGGGGGTATCTCTGGCTCTGACACTTGCTGCAAAGCTTTCATCAACTGAATGCCGATGTGATTTTTCTGCTCTACCTGGCTGGGGCACAGCCTGGAGGGAGGCAACCCAGGACTGTGAAATTGATCATGATGATTCTGGGAGGAAATATTGGTGAATTAGGGGGACGCTACGAGGGATAGTCCAGATGGAGGTAGGTGTAAAGCAGAGTTTTGCTGGATGGAGTTGGTTTTGCACAACATATTGATCTCTTTAGGGTGAGAGAAAAAAGAAACAGCAGCTCCTCACTGCTCTCCCAGAGTGGTGGTGGGAGAAGACAGGTGGGAGTCTTTGGGCCCCCGTAGCTGGCTTTTTTTAGATGGACCATCAGGTACTGAAGCCACATTCCCACTGCTTCCCTGGCAATGCAAAGGGCAGATTACGAAGCAGAGTTGGGCTGGCAGCAAGCTTTGCTTTGCCTTTTCTCAGTGTCTGGGGCGTTTGTATCGGTGGGTGGTGCAGATACTCAGAGAGGGGGTGATACCCATGCTAAGGGACTCCAGGTGGAGCACAGAACAGAGAATCAGGGCTGGGAATTCACTGTGGCTCAGTGCCTGGGTCGCTTATCTCTGATGGACCCTGAAAATAGCAGGGGCCAGGAATAGGGTGGGGACCTCTGGGGATGATGAGGAGCCTGCAGAGCTAAGTTCCATCCTTGAGGAGGTGTCTCCCAAATCTACCCTTTGAGAAGCTAGAGTTCTGATCTCCAAGCTCAGCTCTGCCTCACTTCCACACTCTGTCGTCTGGGTGATCCTAGCCACTCACTTATCCCACATGTGTCTTTTCTCTCAGCTGTAAAATTAGAATTGCAGGTATTTCGGTGGATTAGGGGTCAAGAGTTGAGACCTGGGTTTTAATTCCATCTCTATCTCTATGTGATCTTGGACAAATCACCTGACTTGAGTATTTCACCATCTGCAAAATGCAGAACAATGACACCTGGCCGTGCTAACTCATGGGGAAGCTGGGAAGGGCACATGAGAAAATGCTTTGCAGATTCTCGAGGGGAGAGGGAGTTAAAGAAAACAGAGCTCCTCAGAGACATACGATTCCTACGTAGGGTGGGGAGCTGGTATAGGGGTGATGTAGGTCTCAGAGTCCCCAGCCTCTGCCCCAGGTCCTCCTGAACCTGCTAGCCTGTACTGGAATCCGTTCAGCCCCACGGGTAGATGCAGGACCACAGTGTTGGCATGAGCGAGACAGGTGACCACTCAGCAGCGGGAGGGGCCTGCTCACAGGGCTGCCCAGACTTGGAGGTCACTTGTACTAACCGGGCCTTCTTGCTGGACCCTGTGCTAAGCACTCCACATGTGGTGGTGTCCCATTTAATATCTGGACACCAGCCCTCACAGGCAGGGACCAATCAGATTAGATGCCTTTTGTGTAGCTAGAACAGGGTCCTAGAGGCCCCCTGTAGGTGAGATTCTGACCCTTTAGTCCTTAGGTTGTGAGGAGATCTGGGGTCTATGGAGGAGGGACCAGAATGAGGAGTGTTGGGGGTCAGACTCAGGACTCATGGTCTAGCTGAGCTGGTGAGGACTGGCTTCATGTTAGTGCTGGAGTTTAGGACTAGCACTCTCAAAGATACATTAGAAGAAAGTGAGGTTCAGAGAGGTCGAGTGATTCTGCCAAGGCCACACAGCTAGTAAGTGGTGGAGCTGGGATTCTAATTCAGATCTGGCTAACTCAGGAGTCCAGATAGTGATAATGATACCAGAGAAGCCTGGTATCAATTGGAATTGGAAGAGAACTGAGCCAAAGGGGCACAAGGTTGCTTTGGTGGCCAAAGGCCTTGGCAAGGAATTCTGGCCCACAAGACCACAGTGAGTTTTCCTGGGTTGTTGGTGGCCAGCGATGAGCGTGTGAGTGTGTATGGGTGTGTGTAGGGTGTAACACATGGCATATGTACGCAGTGTGTGTGTGTGTGTGTAGGGTGAGGAGCGTGTGTGTAGGGTGTGCACGTGTGTATGTGAGTGTGTGTGTAGGGTGTAACACATGGCATATGTACGCAGTGTGTGTGTGTGTGTAGGGTGTGCAAGTGTGTATGTGAGTGTGTGTGTAGGGTGTAACACATGGCATATGTACGCAGTGTGTGTGTGTAGGGTGTGCACGTGTGTATGCGAGTGTGTGTGAGTGTGTGTGAGTGTGTGTGTGTATGTGAGTGTGTGTGAGCGTGTGTGTGTGTGTGTGTAGCGTCCCTCCCCAAATCCCGCCCTGCCAGCGGCCTGCCTGTCCATCATCGTAACAGGCTCCAAAGCCCATTCCATCCTTGCTGAGCCTGCCAAAGAGTCGCAGTGAGGGAGAGCCGTGAGAACGTGTGCGGCCCGTGGAGGAGCAGGCGCATTTTACGGTCTGAATGGCCCGTCACGACGATTCGGGTGACAGTAGGGCCAGCGTTGCCACCGAGACTCTAATAGCTCCTCAGGAGCTGTTGTACTTGTAGTAACAGATTGCTCAGCGCTAGGTCAGTTTTTTTAAAAAAGATTTCTTCCTTTGTAGGCAGATGAGAATGGACAAGGGGAGATGGAGAGGAAGTGACAGTGGGAGATTTTAGGTCTCCTCAAGTAGGTTCTGAGACTCTCAGTGAATTCTGTCATTTTAATTTTCCTGCAGTCCTGGGCGGATCTCAATACGAAGACACTTTGTAAGCAAGCTCACGTGTCCTGGCCTCCGGAAGAGCCCTCCTCGGGCCCTGCGGTGGCACTTGCCCCTGGCGTGGGGAAGGTGGGCCAAGGGGCGGGGGTGAGGGTGCCACTTCTCCTGCAGCAGCAAGGCTTGGGCAGAAGAGTGTGTCACCCGAGTTAGCATCTGGTGAGGCATGGCCCAGGGGGACCAAACGGAACGGATTTCCCGTCACTGAAATGAAAGGTTCAGGGCTGGCAATGGAGTAGGAGTTTGGTTCTAGGAGGAGTCAGGGATCTTGGGAGTGTTGGGTTAGGTGAGGTGGCCGCTTCCTACTCTGGGGCACCACCTGTTCCCTTGGATATTGTAGAATTGGGGATGCCCAATGCGTAGGGCCGTCTCTGGAAACTAGACAGGAACGTAACATAACAAGGGGCTGGACCGAAGACGGAAAGGAGCTGGAGTCAGTACACAGTTTGGCTGGGCACCATGCGAGGTCCTGCAGTCACTCGGAAATGAGTCAGACGTGTCTGCCCCTTGGACGTCACACTCTATGCAATAGGTAGCTGGGTGCTTTGTTCTGTTTTGTTCCCAGTCATTGGCTGTGTTGGGTCACGGGTCCTCCCTGTGTCCATCAGGAAGCATTACAGAAATGGCTGCTGAGAGAAGGTGCAGACTTTGGCTGTGTCGGGAGGAAATCAGTGGTAACACTACCTGCTGTTTGCTGAGGATCCACTGTGGTGTTTTGGATAGTCGGCTTTGAAAATTCGCACAATGACCTATCAAGTGGGCCTTTTTGCCTCCGGCTGACAGACATGTCAGAGTGCGGGAATAGCCGCCCCATGAGCCCTGCCCGCCGGCCGACAGCTGTAGGACCCTGAGCAATTTCCTTGCCTCTCTGTGCCTCGCCTCCTCGCCTCTCAAATGGGGGCGGGTAGTGATAGTACCGACTGCTATTCTCATAGTAAGGCTGTTGCAAGCAGTAGATGCATTTGCAGGTCTCAAGACCTTAGCTTTGTATCTGGCACATTCTAAGTGACAAAAAATACGGGTATTACTATCACTAACGAGGAGACTGAAGCCCAGCGAGGTGAGGCGACTCTCCCAGTCACCTGTGTCTGACGCAGCTGGAATTGAGATCCAGCTTCGGAGGTAGGCAGGGAGCTTCTCCCCGGGGCAGAGCCAAGTGGCGCCTGCGGGGGTCGCACCCCAGCCTTCGTCTTGGCCTCAGCTCTGACCAGCTGGACCACGGTGGGAGGAGAAGGTTCCTGACTGTGGCTGTGGGGTCCAGCTGCAGAGAGGGGAGGCCCTTTATCTCAGTGGCGGCATCTTCAGTGCGTTCAGAGCCAACACTGGGAGGAAAGACCAGGGCAGGGCGTGAGCACCCTGGGAGAGTCCATACTCCGACTTTCACAAGAGAGGATGTTGGCTTCTGCTGCTCCTAGACTATGCCCTCACCAGAGGGAAAATTCCAAACTATATCTCTAGACAAAGAGAAGTTGCCAAACCAACTAATTATACGAAATACACTTGCCAGTGTGGGTTTTCCTTTTCTTTGTCTTTTTTTTCTTCTTAAAAACTTTTAATTGATACATAATACCTGTATATATTTATGGGGTACATGTGATATTTTGCCACAAGCATACAGGGTGGAATGATCAAATCTGGGTAACTGGGAATTAGGATATCCATCACCTCAAACATTTATTATTTCTTTGTGTTGGGAACTTTCCAGATCTTCTCTTCTAGCTATTTTGAAATATAGGAAAAATTATTTTTAACTATTATAGTTTCCACTAGATCTTATTTATTCTGCATAATTGTATCTTTGTACTCAAACCAACCCCTCTTTATACCTTCCTCTCACTACCCTTTCTAGCCTCTGGTAGCGACCTCCATAGGGTACTGTCTACCTGCCTGAGGTCAGTTTTTTTAGCTTCCACATATGAGTGAGAACATGTGAGATTTGTCTTTCTGTGATTGTCTTATATCACTTAACATAATGTTCTCCAGTTCTGTCCATGTTGCTGCAAATGATAGGATTTTATTCTTTTTTATGGCTGAATAATATTCCATTGTGTATATATACAACATTTTCTTTATTCATTCATCCACTGACGGACACTTAGGCTGATTCCGTATCTTGGTTCTTGTGAACAGTGCTGCGGTAAACATGGGAGTGCAGATCTCTCTTTAGTGTAGTGATTGCCTCCCTTTCGCATATATACCAAACAGTGGGATTGCTAGATCATAGGGCAGTTCTATGTTTACTTTTTCGAAGAACCTCAATACTGTAGTGGCTGTACTAATTGACATTCCCATGAACAATGTATGAATGCTCTCCTTTCTCCACATCCTCGCCAGCATTTGTTATTTTCTGACTTTTGATAATACTTGTCTTTTTTTTAATGAATTAAAGCTTCTTCCATCTATATTTTTCAAAAGGAAGGTTGTAAACTTCTTGGACCAAACTTGATAGGCCCTGAGAAGTATTAGGTTTATGGACAAGAGTCACATTTCGACTTTTGAGCCCTGGTAGGAATTTTGGGGGACATTAACTTTTTCTCCTGGAATTAAGATGCACTTAGTAACTGATGTGCAGTTGATATTGGAGTATGTGTGTGTAGATCTCAAGAAATCATAATAATTTCATGCTTCACCTTCATGTAACATATTCATCATGTAAAGATTGGCACTTGGGTGATCCCTATGGCCCTTATGACATCCCTATAGTTTGTAGGTATAGGTTGTAGGTTGTGGATTATAGGTTGTAAGTATATGTTATAGGTTGTAGGTTTAGGTTGTGGTTGTACATAGTAGGCTATGAGTTGTAGGTATAGAGTATAGGTTGTGGGTTGTAGGTTGTAGGCATATGTTGTAGGTTTAGATTGTGATTGTACGTTGTAGGCTATGAATTGTAGGTATAGAGTATAGGTTGTAAGTTGTAGGTGTATGTTATAGGTTGTAGAGTTAGGTTGTGGTTGTACATTGTAGGCTATGAGTTGTAGGTACAGGGTGTAGGTTGTGGGTTGTAGGTGTATGCTGTAAGTTATGGATTTAGGGTGTAGGTTATAGAAACAGGTTGTGGGTTGTAGGTGTAGATGTAGGGTATAAGTGTAAATGGTAGGTATAGGTTGGGAGTTGTGGGTTGTAGGTATAGGTTTCAAGTGCAGGTTGTAGGTAAGAAATGAAACAAAGGGCTTTTAACTTCCCAAGGGCACATGCCTTTGTGAACAGACAGATCTGGACCTCAAACCCAGAACTTTTGGTGCCAAGATCCCTGATCTTTCTGAGTATATTATGTTCCCCAGGAGAAGTGAGATGTTTTTCAAAGGTAATGTTTATGTTTTGCTGTTATAAATATTCTTAAACATGGGCAGAGGAAGGACCTAGTCTCTGGTTTCTACCGAGAGATGCCAGTTGGTTACCTTTTGATGCATTTCCTTTAAGCCTCTTTGTACAGATTTTTAAATTACTTCAATTTCTTTAGCTCTGATTGTACCCTCTATCCAATTCTGCATGCTGCCTTTCCTCCTCCCGGTTGCTATAACAAACGTCTCCTATGTAAACCTTTTTTATGACTGCATTCTATCTGGTGTGGTTACACCATCATTTCTCTAGTGTAGGATATTTGGGCTGTTTATGCTGTTTGGCTATTGTTGTTATAAATAATATAACAACAATCATCTTCAAGCTAAAAGTTTTCTTAATGATTTTATCTTTAGGTTTCCAGGGTGAGCATAGGGCTGGGTGTTTGCCAGGCCGGGGAGAGGCTGGGGCAGAGCCTGCTAACTCTCTGATGGGGAAGCCTGGCCTGGAGTTCCCTGGCTGCCTGGCCCGAGTGTGGCCTTGGCAGGGGCTGCCGGCCCGGAGGCCAGCACTGGGCAGATGAGCAGCAGAGGGAGGCACGCTTCTCCCTGCTGTCATCAGGGGTACAGTATTCAGGCATGAGCTAAGGAAAACTGATGCCTTTGAGAGATTTAGATTTATAGAGTCAGTAGAGGTGGCATGAGGTGGTCAGGAGCAACCACACATGTATAACATCCCCATGATTTGTCCCTCTGGCATTTCTGCTCTGAGTTATCAATGGGCAAAAAGCAATTCTCTCCCACAAACAAAGCCTGAGCAGGGGGCAATCAGTCCTGCTTTGTCAGGATTTGGGAAACCCTGGTTGGCATTGGTGTTCGTCAGAGGGATCTTTGAAGGTCAGTGGCTGGAGGAATGACACTTTCATAGGGTGGGGTGAATCCTGCAGGGCAGTGATGGAGAGGAGGGGGAGGGGCACACAGGAAGGGAGGGGCGGTGGGACAAGGGAAGAAAGACTGGCCCCTGTACTCAAGGAGGTTGTGATCCTCAGGGCTCCTGCTGCCAGCCTTTGCTGTTCCTCCTGCTGGAACTCCTTCCTCCTGTTTAGCTTTTGTTTGCAAAGGAAGCAGTCAAGTTCTGGAGACGTTAAATGGTTTGTCCAAAACTGGGTAACCATGGAATGGGGATGGGAAAATGGACCAGGAGCTCCAGCTTCCTGGGTGCCCTTTCTCCCATGTCTTAAGCCTCTTGCATATGTTGGCTAGTCTTCCCAGGAGACTCTCTGCTCCCTGGGGCTCGGAGTTACGCCTGACCGTGTGGAATTCCCCACATGTGTGGTGTGACTTTGTCAGGACACTATGGGCATGTTAGCAACACTGCGTGATGAAGGCACAGAGCCAGCTATGGCATGCATGGTCAGCTTTTGTTTGTTGAGTGCATGAGTACTTATCCATCAGAAGCGCACATGCTTTCACTCTGCAAATATTTTTAAACACTGACTATGTCCCAAGCACAATAGTAAAGCTTCTACTCCTGCAGGGGAGAAAATCTTCAATGAGAGTATAGAATTAACTAATTACAGATGGTAAGAGAGCCATGGAAAAGAATGATTTCAGGTTGCCAAGAGAACCACTTCAAAGAAGCCTGATGGTATTTGGGGACACCTTTTAGGACTGTCAGGATGGCCTGGGCTCTGAAGTCAGGGTCTTCACAGAGCCAGGTGGGGAGAGTTTTGGTAAATCTGGGTTTTTCCACTTGGACTCTGGTTTGGGCTCTACTGTTGACCATCTGGGTTATTTTCAAAAAGTCACTTGCTTATTTATGTCTTGCTTGTTTTATCTATAAAATGAAGAGATTGTCAAATCCTGCTGCAAATCATTTAACTACGCGCTCCCCACAATAGAAACAAACCTAGTAAGTCCTAACCCTGCTTTAAAATATTCAGTATATGGAATATTTTAGTGTTTGTGCTTTCTCTTTGGAGTAGGGTTTGGCTACTGGCTGGTTTTGGGTGGGTAAAATTTGGAGGGTGATGTTCTCTTGGCTTACATGAGTAAAAAAACCTAGGAAGAAATAGACTGACCCTAGCTCTTTCCCACCCAATGAGTGTCCTTTGCATCGAGCATCTCTCTGTTTTCATTTAAAGTCACTCCCTTATTTGCTGCCAGCTTTTTGCCTTCCTGGCGTGGTCAGACGGTGCAGAGAGCCCACTGCCCTGCAGGGGAGAATCTATCCCTTTTGCACACGTCATGAGAGGTTCAAAGTCATCTCATGCTGGAGCCAATGACATGTGGGCACATGCCTGCCTGGGGGATCCTTCTGCAGTCTGCATATTGCATGACACATGGGGGATTTCTCATCATGCTGAAATGCATGGCAAGCCTTTTCTTTTTCCACGCACGATTCAGTGCATTTCCCCCACAATTGCCGCTTCTTGTAGGAGGTTATTTCTGATGCATATTGACTTGTTACTGGAAAACGCTTCAGAGGGATAATGAGCTGGGTAGTTTTACTCCTCATTTTTCTTGTTGTTGAACTCATATGGGTAACTGGGCTCTCCACTTACACTTTATTGATTCCTGAATTTAGAGGATGGCTCTGTAATTCGCAATTTCCTCAGTGCCACGTGGGCAGAGAGAAGTACTGCGCCTGTGGCTGCTGGCTCAGGGGCACTTCCTTCCAGCCCTGGCCTGACACAGCTCAGCGCCTTTGGGCAAGTCCCTCACTGGCTCTTCCCTGGCCCTGGTTGTCCCTTGCTGTCCTGGGAGAGGTCGGACCAGATGACCTTGAGTACTAGCCCTCCAGGTTCTTGCATTTTTGAGGCTAGGTTGGAAGCCCTTTTCTTTGGTGGTTTTGTATGTGAAGGGCCAGGTGTTCCTGTGTTCAGGGATGACACCGCTGACCCCACGTGCTCTTGCCATTGTTTTCCCCGGAGGCCTAATGGATGTGTGCTGAGTCACACACACGCACAGCCGGAATCCCTTGTGACTAAGCTGTGCGTTTTCGGGAAGGCTGGCAGAGCCAGTGGTACAGCCTCTGGGCGGGACAGCCTGAACTCAGCATTGCCCAGATGGGGGGGACTAGACCTTGACCTTGCCAGCGTGGGTGAGGGACACCCGCCCACGGAGCTATCCGGTCTGGACTCATACAGGGCTGTCCTTCTGCCCATTCTGGTACGCTGGCTGTCAGCTTTGCTCATGCATAAGATGAATTGCTCTCGTTTCTGATTATCATGGAAAATCTTGCTGCTGAGTTTTTAGGACAGGATTAAGTAGAATAGATGATAAAGGTCGTCGGCATTATTTACAATCGCTTGACTTTTATCCACCCCTGTCACCTGTACACAAGCTGGATGTTTGCAAGAGCGGCAAAGTCTTGGGATTTGGAATCAGGCACACCCGGGGTCGAAGCCCCGCAGTGGTGCTTTGGCTGCATCATCTTGAACGTGAGCCTCGCTGAGTCTCAGTTTATCTTCTCTAACATGTTAGAAACAGCTTTGACCCAAGAGGTTTGCTGGTGAAGACAAGTAAGTGGGTGCTGTGTTTTGCAGCTCCTCAACCCTGGTGGGATATGAGAGGCTTTGAGGACAGACACAGATGAACTTCTTCTTACAGTTGTGTATTGGAGTGCGCTTGTGAAAAAACAGAACTAGCACATCAGAGCTTGCGATTTCGCAGACATTATTGCCCAGGACAATGCTGATTTAAAAAAAGCAAGATGATTTCAAGAGGATTTCAAGGATGATAGGCAGAGAATATTAGTGCAGGGCACGCAGATGTGGCAGAAATCAGGGTGGTGGGAGAGAATGACAGGATTTTGGGTGCTGCTGAGCTATGTTACACTGCAGATCCTCTATAAAATGCATGTGGGACCAGGACCAATGTGTCTTTCCTTTCTTGTCCTCTCCTGGTACAGGGAATGTGTAGGGTGCTGGTATAAGGAGCTCTAAGAGACAAGTTGGTGGTGGCTCGACTTTGAATGGCATCAGCCGGACAGGTGATGCTGTCTGATTCCAGGTGTGAGTTCCGCTAGGTGATTATGGACAAGAGGGCCACTTTTCTAGATCCTTCTGGGTCAGGTGTTATTCATTATAGCATTACTGCCCTAGAGCTAGAAGATCATCTTGGAAATCATGTACTCCATTTTATGTTAGATGATTTTTTTACAAAACTATTTTACAAATGGAAAAAATTCAAAAGCCCCAGAGAGATCTAGACTTACTCAAAGACATACAAATAGTGGAGTAGCTGGGACAAATCTTTATGTGTCTTGCCCTAGGATCTCTCCTCTGTCCTGCTGCCCATCCTGTTCAATAGCTTCACGGTTGGCAGTGAGTTCTTAGAACAGGACCCACCTGCATTCGCGTGGTCCAGTGCTGCTCTCAGCATGGCCTGTGTCCCTGGCCTTCTTGTGTTGGGGAGAGGATTGGAGAGGACTGGATATAGACACTGCGGGAAGAATAGGAAATGAATTTTAAAATCATGAGTTTTGGTTTCGGATGTCCACAGCATTGAGTATTAGCTGTGTGATCGGGGCAAGCTGCTGACTTCCAAGAGCCTCAGTTTCCTCCTCTAGAAGGTGAGTTTCACCCGTGCAGGTTGGAATGGGGTAAGAGGTGGGAAGGGCCTAGTGCTTGGCCCCTTGACAGATATAGTTGAGGCTGAATCTGAGGCCAGGCCGCCCCCTCTAAACTGGGATCAGGACCTCACGGTTCCCCAGCCCCTCACTTTCCTGGTAGAGGCCCACGCTGGGGCTCTGAGTTGGCCTGGTCACTCTCTGCTTGGGGTCTCATGATTCTTTTCCCCGGGGGGGTGCTAGGGTGGGAGGTGGGAGTAGGGCTAGGTTATCGAGGAATTGTCTCCCTTTTTTTATATTAATTTTGGTTTCATTTCTCATGACTTTTAGATAATGATCTGTAACTCATTTATTTATTTAACTCATTCATTTATTTATGTAATTATTCCATGTTAGGTTCTAGGGGCGCCAGGGTGAATTAGAGCTACACCTTGCATGAGTGAAACTTGGGGAGCTCTGTCTGGCATGCCCGGAGCATGGCGCTTTGCCAAAGGGTGGGTGCAGGGGAGGAGACCAGCTAACTTGGTCTGGGGGAGGGCAGCTGGAGGGAAGGCCACCTGAAGTAGGCCGTGGCCAAGTTGGGTGCTGAGGGCTGAGGGGAGCTAGGCAGGCAAAGGAGGGGTGGTGCTGGGGTGGCAGGTGTGCACTCCTGGTGGAGGGGGTAGCATGAACAAGGCCTGGGGGCGGCAAGCAGCATGGCGTAGCCGGAAACCACAGGTGGTGGGGCACGGGGAACGAGGGGGCCGGGCAGGAGCCCAGGAATGGAATTCAGGGTGTAACAGCAATCCTCAAACCCTCGTGCCTGGTCCCCCTGTCTCCCTACCGAGTAAGAGGTCTCAGGGGAGAAAGGTCTGAGTGCTGTGCCCTTTCTGAGTTCTTTTATTTTTTATTTTTTTGAGACAGAGTCTCGCTCTGTTGCCTGGGCTAGAGTGCGGTGGCGTCTGTGTTCCTAGCTCACAGCAACCTCAGACTCCTGGGCTCAAGCGATCCTCCTGCCTCAGCCTCCCGAGTAGCTGGGACCTCAGCCATGTACCACTATGCTCGACTAATTTCTTTCTATTTTTAGTAGAGATGGGGTCTCACTCTTGCTGAGACTGGTCTCAAACTCCTGACCTGAAGCAATCTTCCCATCTTTACCTCCCAGAGTGCTAGGATTACAGGTGTGAGCCACCACACCCAACCATTTGTTTTTAATGGTAAAATATACATGACATAAAATTGACCATTGTAACCATTTCAAGTATACAATCACAATAACGTGCAGCCCTCTGCTACCTAGTCGCAGAACTTTGTCATCACCCCAAAATGCAAACCCTGTACCCATGAGCGGTCACTCCTCACTGTCTCCTCCCTTCGGCCCCTGGAACACACTGATCTGCTTGTCGCTTCTGTGGATTGGCTTGTTTTGGATATTTCATCTGCGTAGAATGATGCATGGTACATATGGCCTTTGTGTCCAGCTTGTTTTACTTAGAGTAATGTCCTCCAGGTTCATCCATGCGTGTGTCAGTACTTCCTTCCTTTCTGTGGCTAAATGATCTCCGTTGTATGGACACACGCTTTGTTTATCCATACATCAGCAGGTGGACATCTGTGTTGTTTCCACCTGTGGCTACTGGGAATAGTGCTGCAATGGACATTTGGGTACAAGTTTTTGTTAGCATTCCTGGTTTTGATTCTTTTGGGTATATGCCTGGGAGTGGAATTGCTGGATCATATGGTAATGTCATATTTAACTTATTGAGAAAATTGCTGGATTCTTGAGGGTCCATTTTGGCTCCAGCCTCTGCTCAGAGCCCCGCCCTTGTCACTTGCCCTGTTGGCATGGACTGGATGCTTACCTTGTGCCAGGTGCTGCTTTCCATCCTCACAAGCAACCCCAGGAGGTGGGCACTATTCTTGGTCCCCGTTTTCAGATGAGGAAACTGAGGCACGGAGTCGTTAAACATCACGCCCAAGGTCATGCAGCTTGTGAGCAGTGGGTCTGGGATTCGAACCCAGACTGACTGTCTCCGGAGCCCAGTCTCTCCCTGACATACCCCATGCCTCAGAGACAGGAGTCCCGGGGACAACATCCTGGATGGAGCCTGCGGGCCTCCTGCTGGGGGTGGGAGCTGTGTGTGCAGCCTCGGCCACACCGGCCCTGGGTGTGAGGGCCCACCTGGGGCCCACCCAGCCGCACCCCACTCTTTGTTCTTTTCTGGCCTTGCCTCCCCTCTGTGCCTCCTCCTCACTCCCCACCAGCCTCACCTCTCTCTCTTTTTATAAATGGAAATAGCCCATGGTCTCGCCTAGAAATAATGTCACAGAAAGACCCCTGCGTTCTGGTTATAACTAAAGAGACAGAGAGAGAGAGACCTTCAGCAGGTCTGGGAGAGACGAATAGGACCTCTGGGCCTGGGGGTTCTCACGGTGCTTCAGACCTGCTGCAGGGGTGACCCGAGGTGGGCTCTGGTTCTGCCGTCTGAGGGCACCTCCCCACGTGACTGCCCACAGGACAGTGCGCCTCCTCTGCTGTCGTGTAAGCAGTCCCTGCAGAGAGAGGACACTCCGCAGCTGGGGCACACCTGCTCGTTGACGAGCCCTGTGTGTTCCCCTGGCTGGAGCTGACGGTGGGGATCCCTGGGGAAAGGGGGTGGCCTGGCCATGGGGGGGGGGGAAAGGCCCCCTGGGGAGATGAAGAGGGAGCCCCAAACCAGTTTGTCCTGTGGGAGCTGGCCCAGATTATGGTTCACGATGTAAATCTGGGAGTGTGCCAGGGCCATATTAATACTGCATGAGGCAGTAAGGGGACCTCGGGCTTGAAACCCGAGCTGTGGCCTAGAATGGAACTGAACAGTAGGCCTTGTCTTAAAGGGACATGACGCGCTCCCAGAAGTATGTGTTGGCATTATTTCCCTCTAATGCTGTTTACTATATTTGTACACTATGCCCCCAAAGGATTCAAAAGGGAAATGGCAATGTAATAAGGGAGGTGTTTCTTTATTACACATGGTAGCACCGTTTAATGCTCGTTGACTTAATTATTGTTTCTTTTATTGTAATACTTTGGCGAGTGAGAAAGGGGGAGCGAGGGAGAGGGTGTGTGGGAGGGGGGTAGAGAGAAGGAAACCTGTGTCTCCCTGATGCTTTGCTGAGATCTATCTCGGTCTGTAAGCAGACTGAGAAACCAGGGACTCGTTCACAGGTAGAACAAAATGAATAGCTCTTTGAAAGCTCAGAACCACCAATACAACATAGAATTTAGCCTCAAAGGTGCCAATTTCGCCTCTCCTGCTCTTCGAGCTGAGTTCCCGGCCCTGCGCATCATGTGCATGGAGGAGGGCGAGTCAGTGCAGATTCTTGTCGGAATGATGGGGCTGCTCACGTTTGTCTGGAAACCAAGCAACTGAAAAGTACAAATGTCTGGACGCTATTGGCCTGTGAGAAAGAAAGGATGCTAGGGGTTTATTTGAAAAGGTGACTTCCATCCAGATGATGTCCTGGAGCATTTTTCTAGACATTGATAAAAGATTTAACTGTGTATAGTAGTTTTAGCATTAGGAGTGTTTCAGAATACATTTATTCTTTTCAAATTGGTGGTCTACTACATTCGTTAGGACACTTTCAATTACAAATAATGAAAAACACTGGCTCAAATTGGCTTCAACAGTAAGGAAATGTATCTCCCATAAGTAGAACGGGGTGGGGGTGGCGAGAGGGGCTCTGGTGTGGATGGATCCAGTAGTTCAGTGATGGGGTTGAGCCTTGGACCCTTCTCTTTCTCTACTCTGCTGACTTTGGTGACAGCTTCATCCCATGTCTGATTCCTCTCGTGGCTGCAAAATGGCTGCAGTAGTTTCGGACATCACATCCAGACATAGCAGTGTTCAGAATCAGAGTGGGGACCATCTCTTCTGGTGAAGACATAACAGACAGAGGAAACCTTTCACCAAAGCCCCCCAGCAGCTCTCTCATTTGTCTCATTGACCAGGACTAGGCCCCTCACCTGCTTCCAAACCAGGCAGCAGCAAGTAGAGCGGGAATGTCCTGGTTGTTGTAAACTAGACAGGACCCACTGGTTGGTGAGGGAATAGGGTCAGTTTATCTGAGGTGCAAGGTAGTTTAGAGGAAGAGTGAGAACCTGAACAAAGTGGGCCATGCTAGCAGAGAGGAGGGGCGTGACCTCTAGATGTCTTTCGCATCCATGAATAGCAGCTCTCACATCCCTGGAATGCACTTGACATCATGGAATGCTAGAGCTTGGAAGGGGAATTAGAGACAGTCTTCTTCAATCTTTTTCATTTCATGTATGAAGAAACTGAGCCCCAAGGTGGGGGGTGACTTGTCCAGAGTCACCGATCCCAGGCTCCAGTGGGGCTAGTGGTCAGCTGGGGACCCTGGCTGACGTCACATAGCCTGTGAAGCAGTGTAAGAACCCAGGGTGGGAGAATGTTGGCACAAACTCTTTGTAGGGTCTATCATTTTCATTCAGTAAGGTTATTGATCAGCTATCAAATCTCTAACCCTGCACTCTCTGGGTGGTTCGGAGGAAATGGAAAGTTAAGGAAGCCCCAAGGCGTCCACAAGAGAACAAGTTCCAACTCGTGATGGCATAGCCAAGGCTGGGGATTTCGCTTCTGGGAGAATTCTCATTTTGTTCTCATTTTTCGTATTCTCACTGGCTGATTCCAAAAGACTTACAGCTGTAGCAGTGTCTGGAACGGAACTGGTGCCCGTAAAGGCACATGGAATTGCATCAAGCAAAACTGTATGAGGCCCAGAGAGTGTCGATTTCATCTTATTTTAATCTATACAAGTTGGCTTCAAAATTAAGTCGTGGTAGATATTCTCTAGACAAGATCGTCCAAAGAAAAATACTCGCCCACCCACTCTTCCTGTGAGCGAACTCGTCTGGGAGCTGTGGTCTTGATGGCTGGTTATGGACGGGCTTAGGGAACTGGGCGGGGCTGGTGGCTCAGCCTGCTGGTGCTGGGGAGGCTGGGAGCTCATGCCATGCAGGTGACCCGCGAGTGCCCTTGACCCCAGTGTGCAGAGGGAGTGGGTGGGCTCACAGTGCGTCCTCCCCTCCCCTCCTGCGTAACCCTCAGGGCAGTCCTGGGAGCCGTCTGTACCGTCCAGGTGGCTCTGGTTGTCCGTGACAGTATGATGCCAGTTGCAGAAAATGCGAGTGGGGAGGTACTCATGGATAACTAGGCCCAAGTCCCCCTCCGTCCCTAGGTGCCACCCTAAATAAAGCAATGAAGCAATCCACAGGCTGCATTGGTGTGCTTGGCATTGTCATTTCTCCTCTAGAAACGGGTCTCTGGGGCTGTCAGTAATTCGGAACCCGGGACACCACACACACCACGCACACCACCACGCTGAGGTTTCTAAAACCAGGCTCTGGTCCCTGCGTGATTTTGAGAGTGTCAGAAACGTCAAAACATTGGACGGTTCCCAGAAGAGAAAGGAGTAGCCTTCTTATCATTCTGAGAGAGCGTAGTTGGCACATTCTTGGCTTCCTCAACACTGGGATGCTCGAGCCCCTTGGTCTGGGGAGGGAGAGGTAACCGTACCCGTGCTTTTCCTCTTACCACGCTGACGGGGAGCTTGCGCGTCTGTTTTATCATGTAGGTGCGCCACGTCCCCCTTCCGCATCTCGCTCCTGCTGCTTTCCTCTGGGTGGTGGAGCCCGAGCTCACTGGGTAGGTGGTGACAGCAAGTTCTCTAGAGAGTGAACTTTTGCAGCACAGACCCTGTGCTCACATTGACTTCACTTGGATATGGAAGATAAGTTCCCATGGGGAGAATATTATTTAATCATTAGGTGTTTTTTATTTTTACTTTTTAAATTGAACTGTAATATAATTCTAAAAAGTGAACATACTATAAAGTGGATGTGTCTTCAAAAAACTGAGCACACACATGGAACCAACACCCCAATCAAGGAACAGAACAGCTTTATGATCCCTTGAAATAAACACTTCATTAGAGACGCAAAGCACCTGCGTGTTCTTCCAGTCGCCTTTCTCCATCTTCCCTCCGACGTCAGCCTCGCCGACACACTGCCAAACCGCGGGGACTTCTCTCCCATGTGGGGGTTACCTGGCTTGCCTTTCCTATGTTTTAGCTTCCCTCTTTGTCTTTTTGTGTATTTATATACCTCCATTTCAAGTAAACTCAACATACGAAAAGCCATATTTACCAGTGGGACCAACTGGGGGTCACAGACTCTGCAGTCTGTTTAATATCAGGGTTGGGATTTTTTGGTTGTTGTTTTTGTTTTGTTTTTGTTTTTGTTACTTTTCCTTTAAATTGATGAGCTCCAAGGTGATTCATCTTACCAATCCATAACTATTTATTAAGCACCTACTATGTGCCAAGCATTCTGGAAGTTAATGTGTATGTGTTTATCTGTGGTGTGAGTGCCGTGGGACAAGACCCAAGCATGACTAAGAAGTGGCTTCTCTTCTCAAGGATGTCCCAGTCTAGGAGGGGAGGTAAGATGTGCACAGCTTGACGGTGGTCTTGCTGCATAGGAGATATTGAGGAAGGCCATGAGATGGTTCAGGGAAGGGAAGCACCACCCAACCTGTGGATGGGGTGGGGGATTCCGGAGGACTGGTGGAGGAGGAATCTGCCCCTTAATGGGACCTGAACTTACATTTATGATGTGAAAAATGGAAAGGAGACTACTGTGTTTCCCCGAAAATAAGACAGGGTCTTATATTTATTTTTCCTCAAGAAGACACCCTAGGAATTATTTTCAGGGGATGTGTTATTTTTTTTAAGTACGGTATAACAATCTACATTTATTCAAATATAGTTAAGTCATCTTCTTCTGGAACATCATCATAACTCTCCAAAGCCCGAATTCCATCCTGGATTTCTTGCAACTCTATTTCCTTTAGAACCATTGGCCCCGATCTCTCATGTGGAGCAATAGAGCTCTCATGGGGCAGATGAGAAGGGCTGCTCGTCGTCTTTACCGCTCTGCGACGAAATGCATGGGTTGTGCAGATGGGCTGCGTAGCCACGCCCATCACGAGGTCTTATTTTCGGGGTAGGGCTCATATTGCGCAAATGCTTTGAAATCCTGCTAGGGCTTATTTTATAGGTAGGTCTTATTTTCGGAGAAACATGGTAATTATGCTTTGATAATAGGTGCTGTTATTGAATGCATGAAGCTTACTCAAATGGAAGAGTTTGGGTTTATTAAAAGAAATTAGCGCTCTTTGTGTTTGAAATTCTGTACTTTCCAAATGTGATGCAACAGGTCTACTTAAACCGTTGGTCGCCCTGAGACATGTCTCTTGTGGAACTGGCAGCTTGGCAGAGTGTGAACATTTGAATGCCACCCTCCAAGGGTAAAGTCCAGAAGCAGGCCCTGAGCCGGGCCCCCTCACCTCTGCTCCCCGGGTCCTGCACCCTGCCAGCTTACTCAGGAGCCCCGCTCCCGGGCAGCAACAGCTGTGCGGAGTGGGTGAGGGGCTGTTGCTAGGAACACGGCTCCAGCTTGCCTTTTCTGACGTGTGTGTTTAAATTAGCATCTTTCAACGCAGTTCCCGAGACAGTTATTCAATTTTGAAACTACTGGGGAATTTGGGGCAGGTGGGGGGTGGTGAGGGGGAGGAGAGGCAAACTGAAAAGGCAAAACATTTGGGGGTGTTTTTGAGAAAGTTAAATAAGGAAAAGAGCGTCAGCTGTGGAAAGCACGTCTCAGGCGGTCGCAGAGCCCCTCTGTGGAGTTGGAGAAGCCCCCGTTCTGCCCCAAGGCGTTGGAGATGGCTCGGGAGAATGTGTGGAATGTCCCTGATTTTTTTAGGGTCTCCAGAAGTCACTTCATTGAGTGGGGGTTTGGGATGGGTGCATCTGAGGGATAATGACCTCCTGGATAAGAGCTGTGGTGTTGGGAATCTGGGCTAGAAACTCCGGCGTGTGTCATTCATCCAACTCATTCGTCACTCCCAAGGGGCCAGGTATAGAAGGGGGGGGGTCTAATAATAAAAATGACAATGCTTAAACTAGATATGGACAGTGCTCATATTTGTTGGGCACCTCCTACGTGCCAGGGACTGAGCTAAGAACCTCACGTCTTTCAGCATGTCTGATCCTTACAGCAGCTCTCAGAAGTGGTTCTGTTATCCATGGCTTACAGATGAGGAAACTGAGGCACAGAGAGGAGGTTAATCACCGGAACAGTAAGCGGCAGAGCTGGGAAAGAAGCCCAGGATTCCCAGCACCATTGTGTATACCTCTCACCTCGCACTTTGCTGCCACCAGGAATTAGGCACCAGGCTGGACACGTAGGAAACCAAATGAGAGCAAGAATGTGGAAGTGGAGGATGGGAGATGGGCTCGGAGAGGTTTTCTGAGTTGAAGATGGTCCCTCCTGTGGCTTCTTAAAGGTTGCTTTTGGATGAGGGTGACACAAAGATGTCAACCTGCCCTGGACATTATCTGCCCTTAGAACTCTGTCCACAGAGAACATACATGCTGATCTTTTGTATTCCTTTGCACATGCTGTTCTCTTTGACTAGAGTCATTGTTCTCCCTGATCTTTGTATTAGGGCTTCTCCTATCTGTTGCATCTTGGCTCACAGCCACTACCTATAGAACCTAAGCCACAGCAGATGCCCAATAAAAGTTTGTGGAATAGATGGCTGAGGAGTAAAGCACTTGGACTTCGGGAGAATAACTATAATGAAAAGTTTGGAAGATTTTCCTGCAGCTCAGCCTTTTGGGATTTCGATGTCTTCCAAAGGCTAGAGTTCTTGCGGGAAGTGGTTTCCAAGCCAACATGGGACTTTCATCTGCAAAGATTCAGCCGGAGATCTTATCTATGCCTTTCCCTGAGTGTGGTCCTTGGAAAAGGCTCTTGGGTGTCTCGCAGTTGCGTCTTTAACATGGGGACGGTGGTGTGCTTCCCTCTCGGCTGATGATGGGAGTGAGGGTGAGGGAGGGGGCTTGGGCTGAGGCTGGCACTCAGGGACAGAGCGCAGTATGTGGCGTGGGGTGTCCAGGGGCCTCCCCTGGGGTGACTGCTGGACACAGGGCAGGCTGATAGCCAGGACACACGATCCTCATCTCCATTGCCATGGGGAGATCCCATGATTCCCACTAAAGATGGAACTATCATTCATAAGAACTGTTGTAACGGCAGCTCATCTTTAGAGGGTGTGGCTCCCTGTGGGCACTGTGCCCAGGCCTTTAGGGGCACCTTGTTCCGAGTCCTCACCAGCCCCTGTGTGTGCGGAACCTGCTGCGATGGGGTGACTTGCCCAGGGTCACACACCTGGTGGGCTGGAAACCAAACCCCAGCCAGCCCCAGACCTCACCCTGTCCACCCTCAGACAAGGCCCTTTTCTGATCCTCAGTGGTACCACGCGGAGGGCGCTTCTCTTGCCAGAAGATTCCTAACTGGAACCTTAGAAATATTTTTCCTTTCTTTGTTTCACCAAGCCTTAAGCGGTGGAGGTGATCGCAGAATTCTTTGCTTTGTAATCGCTCAGGTTACTTATTGTTCTTGTTATTATTAATAACAGCTGTAATAATTCAGTCTTTGGGCTGGAGAGGCAGCCAGAGCCAGCTGAGTGACCTTGGCCATGATATTAATACTCTTTCGCAGTCTACCCTCGATTATCCAGGCTAATGGAAAGGGAACCGATGCCTGCAAATAATCATAAAACAAAAAAGTCAATTATCTGCTCGCCGGGGCGTGGACTGACAAGGAGGTAAGGCTGGCCTTCCGGCATGCCTGCTTCTCTGGTGATCTTGTAGAAAGTGTAAGGGAGAGACTAGTCCATGCTTTGCAAGGCAAAGTCAAGGGCAGAGAAGGGTAGAGACAGTGTGCGGGTACCATCGGCTGCCAAGGTGGGGGCCAGTGCTGTTTTTCCCTTTCCTAAAGCAACTTGGGGTGACGTAGCAAGTTGTCCTAATCCCCCCCGAGCATTGTTCTGGCTGGTGCGGCCTCATGGAAAATGTTAGCGTGCTGGCCCCGGCCGGGCGTGCCAAAGCCAGCGTGTCTCACAGCCCCGCGGGGCGGCCGTGGCGTGCGGCTCAAAGGGGACGGAAAGGTCATGAAGGCCCGGGACAAGGGAGTGGACGGAGCCAGCGGCACTGTCCGGTAACATTATATGGAAGATGAAACTGTAGTGTGGAGCTGAGAGATGCAGGGCTGGGGAAAGAGACCTCAGCATTTTCCATGATTAACTTTCTAATAGTAACCGTGTGTGTACAGCGGGCGCTTAGCAACGGGCAGATGATCTTCTCTGAGTGTGCATTAACGCGGGGCATGTGGCTTCCCGCCGTCACTGGGTTTTCCCCGTGTTGTCGGAGGCAGGGATCAGGCCACAGACCTGTTGTCCTTGACAGCGAAGCGAGGAGGCAGCTAAATTTGTCCCCTCTCCTAATTGACTCGTCCCCTCCCTACAAAGCCCCCCCCCCGGCTTAGGTGACCACAGGGCTCCCTCTCAGCTCTAAGTCGTGAAGAAGCAGATGCTTAGAGAGGTTACCCAGAAGTTGGGGACAGAACTGGGACCAGCACCCAGGTCTCCTCCCTCCAGTGCTGTGCTCTGGGAAGCAGTCTCGTGCTTTCTCTCTTCTGCTCCGTCCCCTCCCCTTCCCTCTACACCAAGGCACTGTCTTAGGTTTCTCAGCAGCCCCCAGAGAGAAGTGATGGGTCCACATTAGAGTGTTCATGACTTCATGTGTGGCCTGCCCAAGAATATTTTAAAAAAAGATGCTGAGAGAGGGCATTGCTTAACCCAAAGGAAGAAAAAGTGGACTGTGGCGTTTCGGCCCAGGGCCAGCTGCCTGTTGTCCTGCTAAAGATACAGTGGTGAGGAGACTAGAGAGTAAATAATAGTTTAATATCAGATGGTGAGAACTGGTTTTAAAATACTAGGCAGGCTAAGGGGATAGTGAAGTGAGTGTGGCCAGGCATCTGCTTACATGGGTGGCCAGGGAGGGTCTCTCTAAGGAAATGACCACTAAGTGGAACAAGATTGACCTGCCTGAAAAAGGAAACGGAGGGAACAGTGCTCAGGAGGGTGGAATGGCAGCTGTGAAGACTCTGGGGAGGGAGTGAACTTGGTTGCTGGAGCACTTGCTCAGCTACCCAGTTTAGTAGCCCTTCTTCCTGCCTCCTCACCTGTTTTATTCTCTCCAGGGCACTTGTCACCATCTAACATACCTTAGATTTGTCTTATAGGTGGGGTTTATTGCCTGTTTCTCCAACTTCAGAGTCTGTTCCGTGAGGGCAGGACTTGGTCTGTTCTGCTCAGTTCTGTACCCTGGGAAAGTGCCTGGGAGTGCCCAATACCTCCTTGTTGACTGAGGAAATGAACAAATGCTAGAAGTACATGGACCCGTCGAGCAAGGCAGACAGGGGGAGGAGGTGTGACGGGTGAGGTGGGCAGGAGTCGGGGTGCACAGGGAGAAGGGGAGAGGCTGAGGACACGGGCCCTGTAGGTGTTTGTAGCCTTGCCTCGCTGCTGCTGGGAAGGCCCTGCAGGAAACAGGTCTCTTTGCCCCATGACCCCCAGCTCAGCAGAGCAGCCCAGTGGGTCTTAGCATCTCCTGGCATTGTTGCTCTGGTGGCTGCGATGCTCATTAGATGTGTAACTAGTAATAAAATGCCCACGTGCTGCACTGGTGCCTCAGTTGCTTTCTGGAATCTCCAGGGAATTCAAATCTATGTGTTCAGTCCTATGTGTTCAGTGCAAAATCACTAGGAGCCTGGACTCCTTCTGAAGGACTCAGGGACCTCATGTCCAGAGTACCCGAGGTGCTCGTGCTTGGTGTTGGGTTGTGTCTTCCAGGGGCGGATTTGCCTGCCTGGTCACTGCTGTGTCATTGCCTCTGGCCTGTTAATGGAGGAGGCCTGGGTTCTAGTGACACTTTTTCCTTCCCCTACAGCTTGGACGAGGTCAAGCAGCAGGCCACAGGGAGAGACTCTTGCTGAAGCCCCAAGGGCAGGGCCCGCCTCCTCCCAGGCTCTCCAGCCTGAGTTTGCGCCAGGGAGAGAAAGCACCAGCACCTTCCCCGCCAACACACCCTTCCCCGCATTGACACACATGCAGGCCTGCTTCCCCTTACCCCTGCCTTTTTCACACACCTCCCCGTGTCCACAGCCACTCTCACCCTCAGCTCCTCCCTTGTCCCACACACATCCACTTCCCAGTTGTGCACATTTGCACACACGTGTGCAGCTCCTCAAACACACCTGCACGGGTGACCGTCTCCATCCCTCAGTCCCCCTGTGCACAAGGCACCCCCGTCCTAGCCTCTTGCACTCACACAGACAGGGCTCTTCACCTGCTTCACGGCACCCAAGCACAGAAACATGGTGAGGTGTGAGAAATGGAAAGTTCTGCAGGTGTCCTGCCCACTGTGCAAAGGAGGAGGAGGAGGAGGAGGAGGAGGAGGAGGAGGAGGAGGCAGGGATCTGGCTGCCTCTTGACGAGCAGGCGTTCAGGGGGCTTTGCAACATGCAGTGCTTTTTGGCAATATTTTGCTTTCTCCTTCTTAAATTCATTCACGTAGCCAGCATTTGCTGTGCCCCTACCATGGGTCAGGCACTGTCCTAGGCACAGGGCACACGGCAGAGGACAAGGCAGATGTGGGCCCTGCCCTCATGGGGTGGAGGCTCTAGTGGCCATAAACAGGATAAATAAGGAAACAGGAGAAGTCAGGTGGCCATAAGTGCAAAAGGACAAATACAACAGGGAAAGGGACAAAACAGTGTGTGGAGGGCGTGTGGCGAGAACGCTCTTTGGTAAGGGGACCTCAGAGCAGGTATCAGGGAAGAGCAACATGCACAGGTGCGATCAAGACCTGGGAAGGCTGGGAGGAGGGTGGCTGTCGGGGCTGGGGGGAGCAGCAGGTAGAGTCTCTGTGATGGGGATTTCTTAAACACCTGTTGCCCCCAAAAGACTGTCATCCCCTGGTACCTCTGGGTATGTTGGACTCCTTTCAGTGGCCTTAGACACCCCTTGCATGCACCTGGTACAGGCCAGTGCCCAGAAAACATTTTTCCCTTGAGGAGTTGCATGTTCAGTTCTGCATGGAGCTGCTTGTGTGTTCCGAGATGTGTGCTGGCTGCGGGGATGATGGGGATGGGAAAGAGCCAGCCCTTGCCTTGCTGGGTGCTGGGAAACTCCCCAGCCCAGGGACTGGTGGGAGGGCACTGCTTAGCGGGTAGCTCTTTTAGAGGGGCTGATACTTGAATAGAGTCGTTAGGAAGGACAGGACTTAGCCTTGAGTTGGTAGGGAGGAGAGGGAAAGAGACACTGCAGGCTGCGGGGTGAACCACTGGGGTCTGGGAAATGGCACCGGCATGGTGTATGCTGGGGATTCCGAACAGTTCCTGGTCCCTCCTCA
>VBSM01003143.1:47254182-47287358 GCA_008086735.1 Cheirogaleus medius
ATGGCACTGTGAAAGTGACATGGAATAAATTATACAGCTAGTGAAGCACAAGCCCACGGCATCAGCGTAAGAAACACATTCTTGTCAGGCAGGAAAATCACCAAAAAAGGACAACTGGCAGTGCTTCAGCTGACGATGCTACTGGAATGTGCTGCCATGTGGGGAGACCCTCTAGTGGCACATCCCAGCCACCTGGGCCCTGCTCCCCACGGGGCCCCTCCTCACCTTTTAGTCCAGCTGAACACTGGGCGGGTCACATGTTCCCTGCCTTAGTGTCTGATTCGTTAAATGAGAAAATACCTAATGATGACTTGTGTAAGATGTGGCACAGTTTTTGGCGCTCAATACCTTGTAGCTAATATGGTGCAGACCCCTTCCAGCAATGGAAAATCCCAAGCATCTGCGGCAGTTCAGACAGGGGAATGGACCAGTCGTTTGCTCCCCTGGGTTTCTTTAGAAACGGTTTAAAGAACACCAGATCCATGAGGGCAGAGACTTGCCTGACTCACTGCACTGTCTCTACCTGCTAAAACAGGTATGCAGTGGGTACACCTGCTCTGCACCACGCCCCTTCATGCACAAGGGCAGCTGATACCAGAGGATGCGCTCAGGATCTCTGAGAAATTGATTTGCTAAAATGTTATAAATTTAATGACCTCTTCAATCTGAAATAAAGTCATCTGGCTTTTCTGGAGCTTTCTTTAATACTAGGGAGCCCAGAACTAATAAAGTCTTGGCCTTGTGAAATACCCTCGCTGGGTCCTCACATATAGATGTGTCTAGATCCCAGACATATTCTACACTCTAGAATGTAACAAGGGAAGTGACCTTTCTCTCCAAACCACTGATGCTAGGGAGGGAGAGGTGAGCATGATCTCCTTTTAAAGAATTGAACTAACTCTTTGAGCTTTGGAAGAAAGAAAGAAACCTCAATGTGTATTAGGTGAGTTTTTGTTTGGAAGATGGATTTTATCATTACATTTTTAAAGCAAGAAATCTGCTACCACCCCATTCTCCTTCCCTGTCCTAGAAGGTTTGGAGCTGAAATATCTGCCACATTTGAACCGAAAATGCTCCTTCTTACCTGTCTACACTTCTTTGATAGAGTTGCTAGTGGTCATGGACAAAAAACCAACGTGAAAAGTATGGATTATACACTAATGATATTTGTCAATATTATTACCATTCTTACTATAGCAACTCCCAGTTCAGTATCTGTTGGGGGTGCTTGGAGCTTTTACACGTGTAATCTCATTTAATCCTCACAACAGCCTTAGGAGGAAGGTATTATTATTGCCATTTTCCAGATGGGAAAACTGAGGCTCAGAGAGTTTAAGCGGCTTGCCCAATTAGAAAGTGTGGGTAAGTGCAAAATTTGCACTCGGCAAGGTAGGAGTTCAGGCTTTGCCATTGCATGGACCTAAGTCCTCCTCTTGGTGTCCATGTGGATGCCAGAGATGTGGGGCTGTGCTCGCTCCTTCCACATCAGACACAGCTGGAAGTCAGGATGCAGGTTAAACCTGAGCTCAGATTCCTCCAGCCCATCCAGGATGGAAAAGGGCAGGGTAAGATGAAGTTTGCAGCAGGGCTTCCTGGAGGAGGGGGCTCTGCAACGTGGGTGCGTTTGGGCAGATAGGAGGAGGGGCAGGCATTTCTGGTGGAGGAAGTAGCCCGAGAAAGGACTCCAAGGCAGCTGGCTCAAGAGGACGAGCTGTCTCCCCGTCTTCCCAGGCGTGGTTAACTATGAATGAAGCAAGAGAAGAGGCGTATTCTCCATGTAAGGAAAGCGCTGTAAAGAAAAGACATTTCCCGTGTCAGACTCACGATTATCAATGGGAGTGTCAGGTAGAAATTTCTCTTTCTGTGACTTTTCTCTCTCCCGAGGCACCTCAGCTGCTATGTTTCATGGCATCCCGACATGTGGAAAGAATCTTCCTCTGGAGTCCTCAACTGTGGGTTTTCGTCCTCGCCGTTAGATTTTTCTGCTGTGTGACCTTGGGCTTCCCCAGGGACTCTCTGTGCTTCCCGAGTCTCACCTGTTGGATGCGGGGCTTACACTGGGTGATTTCTGTGGGCACTTGTGGCTCTCAGGTGCTCGAGTGTGTGATCTCATCACGATGACACACAGTCAGCAGCGGTGAAATCCCTGACACATCTCAAATCTGAATTGCATCTTTATGAGCGGAAAAATTGTCTCCTGCCTCATGGGACATTCTGATTTAACTAGGACACACCTGACCCTGGTCTGCTCCCAGACACAGGGAGTTTGCTACGTGGCCTGAGGCCTCTGCCTGCCCTGCTCTCTACTCCCCTGTGGGTGGCAGTGGCCATTAGTACCTGAAGGCAGCATTCTGCGACATGCCCGGGACTCCCCTGTGTGCCAGTTTCTCTCCTCTGCAGACTCGGGCTCGTGGTCGGGGTCGGCTTCTGCCCAGCACTGCAGACTCATGGGGGAGGAGGAATTGGGCTGGGAGGCAGGGATGGAGGGCCGTGTGGGTGGGGGAAGGAGGCCTTGAGATGACAGGCTCTGTGAGTCATCAGCCGTCTGCTCCAGCTGGAGAGATTCAGGGAGGGGGTTGTAGCACTGGCTCATGCAGCAGGGGAGGGACCAACCATGAGATGCGTTGATCTGTCCTGCCTGGGCACTGGTGCAGAGGAGTGGGCACAGAAGAGATTCACTGAGCTAGGAGGCAGGAGAGTGGCGGGGCTAGCGTCACAGCTCTGCCCTCCATTCCTGAATCAGAAAGAGCCTCAGTGAGTGTTCACACCGTGTGGGTACTGTGAACGCTGTGTGATGTGATCTCATCCCATCCTTGCCACACCAAGAGGGAGGCGCTATTATTTGTCTCAGTTTATGGATGATGAAGCTGAGGCACAGAGAGGTTAGGCAACTTGTCTGAAGTCACTCAGCAATGACGAAACAGGGCAGGGTTTGACTCTGGCTCTCTGGATCCTATGGGCTTAATCTCACTGCACTGGTTGTTCTTAGCCTTGACCTTGCATCAGAACCACTTGGAGGGCTGGGCCCCACTCTGAAATGAATGATTCTGGCTGAGTCTGCAATGGGTCTGAAAGTATACATTTCTAATAAGTTTCCAGGTGATGCTGATGCTGTGGTCCAGGCACCACAACTATTCTGTACTGTGCTTATTCATCTTCCCATCCCAGTTTCCAATCTGTGAAACAAGAGGGTTGAGTCTCCTGCCAGTTCTCTCCAGGTGATCGGTTAACCCAGGAATGCCATCCTTCTAATCATTTATAATTATGACCCACTTAATTTATGAAAGAGCAATGGTAGTTTGATGAACTCTCCTGCTGCTAGTGGGTTTCTATCACTTGTCTCCTCTTATTTTTGATAATTTGCTTTTATGTGTTTTGATGCTTCCTCAGTGCATAGAGGTCCTTGACTTTTAGATAATCACTTTGCATTATGCTCTTTATCAATATAAAAACCTGCACTGTCTTATTTAATGTCTTTTGCCTTGAATTTCACTTGATTAGATACCATTGCCTCCAACTTGGCCTCACTCTTTTCACTTGATTTTTGCCTGACATATTCTGGTCCATTAAAGAATGGACTTGGAACCTTATTTTATCACTTGGCTTAAGGTAGGTTTCCTATAAAAAGTGTATCATTTTATATATTCATTTACCATATATTACTGCACATATTTTATACTATATATAATATGTCATGTTTTTATTTCCATTACTAATATGTTTCGACCCTTCTGTTTTTCTTATGTTTCTTTGCAGGCTCTTTTGTCTTTCAATAACGGACCATTTTAAAATTTCTTTTTATACTTTTCTCTAGTAAATTGGAATGTCAGCTCTACCTGTGTTATTTCTCAGGTATTTAAAAATATTCTTCAACCATATTTTGCTAATGATTTATGCACAGAGTGAAATAGCATTTCTTGACTCCTTGCCATGTGCGATAAATAGCAATTTTTCCTTCTTTTCATTCCCCCTAATCCTATAATATTAAATTCATGCTTTTATTCTGTAATCTGATATTTCAAACTTCTACTATATTATTAATTCGTTTTATTCTTTTACATTTTTATCTTCTCTGTAAAGTTTCAGTTGCCATTTTCATTTTGATTTGTAATCACAGTTATAACAGGTTTTTAAACCTAATGCATCTTAGGGTTCATTGCCAGATCTTTATTGCCAGGAGCATCTCCTATTATTGAATATTCTTTATTCTGATTAATGTCTTAATCATAAATACCAAATGCTTAACACCTGTATAACTTTCTTGAACAATTTATTCTGATTTATTGTACTTTCTTCTAATATGAATGACAGCTTGGCCCTGCTTGTTGAGTTTTGCAAGAGGGCATCAGATAATAGCCTGATTTTTCTTCCTTTCATAGGTAATCTGATATCTTCTGCTTGGAGGCTTATAGTTCTTCACCACGAAATAAAAAAATATATGTGCCTAGTAATCAGTGAGCCTTTTGACCTTCAGACCTAGGTCTGTCTTCGTTGTTGGAAAATTTTCTTGTCTTTTTATAATTCTTTTCAATTCAGTTTATTCTGAGTTGGCTGCCTGTCCTCTATATCTGTCATCTTTTTGTATAATCTGTACTAGTATTTCTGCTTCTGTCTTTTTTCTTCCCACTTCATTTTGGGAGTGCTTTCCAAATGTGTCCTTCACAACACCTTGTTTCAGAGATAAGCTCTCTTGACTTTTACTGTGGATATAAAGTAGGTGGTTTCTTGATGTTTCAATTATCACAAGAGTCATTTGCTGAGCACTCACTGTGCTCTGTACACTATGATAAGCATTTTATATTCATTACCTCATATAATCTTCACAGCAACCCTGAGAGGCTTGCACTTTGGTTGTCCTCACTGTATAGATTCGGGAATCACATGCCCAGAGGGTTGAGCCCTCCTCAGCCTCACCTGGGTCTTGGGTGGTGGGCCAGGATTCAGGTCCAGCCAGCATGACAGCAGAGCCCATGCTCTTGGCCATGACAATATGATACTTTCCCAACCAGTCATTCTTTTTCAGATCTCTTCTTCATCTTGAGTGCTGCGTTCTCTGCCTTTTACATGTAAGAATGTTCTTGCAGGTCTGCTGGGAGGATTCTGTGTTTCGCAACTATGAATACAGTCAGCATTTGCCTGTAAACAGGGAGGGTCAGTTCTCCTGGCCCTCTTTGCTGTCCACCCCATCTATCAGCAGACAGAATGCTCCTTGCAGGTCCTGCACCAGAGCACTGTTGATGAAGTTCAGTCTTACACGATCCAGGGACTTGTGAGGTCAGGTGAGTGCGCTGGAACCACGAGTAGTTCCAGAAGAGGAACTTAATCCTGTGATATTTCTTCTCTGTGTTTGGTAAAGCCGCTGTACAATGTGCCAACTGTTTGCATCTGGCTTGCTGTTTAACCTGGCCACCATGCCAGGTACAAACTGTGCTTGGACTTGTCCTCCTTCCTGGAGCTGCCACCTGCTGTGTCAGGGACAAGCCCTGCCCCCGGCCAGTTTTCTTCTAGATGTACCTGCCATGTGATTCCTGGGGCTTCTCAGAGCCACCGCTGCTGAACTCGGCTGTGGATCTGCAGTGACAAGAGGGAGTCCCCCTGCTGTGCAGTTTCTCTGCCCCGTGCTTTGGCTCACGCTCCCGTTCAGTCCTACCAATTTAGGCAGCTCCGAAGTGAGGTTCTTCGAGTCCTTGCTCCTTGTTTCACAACCCTTCTGCCGCTTCTCAGGGAGCAAGCCTGCCCAAGAGGCCTCCCTGCCTTCTCTCTTTCTGCTTCACTGATTTTTTTTTTCTGAGATTCTTTTAGGTTTCTGGCACATGGATGGCACTTGTTCCTAGTTTCCTGAGCTCTTGCAGGTTTTCCAGGCTTGCTGTATCTGTCTGGTTATGTCAGCAGGAGTCTGAGCTGGAAGGCATTGCACACCTGCGCTCATGTTGCCCTGGCATTTGTAAACAGACATTTCCCTTTGAAGCCAGTGGCCGGGTCTTTGTCCCTGCACTGCCCATGCTCCTGAGTGTGGGGATCTGGGGGCAGGTTACTACTTCCTCCTGATTTCTCCTCTACTCACCTACTAATTGCACCTTCTGCTTTTTCTTGTACTCCCTGCCTCAGATATGAAGTCTTAGGAGAGCAGGATCGGGGCCTCTAGATTTGATATTGAGATCCAGTCTGGCCTCAGATTCTATGATTCGGTGATGACATTGGTCGTGGTGACCTAAGTCAGGTTGAACTCAGCTCTCTTTTAGGAGATCAGGGGCTTTGTAATAAAGATTGGGTCCTCTGCCAGCTCTCCTTGTATATCACATGGTGCTAGGTTGGGGGAACTTGGCTTTTAGATGCCTGTATGGGGGTTTCTGGAACTCAGGGGTGGACGCAGTAATGCGGCATTGGCATTGATGAGAGTGGCGGTGTCGGGAGGAGACTCAGTGTGTGAGCTCGCTCACTCCCAGGGGGCATCGACTTCCAGCACATCGCTTCCAGATGCATCCGTGTCTGGATCTAGGCTCAGCCACATCCTTGAGGTTCAGCTGATGGACAGCTCTTTCTACCAAGGTACCTGACGCTCCAGAGGCATTCAGTGTGTTACACAAATGGCCTTTGCTCCCAGGCTAAGAAGGGAATCCCCAATAAACTTTGATCATTCATAAATGACAGTTGCTAATAAAGTACTGGCTGCTTCAGAAAACGCATTCAGTTGAGATGGCAGGGTTTTCCCAGTGAAGGGTAGGACAGAAACCCAACAGGAAGACACGTGAAGATCAGAGGTGAACTCTCAGGTGAGTCTTCACTCTGAGATGTTGCTTGCCCCCCTGCATAAGCTTCTGCAGAGCCCTGGGGACATCAGTCCTGTTCGCCTGTCCATCAGAGTAGATGCTGGTATCCTGGTGAGGAGAAATGGTACCGGAAGAGCGAGGTCAGGGAGGAGAGTAGGAAGGGGAGTAGGAAGCTTGAGGAGGGGAAGACAGTGAGTGGAATTTCAGAGAGTTGGGTTTGAGGAACTCGTGGGACACCAGGTGAGGACAACTAGGGGGCAGCAGGAGTGGGGAAAATGCGCCCCCGGTGGCACAAGGGTGGTATCAGTCTCTTGTTAGATTTCTGTTTTGGGAAACTCAATCTGTCTGCATTTCAGTTCCCTCACCTATAAAATGGGAATGTTCATAGCTACCTCACAGGGCTGTTGTGAAATCAAGCAAGTAAATAAACATGTTGTTACTCTGGGTGTCCATTGGCCTGACAGGGTGCTCAACCTGGGCTCTCTTGCGTGAAGGGTGCTCCTTCTAGAATGTTCCTTGTAACACGCATGAGGTGCTCTCTTATCTCAAAGACCTGGCCCTGGTGAGGAGGATCTTGATTGGAAGGTGACAAGCAGATGGGATTTTGTAGGGATGGGTGTGCGGTCCAGGGCTGTCTGAGTAGGGGCCGGGCTGTGAGGTTGGGTGAGTGCAGCTGCACCCGGGAGGCTTCAGGGGCTCTGGGGACGAGGTGGGTGGCAGAGTCCCCAGGGACCTTGTCTGAGGTGAGGACTTCTAGGCTTCTGGGGAGGGCTCTGTGTCTTTATTAGTCGGCAGAATCTTTGGCAGATGGGCTCTGCCAGGCGTGGTGTCGGCAAGCTTCCGCGTCAGGAGGACTTCCGGAGACTGGCTCCATCGCCCTCTGCGTCCTCGGCAGGGAAAGGAGACATCTCTCCCTGGTCTGCAGGGTCTCTTCCCCGTCCTCTGCTCAGCATGGGGCTGGCTTTCCTCCTCGCCCATCCCTTGGGCTGGGGCCAGGGCACAGCCAGTCACAGCATGGCAGGCCGTGGTGTGTGCACCTGCGCCAGCCTCCGAGACGGTAGCCTTGACGTGGGCTCCCAGCGAGCTTCCTCCCAGGTCTCTCAGGCGAATGTTCCAGGAGTAGATGCATGGAGAGTTTGCTTTTCATAAATGAACAAATGGCCTGGGAACTCACGGGGACTCCTTGGGTGACGTCCTTGTTGGTGCAGATCAACAGGGGTGCAAAAGTCAAGAGGTGCGGGACACATCCGTCCTCTGGGCAGTGGACAGCCACTGGGGCTTTAGAATGGGACGGTGGTGTGACTGAGGTGGGACCTAATGGGTAGAGTCAAGTTCTGGCAGCACGGTGCAGGCCACAGTCAGTCTGCCACAGAGTGGCGCGGGCAGGAGGCCACAAAGGCCCAGGCTGGGGAGGTGGCAGGGGCTGGGACCAGGAAGTTCTTTCAGATGTCTAGCCTACTTCTTGGGACCCTGTCCCAGTATATTATTAGTAAGGTTAGGAATTCTAACGACTTTTTTTTTTTAAACTGTTTTTCCTTTGGGGAACCCAAATATTATAGGTTGAATTATTAAAGAAGTCCCCCTGGAAGAAGTAAAGTCCTAGTCCTCAGTGCCTGTGAGCGAGACCTTGTTTGGAAGGAAGGCCTTTGCAGATGATCAAGTGATGATGAGGTCGTTCGGGTGGGCCCTAATGCGATACGACCATGTTCTTATAAAAATGGGAAATTTGGACACAGAGACAGGCAGGGACACAGGGAGAACGCCATGAGAAGACAAAGGCAGATGTTGGAGTGACGTGTCCATAAGCTAAGGAATGATGAAGGTTGCTGGCAAACCCCCCAAAGCCAGGGAAGAGGCCTGAACCAGAGGCTGCCTCAGGGCCCTCAGAAAGAACCAACCCTACTGACACCTTGATCCCCAGCTTCTGGCTTCCAGGACTGCAAGACGATAAATTTCTGTTATTTAAGCCACCCAGTTTGTGGTGCTTTGTCACAGTGGCCCTAGCAGGTAATACATGAAGTCTCCCAGATCCCATTTTGTTCACTCCCTGGAAAACTGCTTCCACCGGTGCCCGAGGATCACGCGTGGGTCCTCTGGCCTTGAGGGCTTCTAGGATGACAAGGCCTCCCCATCTGGGTAGTGAAAGCTGCTCTCTGAGCCACAGAGAATCCGAGCAGCTCCCGTGGACAGAGGCTGCCAGTTCACTGGCTGCCTCTGGGGACTCCAGCCCTTTCCTCCCCGTGTGCCCGCCTGCCCGGCCCCTGCCGAAACCCCTGTGGGGTCTGGCAGCAGGCAAGGCTGTCCTGCCAGGGAATGTGTGTGCTGAGGCCAGCCGGGCAGCCGGGCCAGCCTCCTTCTGCACAGCCCTCCTTAGGAATGTCCTCAGCACCTATCCTGCCCAGCCAGAAGCTGAGGTGGGACTAGGTAATGAGGACAGGGACCCCATTGCTGAGGAGTTTCTGGCCCACTTAGGGAGACACCCAGACCAAACAGAGGCCATCTTTCAAAGTCAAGTGCAATGCGTTGAGTTTCTTTGGCATTAAAAGTACTCTGCCGTAGTTATCCCATTCTGAGTAGCCATTTGCATATTTATCCACCCAGCCTGGTGTTGTGGTTATCATGTTTTGAGTGTTTAATTCTGTCCCCTTTATGTGACTTATAAGCTCCCAGAGGGCAAAGGCTCTCCCTGCCTTCTTTGGCCTTGAACAGGGGAAGCAGACATTTGCCGAGATCTTGCCTCCTTCGGCCTTATTCGGCGGGCCTGCGTGGGACACCTTATCCGCATTGCCCTCATTGTGCAGGGGAGGAAACCAGGTCTCCAGGGTGGAGTGATTGGCCTGTGGTTTCCGCCACAGTGGAGCTAGACACAGAGGTCTTTCAGCCTTAGCAGGTTCACAAGAAATATGGTAACTTGACTGGCACCACCTCAGAGTTCAGTGTCTAACGGTTCCCTCAGTGTTCCCATAGTGCCAGTCTTGTATCCTCAGCTAAGACCAGGGGCCGTTGGGGACAGGGACACTCTCTTCCCTGCAGCCCCTCGGCTCCCAGCTCCGGCGTGGGCATGTGCTCCCCACCCTGCGCACCTGCGTTGATTGATTGGCATGGTGTTAAACGTGTGGCCTTTTGCAAGCAACTCTAGGAGGGTGATGAGCTTTGCAAATCTGCCCAGTGCCTAAAATTGAACCACACACATAATTCACTCACATGCGCTTGCTCAGTTGGGCTTGCATTCTCCCTGCCATCCTGCCTCCAGCTCACACTTGACGCCTTAGAATTCTGGACTTCTCCTCCAGCACACAGTGGTGCCTGCCCTGGCCAGCCAGTACCAAATTCCTGACCTTTGGGCCTTGGGTCCCTGTGGACAGCTTGCTGCCATCTGAAAACCAGGCCCTGGCCCTTGGCGAGGCTTTTCAGAGCGTTCTGCTACCTTCTATCTGCTTTTCAGGCACTGTGCCTGCCCCAGGGTGGGGTCGAGAGGGGGTGATAAGCCAGGGGTGCCCTGGGAGGGGCCAGGGGCTCCTGATCCGTGGCCAGCGCCCTGCATTTAGGGAGCCTTGCCAGAAGCCTACAGTCATCATTGAGTCTGCTTAAAGGGCTCTACCCAGTGCCAGGAACTTCGGGGAATTTGAAGACATGATCAGTTCCCAGAGAGACAAAACAAGCTGCAGAGGATTCCGGTTAATAAACTCAGCCTTGTGTTTAACTACCTGGTTCAAAACCCAACTTACTAGCTTGGACCTTAGGTGGAATGATTGCACTTCTCTAAGCTTAATGTCTTTGTAAACTTTCACAAGGGTTTGTGGGCATCAAATACAATAATACATGCAGAATGCTTTAGTGTAGTGCATGGCATTTTGTAGGTACCCAATTCGTCTTAGCTTAAAACACTCTGGACCCCTCACCTCCACTGCCATAGGAGAGGACTGCCAGACAGTGCCCACGGTGCCCCTTAAGAGAGTTCCTCGAGCTTCGTAAAGGGCTTAGAATGATGCCTTGCGCATCCTAAGCACTCAGGAATTGCAGCAGTTCTTATAAGAAATACACGTGCACAGGTGACCAAAAATACAAGCTGTTGGATGCGGAATGCCAGTGAGGTGATGCAGCTCTGTCACTGCAGGGATTCGGAGAGTGGCACTAAGTGAGGCTGCTCTAGCTGAGGGGTCAGCTTGGGCAGAGGGGAGGAGGCCTCGTGTCGGGAGCAGAGTCCTCGAGGACATGGGTGGGAACTTCATCAGCTGTGGAGGTTTGGACCTGTGGGGCGCGGGCAGGCACTCACGGTTGTCATCGGCACCCTGGCTGTCACGGACCAGAGGGGCTTCATGTTCATTCCAATCCTGCCACCCCTGCCTGAAGAACAGGGCAGTGGGCACCGAGGCGGGGCCCAGTAGGGCATGTGAGGTGCTCGCTCATTCCCTCCATCTGAATTGGGCTTGGAACATCCCAAGGGGCTGGCCCCTGGGCCCTGGACACATCTAGGCCTATGGCTTTACGGCCTTTCAGCTGCTGTTTTTGTCACAAATGCTTGTCACACAGGGAGCATTAAAAATAACCCAATGGCTAATAGCATTTCTCAAAATAACTGCTTGCGAAGTGCTTTGCTGGGGCGAATGGCTACTAAAATTAGACTCCCTGGTGGTGTGCGTGTGTGGGTGTGTGGGTGTGTGTGTGTGTGTTATGTATGGTTTTTAAACCCATTTCCCCACAGGGTGAGGCCCACAGTTTGCATCCTTTTGTTCTGTGGTCCCTTTTGTCATTGCTGGGTGTCCCTCGTCACCCCGAGATGCACCCTTCCATCTTCCAGTCCTCAGCAAACTGGAGCCGCTGCCCTACATTGCCCTGTAGTCCTGCTCCAAGGAGCAGAATTTTGAAGAATCTTGCAGGGTGGGGTGGCCTCATTGTAGCGGTGGCCTAATTCCTTGGTGTGCCAGGTAATAATAGCACGCAGTGGGGGGAATCTCGCTCAGCGTGCTGTCCGAGGGGGAAACTGGGCCATGGAACAGTGTGGCAGCCCCACTCAAGGTGACCTAGTAACTGAGGGCATGGACACACAATTTTCCAGGCCCTCATTCCAGCGGAGGCTCTGGAACTTTTCAGTGGTCTCCTGGGTCAGTCCTTTGGGCCACCAGGCAACCGGGTCACTCAAATCCAATCAATTCTCCATTCACTGATAACACAAAAGGGATTGTGGGATCCTAAGAGCAAGTTAAGAAACAAAGGGAATCAGCACTTCAGGGAATTTTGGATGCAGGGCAAACAAAACTTGAGGGCCAGAGATAGTTTCCCTTAGATAATGGCTGGATTGAAAGAGGTGGGCGTCAGCGTCCCCCCGTCTTTGAAATGGGGGAACACTCAGTTATTCAGTTAGCAAGCATTTATTGAGTGATGCCTGCTATGGGCCCGGCTCTGCAGTAGGTGCTGGAGTTTCAAAGAGTGCTTCAAGGTAAAAGCAAGGTCAAGTAAGATGTGCAAGCCGTCTCATAAGGCCTGGGGTTCTGTGTGGTCCTGGGGGAGCCTGCAGGCCTCATGCGCTCCCCAGAGATCTGGGTCCTGGAGATGAGAGCCCATGACTGTTTGCCCGGGACGGAGGCCCCGGGAGGAGCACAAGTGCTGGAGTCAGGCAGTCTCGGTGACCTTAGGCTTATTGCTTAACTTCTCTGAACCTGTTTTTTCCAACTGCTAAATGTGCATAAGCACAGCACTGACCTCCTAGGGCTGTTGGGAATTAAATGACATAACCCAGCGTGGTCATAGCATGTAGCAGGTGCTCTACACATTCTAGCTATTAGTAGTAAGTAGTCGTCATATTAATATTAAACTAATAAAAACTGTGCCTGCCTGAGAAGTTTCAATAAAACATCGCCTTCAATCAGGATGATGATAATCTCATTTTTGCGTTTTATCAAGTCGTTGCTGTCTGCAAGGCCATCAAAGAGCTGGAGCCACTTACTGGAAACTGTAGCCAGTTTCTGAATGCTGGAATGGGCATGGGGGTGAGGTAGAGGTACATGTTTATAAGTTTGCGTGTAATCAAGCCTCGGGAATTCACATCCCGTGTCGGATTCATTATGGGAGTTGGATATTTAAGAGGAATCTTTTCCACAAACCCATATGTAAATCCCAAAATGGTTGACTCTTAAAGTTGGCAGGGACCCTAGACATGAGGGTCATTTAAGCCAGTGGTCCTTAACCAGGTGTGATTTTGTCCCCATAAGACATTTGGCACAAGGTGGTGGGTGCTGCTGGCATCTGGTAGGTAGAGGCCAGGGATGCTAACATCCTATAATACACAGAACAGCCACCATGACAAAGAACTCTCCAGACCAAAATGTTAATAGTGCTGGGATTGAAAACCCCTGTCCTGACCCGAAGATGAGAGAACAGACCCGCAGTGTAGGGGAGGGACTTGCCAAGGTCAGGCAGGTCGTCTGAGCCTGTTTGGTCTGGGATCCACAGTGGAATGGGCTGATCAGAGGCCAAGTCTTTCTCTAGTGTTCCTGGTGCTTTCATCTCATTGTGTGAAGCAAATCATTGACTTTAATGGCGTTAATGAGATCTTGCTCTATATCATTTTCAAGGCCCCTTCTGTTTTGATATCCCAAGTTCTGCCTTGGGAAATGCAGGTTTCCCTATGTTGGGCTTGCTGATAGAGTTGGGTTGGTAGATTTAGCAAATGAAAATAAGGATGCTCAGTTGCATTTGAATTTCAGATAAGCAAATACATTTTTTTTTTAGCTTAAGTATTGCCTATGTAATATTTGGGACATACTTATGCCAAAAAGTTATTTCTTATTTATTCTGAAATTCAAATGTAAGTGGCAGGCAGTCCTTTGTCTCCACTGGTAGTAGCAAACGCATGATCTCTATCACTGCCCTGAGATCGCAGACAGGCTGTGGGCAACTCCTGCTCCTGCATCAGGCTCCCAGCATCACTCACAGGACCCTCTACCTGGAGGGGAAGGTGGGAGGGGTGGGTGGGCCCAGAGGGCTAAGCAGGCACCCCTGGGTCCTGGCCTGTGGGTGCCTGGGAAGGGCTGGCCAGCTATTCTGGGCTAAAGGGCCTGTAAGCTGAGCGGTCAGCCAAGCCATCTCTTTTTATACCTGGAGAATAGTTCAATCAAAGTGTCAGCAAGTGACCTGTGTCCCTGGAACACCAGGTCCGGGGGAAGTTGTGGCAACTTTGCCCCCGAATGGAGAGCATCGTGTCCTGTCTGCTCCTACTGGCTTCCAGAGCACATGGCCGCCCCGGCCGAGGAGTGCCTGGCCGCAGCACCTTCCCGGACTGAGGTGCAGTCCCCATGTGGCCTTAGGGGCTGGAGCTGGGCAGCTGCCCTGGTTCAGGGGGAGAGGACAAGGGCAGGGCGATGCACCCACACAGCTGCCTCTGAGCCGGTGGCCAGCTCACCTGACCGCAGACCCTGTTTAGAAGAGGCTTAGACTTGGAGCGGGTGCTGGCCAGCCACTCTGCCCCCTGTCCCACCCCGACTGTCCCCCACCCCCCGTAGCCCTGCTTCTTCTCCAGCCCAGACACTCGGCTCCAGAGCAGCCAGTGCACAGGTGCTGACGGCCAGTGGCACAGGTGGGTGCTGATGCCCTGCCCTCTCCCCTCGCCTGCCCACGCATGGCCCAGCTGCTGTTGCTCCCAGGCCTCAGGATGCCGTCCCCCTCCCCAGGGCAGCTTCCTGCTGGGGAAGCTTGTCACCCCAGCCCCTCCTAGAGGACAGTGACCAGTGTCAGCTGGCCACGGCCTCGTGTTGACTCAGAACAGCCTTTGAAGGGCTTCGGGGCTACCTGCTTGGGGGTTTCACCACGTTGCCTGCCATCTTGGGGGCATCCCTGGGTCACACAACGACCAGTGGCTGCCGACTCCTGGCTTGTGCTGTGTAGGTGCTTAATTAGTGTATGCTGGGTGAATACATGAAAGAGTCGAGCACTATCACCTCACATCGCAGAAGGTGTCTGGTGATAAAGGTGAAGTCACTGGTTCTCAAACATGGTGGGCACCCCCCTGGGGCCTTGTGAAAGCACACTGTACCAGCCCAGGGATTCCGGGTTCTGTAGCTGGGGTAGGGACCAGGACTCTGTACTTCTTGCCAGTTCCCAGGTGATGCAGTTGGTCCAAGGCCACACTTTGAGGACCTCTGGTGATTAAGTTATTGTCCTTCCCAAAATGTCTTGCATTTCAGTTTAACTTTTATTAAAATATGCATTAATTAACAAATCTTTGTTGACTTCCTACTATGTCCCATGCACGGAGTTTTGGGGATAAAAAGACAAAAATGGCCGCAAGGAACTCACAGTACAGTGAGAGAACTGCACGTTAAGAACAGTTGCCACTCTGTCTAATTGCTTTTGCTGGGGTGTTGTGTGGAAGGCGCAGTGGGAGTGTGGGAGAAGGGGCGAGTGAGAGGGATCCTTCTGAAGGCGAGTGTGATGTGTCTCTCTTTCTCTCTTTGTGTATTGCACTTTTGCGTGTCCTGTCTCCCCAGTTGACCTGTGAAATTTGTAAGGACAGAGGCTGAGGTGACTCTTGGTTTTTCTGTAACTGTATTCCCGTTCTGGGGACATAACAGACAACCACACACACACACAAAAGACATTACCCAAAGAAAAGATGTTAATATCAAAGAAATGAATGCCTAGTGGTGGAATTTGAGGGCCAGGTGTGTGTGAGGCTTACTAATTTGGATTCTATTATACATGCCTAGTTCTAGCACTGACCTGGATAGAGACCAGGTTAAGCAAGAGGGTACCTTCCCTGGTCCCCAGCGTCAACTACACTGCTTTAGTTTGTGAGGAACACTGCTGGCATTTCACCTGCAGGGATTCTTAAAACCTGCCCTGCACTTAGAAAGCTCATTTCCAAGAGCCTTAAGTGGCCCTGAGCAGATGCTTAGCTGGGGACTTGTCATGGCCCGAGGTGACACACTCACAGCACAGGGATGAGGCCTGTAACCTTTCTTCCTTCAGAACTTGGGGGGCTGACTTGACTGCTTGGGGCCAAGAGCTCCAGCTGGAAATTGAGAAAGAGGAAGCTGCCCCTTGTTCTGCACAGGGCCAGGAGAAACCCTCAGGCTTTGCCCGGGGCCAGGGCTGGCTTCTCTGACTTTCTCTGCACACACCCTCACTCTCCTCCTTCCTGGCTTCTGGAGTGACAGACAGGAACAGAACTAAGCCTGCCGTACCCATCATTAATAGCAAAAATATCCAGAATAGCTCCTACTCATGGAGAGCTTACTGTTCTTTAGAAATGACTTCGATTCATGAACAGATTGAAAAGGGTCAAGAGAGGTTAAGAACAGTCAATATAGAAAGAGCATGTGGTTTCCAACTCAGTTTCATCACTCCTGCCTGCATAACTTCATTAATCTTTAGAACAGCCCTGGGAAGTGGGGTATAATCGGCCCCGGTTTAAAGAGAACAATACCAAGGCTGCAGAATTTGAGTAACTGTCCCAAGATCACTCCAAAAGTAAAAGGGCAGCACTGAGTCTGGATTCAAACAGGATGACTCCGGAGCCAGGGTTCGTTGCTCTGTGGTTCAGCTCTAAGTGGTGCTGGGGTAGGGTGGCGGGGAGATGGGATGAGGCTGAGGAAAGGCATACATGCTTTGATGTGTGCTCAGTCTACCCCCTGCTGCACCCATGCCTGCTCCAGAGTGCCTGTCTCTGCTACTACAGACTACATTGTGCCTTCTTTCCAACTCCCATTTTGACCCCGTAATGGCATTTAACCTGGGCTGGCTTATTAATACTATCTCTATCTTGGTAAGATTCAGCACCTTGTGAGTAGGCTCCCTCCAGCTCTCCTAAGACACCTTATGGCAGAGATCAGGGTGCGGCTGACACACACCCAGACTGGCCCAGAGCCAGGTATCTGGTTCATACCTAGGGGTGACCAACATTCCTGGTTTACTTAGGACTATCCTGGTTTTAGCAATAAAATCGAGCATCCTGGGAGACCCCTCAGTGTTGGTTGGTCACCCTGTACCTCATTTGACAGACAGGGATGCAGGTGCCTGGGGGACACAGCATGGGCCAAGTCTCACTCGTGGTTATTGGTGGAGGCCGATCCCAGGGCCTGTCTCTGACTCCTGATCCAGTGCTCTCCTCCTCACTGCCGTTAGAAAGGAGGCCTCGAGCTCCTGCTGTCTGCCGTCACGTTGCAAGCTTTTATAGGCAGCTGCATGGGTGCTTGTCATCCTCTGTTGGAGAAACGACTCGCGCAATCAAAAAGCTTTGGCTGAACGATCCTTACTTAGGAGCTCACACTGGGCTGAGTGCTTATCTGGGGAACTCTTGGAGGAGCAGTGTGTGCCCTCTAGGGGCTTGTGGATAATAGAAAGAAAATCACTTTTCCAGAACCACAGAGCACAGCAATTCTTCAGGCACGACCTGTCAGCCAGCAGGGGCGAGGGGGCAATTGGCAATTTCTCATGGTCAGATCCTGAATTCCCGACCAGCAGTCTCCAAAGTGGGATGCACAAAACTATCCTTTGGAGTATGGGAAGAAAAATATTAAAATGTCTAATTACATTATCACCCTTTTAAATGAGTAATTGGCACATGATAGACACACATGTACACACGTGGAAGTACACAGTGACGTAGGCTGCTCATTCAGAAACGCTCCCTATGTTTCCAAAGAGGGACTTTAATAATAGTGACATCGCTCGGCTGGACGATGGATGTCAGAATCTCTTTCAGCAGGAGGAGGCCCAGTAGGAGAAGAGAGTGAGTCTCCGTGAAAATTGGCTTAGAACATCCCTACGCTGATGTTCAATGCAGATGATGCTTAAGTGTCTGTGGATGGTGCATGCTCTATTTCAGGGAGTGGTTTTATGCGCCAGGGAGGGAGAGCTTCCTGCAGCCACATGTTGCACATGGTGTTTCATCACCTGTCTACCAGATGTTCACATTACCTGGTGGGTGACAGGAGGCAGGTTAGATAGAGCAGGGGTTCTCAAAGTGGGGTTCCCCCACTAGCAGCATGAGCATCACCCAGGAACGTGTTGGCAATGCAGATTCTTAGGCTCTGTTTCAGATCCACTGACACCAAGACTCTGGGGGTGGGGCTGAACAAGTGCGCCTTGTTTGAACCATGAATGCTTCTGATATACACTGGTGGAAGCACAGAGCTTGAGTCCTGGTTCTGCCCTCCTTGCTTCTGTGGCCTGGGACAAGTTAGTAGTGGCCCTCAGCCTTGACTTCCCTATCTGACAAATGAGGCTTCTGCCACCTCTCTCCCAAACCTGAGCATGACGATTGCAATAGGAGGTAATGTGAGGTGCTCAGCACCACGCAGAGCACGGAGGAGGTGCTCCCTATCTAGCCTCAGTTGTTACTGGGTTGTGTTGAGGGGGGATGGCCTCTTCTATAAGAACAAGGCCCAGAAACATCTCATTTCCAGTTACTTCTCTTAGTAGCTCTGTGCCCTTGGGCAAGTCAGTCTGTAAACTGTGGGTAACAACACCCACCTAGCATGGTCACATGGGAGGAGGTGCCTGCATTGCCGTGTGCTTTGTAGAATACCAATCAAACATGAGACATTTCTAGAGCATTACTTACGGAGGTGGCTTCTACTTTGTCTTCTCTGGAAAATACTTCCCCTGTGCCCAGACAGTAAATAAGAGAGTAGAGAAAGGAAGTCAGAGATCCCACTATGCTGGGCCTGCAGGCCGGGCCACCAGGGGCTTTTTTGCCCCATACGTCACTTTGTTTTCTGTGCATGTCATCTCTGCTCCCCCTGCCACTCTGGTCCTCTTAGGCCAGATCCTGACCTCAGCTTTTGTCCCCTGTGGTCCGACGTTGATTCCTTATTAAAATGTCACCTGCAAGGCACGAAAACTGTCTGTCTTCCTGAATGGGGAGAGGTTGGGGTGACTGTCCGGTGTGTCCTTTGTCATCACTGTAATTGGTTGGGTAGTGGTGCCAGGACATCACATAGATTGCCTCCTCCCTTTCCATGTCTCAGGGCTGGTTTTGCAACATGAATTGTTCCAGTGTGGGGAGATAAGCTTTGCCTGTCATTGCACCAGATTCTTAAATGAGGAAAATGGGCAAACAGCTTTTCCTTCCCCGTGCACTCCCATTATTTCCATGACAGCATCCAATGACAACACATCTGTCACCAGCAAGGCCCAGCGCAGGCCAGCATGGGCTGCTGGAAGGCCGCTGTCCTCCCCCGAGGGTGCTGAGGGCCCAGCAAGGCGTCTGTCTGCAGAGCAGAGGTAGAGCAGGAGATGCGGGGAAGAGAGCCCTTCCGCCCCTTCCTCCCTGGTGTTTACATGTCGGGAGGCAGCAGCTCTGGTCCCTGGGAGCAGAGGCGCCCTCTTTCCTCCCCGTCTGCCTCAGCGAGCCCGCGTCCACGAGGCGAGAGCTATGTCACACCCCCTCATCAGGCTGGTGATGAATAGGGGCACGGGAAGATGCGTCGGGCTTGGCTGTGGCATTTCTGTTTGCTGGGATGTCTTTCCCCTGTAAGAGTTGAAGAGAATTGAGCGAAGGGGAAGGGTCAGAGCAGAGAGATTTCTGATATGCTGCTAGTGGCGCTGCCAATTAAAAAGAAATTAAAACAGAAATCTCTGCTGGCTACCGGAGTGAAAAAGTCTCCTCTCCTGGCCCCTCTGAACTCTTGAAAAAATTAATTGGATGGATGTTGCCTGGGTACCAGTCCAGTTCTTAGATACCAGTTCCTCCTCCATAGTAGGCACAGGAGGACAAGGGTGCATGTGTGTGTGTGTGTGTGTGTGTGAGAGAGAGAGAGAGAGAGAGAGAGAGAGAGAGAGGAGAGGGAGAGGAAAGAGGGAGGGAGGGAAGGAGAGCTGGTGGGGCATGGGGTGGGTGGGGCAGTTCAGGGATCCACAGCACGTTGCATGACACGTGAGCGTTTTGGGGTAGAGGAGGCAAAAGCAGTTGGAATTCCATTTTGAAGGTAATAAAGACTGGGAAAGAGATTTCTAGCCCAGAGGAGAGCAGAGTGAGGCTGCAAAGGATGCTCGGCCCCCGGTCCCTCTTGTTCTCTGCACACTGCCCAGCCTCAGGAGGGACACAGTGAACTGCGAGGAAAACCATGTGACTGGGAGGGGTAGGTGTTGCTCGCAGGGAGAGTGGATGGTCCCAAGTGGCTGCCTGGTGCTATGAGTGGGCAGAGAAACGGATGGGATGACCTTGCCCTATGCCATGTCTTTCATTTGTCCAAAAGCTTTGCCTCTGCTATGTGGGAAGGAGCCAGAGGGAGGAAGTCACCTCCCTTCCTGGGCCTGGACGCATTGGGTCACCCGGGTTCCTCCCTGATCTTGGGATGTCTTAAGCCTATTGTCCCCACAACTCCTCTTTCCTTTTTGTAGATTGTCTTTAAGAACTTAGAAAACAGCATCTGTAACCTCTCGCCCTGGGATCTGGCATGAGTGGCTTGTTGTGGTCAGGGCAGGTGTGTGGGTATTGAGCAGGGCACCATGCGACCTCTGTTTCTGGCTTCCTCAGCCAGCTGCCGCTCTGTCCCGGGGACAGTGGTGGCCTCCCTGGGAGCGGTTTCCTCCAATCACTGAGCCATAAATAATTAAACTGCAGGGCTATCAAATATTTAATCTGCCTGATGAATGAACGCTTGCAGGTTCTTATGAATTCTTTGCTTTGATTAAATAAAATTGAAGGATGGGAACTGTCTACCCAGCTCTTTAGCAAAAGGATACTCAGGGCAATTACTTTGTGTCAGAGATCTGGTCCTGAGTCCCATGAAACCATCACTGACTGTCTGCCCTTCAGTTTTGGATGGTGCTCTGACCTTCATTTTTCTTATGTGTGAAACAGGAATAATAATAATAAGGATAATGCAACCTCAGTTACAGGATTAGTGTGTGAGATTTATAGCAAATGCCTAGTACCTGCCACCTAGTAGGGTCGAAGCCATTGTTAATATCATCACTTTATTTCTTTAAATATTAGGTCATTAAATATGAAATGCCTGATTTTAAATCAAAATTTTCTTATATCTCAGACAAGAAGCAGTGAAATTAATGAAAGTATGCACCTAAACTATCGAAACAGTTTTGCCATCTTAACGGTAGCTTGTTTATGCCAGCAACGAAAAGGCCTGAAGAATGAATGGCAATGAGATCGCAAAAGACGTTTTCCACAGCTTGTTGAGAATTGAATATTTTTCCATTCAAGAAATGGTGCAAAGTCTGGAAGAAGTGGTAGTCAGTTGGTGCAGGGTCTGCACCAATATGGTGGATGTTAGAGAGTTTCCAAGTCCAGCCTCTGTAGTTTGAGCAGCATTGTTTGTATAACATGTGGTCGAGTGTGGTCTTGCAAGAGGACTGACCTGTCTCTATTGACCAATCTTGGTTGCTTAATCTCAAGCATCCTCATCCTTTCGTTCAGTTGGTTGCAGTAGACAACCACTGTAATCGACTGACCAGGATTCATGAAGCTGTAGTGGATAATGCCAGTGATGGCCCACCAGACACCATTAGCGCTATTTTGATGAATATTTGGTTTTGGACTGTGTTTCAGCACTTCATCTTTATCCAACCATTGTGAATGCTTGAGATTGTAAAAAAAATCCATTTTTCATAACATATAACAATACAGTGTAGAAATGGTTCACCTTTATGCCGTGACAGCAAAGAAAGGCAAATTTTGAGATGATTTCTCTTCTGATGCTTGTTTAATTCATGCAGAATCCATCTATCCAGCTTCTTTACCCTGCCGATTTGTTTCAAATGGTCCAATATTGTTGGAATAGTAATGTCAAATTTTGCTGCTAATTCACGTGTAGGTTGAGATAGATTTGCTTCCACTACGGCTTTCAGCTCATCATTATCCACCTTGGCCTCAGGTTGCCCACGTGGCTCATTTTCAAGGTTAAAATCACCAGAATGGAACTTCTTAAACCATCAATGTACTATGCGTTCATTACCACATCCTTCCCAAACCCTTCCTTGATATTTCCAGCTGTCTGCGCAGCATTGGTTCCATGACAGAACTCATATTCAAAAATAACATGAATTTTTGACTTATCCCTGGTTTCACAAAAACTGCTTTAAAAATTTTTTTGAAAGATAATCACAACCCAAACCATACATTTGAAAGAATGAGGATGTACCCTTACAATAAAAATAAAACAAGAAGTGTCAAATTTTCAAAAAATTTTGAAAGATAATCACAAGCCAAACCATGCCTTTGAATGAATGAGAATGTACCTGCACAATAAATATAAAAAAAGAGGTGTCAAATGTTGGAGATACCAACTGTCAAACTTATACTTAAGGAAATTGGACATTTCATACTTAATAATCTAATAGCATGATTGAAGTGAATCTCCTTGGATTTGGAAAGGCATGATTTTGGAGCAGGATGGAACTGTGTAGGCTGTGGCAAGCATTTCCTTGGAGTTATCAACTGGCCAGTCCATTAACAAATTCACGTGTTCATTTAGTCATTAATTCAAGGCTGTTGAGGCTATTCTTCAGTTAGATGCAGGAAGTACAAGCGACTGGTCCCTTCCCTTGAGGAAAAGATGCTTTCATTGGAGAAATAACACGTACACACTGTGTATGTGTGTGTGAGTGTTTGTCATACAGGGAGAGAAAAGGTGCATGAGAGTTAGGATTGCTGCGGGCCGGGCTCCAGGGAGGGCTTGCTGGGAGGGGAAGCCCCTGCTGGGCAAGCTATGGGTCTAGCACCCTGGAGGATCCTGCTGCAGTCCCTGTGGTTTCAAAAGAATTCCGGGAGGGGAGGCGTAGCCTAGTCTTCAAATGTACAGCACTTTCTGGGTGAGCTCAGACTTAAAGGATATAATTGTAAATAAAATGTCTGCTTCCCAAGGTGTGCATTTGCTGAATTTTCTGCTCCCGGAGAGGGGGGCTGCTTCCCTTTTGGGCTAGGGTGCTTTAATAGTATAGTAAAAGCAAGCTGGCTCCTGTCTGACTACTTTGACACAGCTGGAAGACGATGAACTCTACTGCAATTTAGGAGGAGGTGGTGAAGGTCCGGCACACAGCCGGTTCAGACCAGAGTTTTGTGTCTGGGGTTTGCCTGCTGGAACCCTGGGTCACTGTGCCAGACTCAAGTGCAGGTCAGAAACTGGAACTAGATCCCTGCAGCCAGATGAGAGGCGGGCAGGACAGGGCCCGCCCTTTCCTGTCACTGGCCTGAAGCCAGTCCAGGTCTGGTGGCAAGTGAGGGACACATCCTGATGTCTGAATGCCCTGCGATTTATTAGCTGGTGACTCAGTGATTCAGGGGACAGTTGACATATATTGGCATCCTAGGTGGGGAGGCCAGTGGGTCCCGAGGGAGGTGCCTCCAGCTCTCGTCTTGGTTGCAGGCCAAGGTGCCCATGGGGCCATTCTCCTCTTTAACCTATTCAATCAGTCGATGAGCAGTATTTCCTGAGAATAGCAAGTACTGAAACAGTCTCTAGGCTTGGCTCTGTAGGAGGCACAAAGAATTATACGGCAAGGACCCCCTCCCCTGCCTAGGGAGCTCACGGTCCAATTGAGGGAAGTGAGAGAAACAGATGCACGTGAAAGTTTAAACAACGTGTCCTAGCCTGAAAGACAAGACCATGGGGAACAATTTGGGAAATGTCACAAGGCAGCATCTTCTTAGTGCTGCAAAGATCCAGAGGGAAGAATGACCAGCTGGGGCATAGGACTTGGGTGCGGGCTTCTGGGGCCTGGTTACGAACTGTGGCATCTTGGCCTCCATGCTTTGCCTGTCTACGTCCTGGTCTCTGTGTCTCTCAAGTGGGCATGGTAATACCTACGCCCCAGAGACACGGTAAGGATTTAGTGGGATAATGTGTACAAAGGACATAGAAAATTGCCTGACACAGGGAAACTCTCACTGCGATAGTTAATTTATTATTGTTGACTGCAGGGGTCAGAAGGTCCTTGGGGACGCTCTGAATATTCAGCCTAGTCTCGCCTTGCCCATCTTTTGCATAAGATAAGGATGGAGACTATGTGAAGAGGAAGACTGGATGCCCCCTGTCCACCCCCAACAGGGTTGGAGTGGATTTTATCACACATCTGCTTTTGCCTAGCACTGGCCTGGCCCCTGGCAGCGGAGAGCTAATGCCTGCCTACTTGGTCAGTGTCTCGGTCTCTTCGTTTCATCAGCTTCTCTCTGTGAAAAGAGATAAATGATCTGTGTCTCTTTCCACATTCCAATAAGCATGATTAATATCTGTGGATATGCCTTTCTATTTCTTAATACCCTCCTACTGCTATGGAAGTCCTAGGGGCCCATTGCAAATTATTTGCAAGTAACAGAAGAGTGCAAAGAAGCAGAAATAAAACCTTCCATAATCACAACAGAAACATCTACTACTATTCATGTTTTGTTTTGTTTTTCTCCCAACAATATTACTGTGCATTTTTCTTTATAATGCTGAGATTGTAGAGTGTGTGCAATTTAGTGTTCTGCTTTCCTCCTTAACATCATATTACCAGCATTTCCAAGTGTCATGGGGACTCTGTAAACATATTTTTAAATGACTGCTATCTTACCATGTGGATGCTCACCCCTTATGTTTGCTGTTTAGTTTTCCCCCTTCTTTTACTATTATAAATAGCATTGTACTGAATATCTTTCTGCAGTTATATATATGACCACATTTGTTCATTTATTTAAGAAACTTTGAGTATCTGCAATATGCAAGACAATGTGCTTTTAGCCCTGAGAGGGAAAGGGCTGATAGATGCAGTTTGGTATTGAGAATGGTATGGAAAGAAAACTCATTCTTAGGAGGAAACCCTCTGAGATAGCAAAAAGGCACATATATGAAATATTTAACATGCACCGTTTTATGATGCTGTTATCTACAGTAACTATATCTGGCCTGTAATAGGACTGTAGGCAGGTTCACTGTTCTGGGCCTCAGTTTCCACATGTGTAGTCACTAAATGATTTCTAAGCTGCCTCCTGTCTCCAACAGTCTGTGGTTCTAACTGCAAATGTGAGAACCCATCCATCCAAGGACCCATCCATCCTCATGAATCACTAGAGCTGTTTGTGTTTGGAGCTTTCTTGACGCACAGATGATGTTGTTGATGGGCTTGGACACAGTCTGTTCTCATCCTCTCTCAGTCATAATCACAGCATTCATTTGCTCAGCTCTTCTTTTTTGTAAGTAGTTCAGGGGTTGCCTGTAGCCCAGCGCTGCTGGGAACTAGCACAGACATAATAGAGTTTTATAAAATTGTGAGCAGAGAAACTAAGAAGTGTAGACTCTTTCCCACATCCTGACACACTAAGAGAGAAGTCCCCTTTAAAAGTCAAGCAGAGTAAATCTTGGACACCAGGAGGAATTCTTACGGCATGAGCCCATAATAAACTCAGAGAATGTATTGTCCTGAGAAGTGGTAAAGGCAGAGAGTAGAAAAGACTTCAAAAATTGCCATGGAATTAAAGGCTAGAGGGTTCCTGGTACCTGTAGGGTACTTTAACTAGCTGAGTTTGAGTGTCAGTATCCAGGATCCACAGACCCTAGATAATGGCACCGAAATTCATGAGGTGTTGTTCTCAGTTTATGAATAATATGATTGGGACCACCTCACACATTTAACCAGGGACTGAAGGACCAGATGATTTCCTAAAATTAGCAGCTTCATGCTGGGGGTATGTCTTTGGCTTTTCTGGCTCAAAGAACTTAATTTTAACAATCACACAGAAGGAACCAGGCTCAGGGAATTGGTCCATATTCAGCTCACCCTTGAACAGTCAGAGGAGACAGCTCTGAAAGTGTACAACAAGGGATGTGGTTGAGTGGGAGTGTCATCTTCCTAGGTCACAAATGACAAAGTGCCACCCCCCAACTTCTTACTCATAACAGACATCCTTAATCCATCAGGAGATTCTTTCCAGCTAAGCCAAGATGCAAGCTCAGAATCCTTCTTAACACAGTGCTCCAAGTAGCCACTACCAAACAAATGGAGTTCTTTTGCTCCTTGAGTAAAGCTTTCTTGTCATCCCTAGGTGTAGATGCATCCTTTCTCCTGTGGACAACACCATATGGGAAAAAATAAGTTACCATATAAAAAGTTCCTTGGTAAGCAAAGACATATGGTGGCCTGATAAATTGCCTTTCCCTACTCTAGGGATCTTTGTCCAAGGAACTGGGCGTCATCCTGAGTCAGACTGGCGAGTGTGGGAAAACACAGTGTTCTTTTTACTATCAGCCACCAGAATCTCCACTGGTTCATGTTATGATAACGAGTTACACTGTAGGCACTTCCCGGAGGGCTTGTCCCTGTGTTTTGTCGTGTTTTCCATGGCATCCCCTCTGGGATCCACAAGGGTGGCACAGATGATGGCAGCGTAGGAAGAGAAAGGACCTGCAGGAGGTGAGAAGTCATGAAGCAAGGAGTCTTTCCCATTTGTTTTTTCTTTTGAAAAAAATTTTTCACCTGTCAAGTTTGTGCTAATGTGAGTTCTTGGAGGGTGGGGGTTATGTCTTATTTATTTCTGTGTCTTTGCTTTTCCTCTCCAACCTCAAGTGTTATGATGACCACACAGGAAGTACTCAAGAAAATATTTATGGGATATATGTCAGCGTAAGATTCATTCATTCATCCGTTCGAGTAACAGACGGGGGATGCCTCCACCTCTCTTCCATGCTGGCCTTTCCCAGTCCCCACTGGGACTGCGCCCTGAGCTTTAATCACAAGAGCAGGGTTCTGGCTGTGAGGCTGCCCTGGGCTCACACATACCTGAGCAGCAGATAATGACATTATCAGTTCACTAGAGACATTTTCTTCCCCACAAAGAGGCTAGTCATTACATCCTTATTTGCAGCCCACGACAGCAGGAGCCAAAAGCTTCTGACCAGCCCAAGACCTGAGGTTAGAGCTGCATGGGTCCTGAATGCAGGGACCCTGTGATGAAGGCCTTCTAGGACGGGGGCCCTGCCTGAGCTGCAAAGGGAGGAGGGTTTGGGGAACAGGAGCCCCCATACAGGGCAAGGCAGCAGGAGAGAGAGGCTGGCACAGGAGGGAGTGGAGCTCCCAGGAGCAGGACCTGGATTGGATTTAGCACCTTCAGGAGGGGTGGGAGGCCAAACGGCCCAGCTCCCCAATCGCTTTCTGGGGCCATCTTTGTTTTCTGATTTATAATGCGTCCCCTTTGGGGATGGCCTTTTGACATGTGCTAATTATAAATTGTCTTTTGGTGCATTCAGAGAGTTCTAATAATTAGAATTTCTAATTTCAGTCCTCTGAGCTGCTCCCAGCAGCCTTGTCCTGCGAGAGGAGCACTTGACTCATTTGCTCTGCTGCTCAAAGTCACTGCAGGAGGCTGGCAGGCAGCATGCGGCCTGGAGAAGGCTCCAGAATTGAGGGGTGGGGGTGGGGGTGGGGGTGGGAACTTCACCTTATAACCCAGTACAGATATCCTGGGAGACCTTTCTCTTTGTGGTTTGTTGATTTTCAAGGAGGAAGATTTTCAAGTGAAACCCACAGGGCAAGGTGGTCTATGGTATAGAACTCTGGTTCTAGCCTAGCCAGATCCTTATTGTGTGACCCTAACCAAGGAAATGTTTGGACCTCAGTTTCCTTGCCAAAAGTCCAAGGGAATCAGATCTATGATTGCCAACGGCCCTTCCAGTTCCGAGATTGAGTCTATGAAATGTCACGGTGTGTTTTGGGTCGAAGTCCTCAGATCATGTTTAGACCCCACTAGAGCTAGCTCCAGGACCGCAACTTGATATTAAGTGATTTAGTTCAAGGCCAAGACAAGAGCCCAAGCCCTGTGTTTTTTGCTATGCTGCCACGTTGTCTTGCTTAACCTCCCCTGGCCTTGGTTCCTTCATCTGTAAAATGGGAATGATATACTTGGGAGATGGTATGGGAGAGAGCTCTGTGTGAAGTGCAAACCACTAAGCTTGCATAAAGATCTTCATTTCACTTCTAGTCTTTGGAAGAGGCACATTACGATCTCTTCACTGCCTCATTCAGCACAAAACCACAATCCTAAAGCATCTTTATGACCACGTAGCAGTTTGGTGCCTGGGTTTGTAGTGGGGAGAAGATGGGCACTTCAGGTCCTACTCTGAAGGCTCACCTGCCTTGCTGAGGGAGTTGCCCTGGTAGCCAGGGACATCGGTCTTGAGAAGCCACCAGGCCATTCACCCTTCCCTCTCATCCGCTCTCATAATGGCGAGCGTGCTTAGCACGGCACAGCGTGTTCTACGGGTGCACAACACGTACACTCCTGTTATCTCATTTACAGGTGCCGGGGGAGGGGGAGAAGGCCAGGCAGTTAGCAAGTAAGACGAGTCGGGACAGAAACTGAAGCTCTAGCTCCAAGAAACAGCCGAGCAGCCCCCCAACATCACCCACTGCGGTCATCCCACTCTGTCCAGGGCTTCTCCCCTCTGGGCTCATGCCCTAAGGCCATCAGCTCTTGCCACCTTGGGTCCTCACGCTCTAGGACTTGGAAGGAGAATGTTGGTACTAGAGGGCTGCTTAGAGGTCACCTGGGCTGAATGTTAACTTGGGAAGGGATCGGGGCTGGCATGGTGAGCACTTCCCAAGACCATGCAGCTTGTTAAGGTAGCCTGGGGTGAACTCACCCGCTCTCCTGACAGGGCCCAGTGTCCTTTCTCCTACACTCTGTCACCCTTCTTTCCTGGAACTTCCCCCAGGGGGTCACATGCTGGTGAAAGAGAGCTTCAGCTGTTTTGTTTGGCTGGTCCAGTCTTTACGAGAGAGAGAGAGAAAGGACGCGCACTGCACGCCGTGTGAGTTTACTTGGGCTGGTGTGACAAAGTGCCACCGACGGGGTGCCTCACACAGTGGAAATTTATTTTCTCGTAGTTCTAGAGGGTGTCCGTCTGAGATCAAGGTACCAGCAGGATTGATTTCTTCTGAGGCTCTCTCCTTGGCTTGTGGATGACCGTCTTCCCCTGCATCTTCATGTCATCGTCTCTCTGTACATGTCTGTGTCCTCATTTCTTCTTATAAGGACATCGGTCCTACTGGATTAGGACCCACCCCAATGACCTTATTCTAACCTAATCATCTCTTTTAAGACCCTGTATCTAAATCCAGTCACATTCTGAGGTCCTGGGGATTAGGACTTCAAGATAGGAATTTTGGGGGGACACCAGTCAGCACATCACACACCTTGTCACATTATCCTGGGTCTGACTTACACGTTTTTGCTGCCTGGCCCTTGTAGGCATTTGGGTTTTCACCCCTCTCTTCTGTTGGAAGGCTTGGGGGTGAATGACCAGGGGAGAATGTGGGACCCTGAAATGGAATGAATGTCCCAGGGGCACTACAGAGGGGGGACCAGGGGACTGCCAAAGCCCACTGCCCACTGTCATCCTGGTGACTGCTCCAAGGACGGGGAGCCGTGGCCCTGGGTGAGGGCGAGGAGGGTCCTTTCCAGAATGCAGCCAGGCTGAGGAGGCAGCTGGCAGCCCTTCTAGGGGGTGTAGCTGATTAGAATAATTATATTAACCAGCCCTCAAAGAGACATATTTATAGACACAGCAGCGACACGTTATTAAGGATCTAATTTAGAGCTGGACTCTGGGAATCTTATTTTTAGGCCCAGAGGAGAGCCCTGTAGGCAGGTGACCAGGAGGTCTCCGGTGGCTTTGTGTTCATTCTGTTGAGTCAGAGACTGTCAAGGTTGGATACAATTAGAAAGGTCACGACACCCCGTCCTTCCACCTGATGCTGTGTCGCTGCTCCGGTGTCCAACCTCTTCTTACAGACCTCCGGTTTTTTCCACCTAAGGGGGTCCCTCCTATGCTGTGAGAGTCAGGTTCTAGTGAGAAGCAAGAGGGAGCTTTCTTCTTTCTGTATCTTCCCTCTGCTGGTTCTGAGTCTGCCCACGGGGGTGGAGAGAATACGTCCAACCACCGGCAGCCCTCCTGGCCTTGAGGAAGGGTTGAAGTTCTTCTTGGCCTTCACTGTTTCAGGCTAAGACCCCCATTCATCTTTCAGCAGCTCCTTGCAGAAGAGGGTTGCAGGAGCCTTCACCACCCTGTTTCTTGAGGGGTGTGGATGTTCAGTTCTGGGGTCCAACAGCTCCTCCAATGCCCCATGCCCACCTCCTAGGGAGAGCTGCAACTCCGGGTCCAGATGAACGTTGGCCCATTGAAGTCAGCTGGCCACTGGGGGAAACAGGCTGTGTCTAAAAAGAACTCACTCAAGAGGCATCTGCACCTGGGGTCAGGGAGGAGAAAGGTGGAGGTCGAGTATTAATAGAGGGGGCTTACCCACGTGAGGGGCAGCACTTAGCCCAGGAGGTGGCCAGGTCAGGCCACAGCGAGCGGGGCTAGGCCAGAGCACCCCAGTGGGTGGCCCTTCTGGGAAGCCTCGCCCTGCCCAGCCCCAGGATGGGGAGTGTCTTCAGCCCCAGCTGTGGGTGCCTGTGACAGGGTGGGCCTGGGATGCGTCTGTGCCAGGCCGTGTCCCCTCGCCCACAGGGAGCACACCGTCAATGTCACACTGCATGGATTAAGTGCCCTTGGGACCCATTGGGAGATCTCGAGCAAGTGTGTTCATGTCTCTGATCTTTGGGTTGTACCTACCTGCTTTGTTGTTTTAAGGGTGGAATGGGCTGATGCCTATGAACAAACACAGCTCAGTGTTCTCCACAGATGTCAGGGATGAAAGACTGGGAAGCTGTCTCTGCAGGCACAGATATTTATATTTTGGTACCAAAAACAACAGAACAAAAAGAAATAAGTTAGTTTTTAGATGTGGGAAAATAAGACTCCAGAAGATGTTTCATAGGAGCTGTCATGGTAGGGTTGGGCTAATTGTCCAAACACCTGCTTCCTTCTGCTTCCTTTTTAAGTTCTCAATTTTCTATTAAAGGCAACAAAACAAACAGTATGTGTATGTGTGTGTGTGTGTGGTGTGTGTGTGTGTATGGGCTGTGTATGTGTGATATTTGCATGTGCTGTGTGATGGCTGTGTAGTGTGTGCATGTGCGATCTATGTGTAGTATGTGTATCGTGTGTATGCTGGTGTGATGTGTGTATCTGTGTATGTGTGTGTGCGTAGTATGCGCATGTGGGAAATTTATGTGGTGTGAGTATGTGTGGTATGTGTGTAATGTGTGTGCAGTATATGTGTATGTGCGTGGAGTGTGTGTATATGTGTGAAGTGTCTGTGGTGTGTGCAGTGTATGTATCTGTGTGTGATCTGTGTGTATGTGTGTGTAGTGTATATGTGTGTGATGTGAATGTGGTATGTGTGTATATGTGTGTGTAGTGTGCGGATATGTGTAGTATGTGTGTGGTATGTGTGTGTGTGTGGTCTGTATATGTGAGTGTGATGTGTATATGTGTAATATGTATATAGTGTGTATGTGTATGGGTGCAGTGTGTGTATATATATGTATGTGTGGTGCATGTGTATGTATGTGTATAGTGTGTATAAATGTATGATGGGTATGACATGTGTGTGGTGTATAGCGTGTATGTGCGTGGTGTGTGTACACCTGTGTAATGTGTATGTGCAGTATGTGTATATGTGTGGTGTGTGTGTGTGATGTGTGTATGTATGTATGTGTGTGATATGTGTGTGTGTAGTATGTGGCGTGTATGGTCCATCCGTTGGACGAGCCAGGGTGCTTCTCTGGGGCAGGACACCCTCTTGCCCACCCCACTGCCTGCTGTGGTTGCCCCCTCACCTCCTCGGCTGTCATAGCTGTGCTTAGATTACCTCAAGGAACAAAGTGAGAGAATCTAAATTTCAGGGGAAAACAAATAGAAATTGTGCTTCTCAAGGAGTTTTGGTGGCTCTTCTAGAGAAACCCCATCACTTGAAAGAAGATGAGAGCTTCCCAAGTTAGAGCCCTGCAAGCTGGCAGATCCTGTGCACGGGCTTTTAATAATGATGAAATGACTTGTTCGGTATGATGAGGATTATGGTCAAGAGGCTTCTTTCCACTCTTCTGCCCAGCTTGCAGCTAAAAATAGGATTCAGGAATGAAATTTTTCTTTTTCTTCTTCACCAAAGTGCAGCCCCTGTGAGAGCAAGACTGGGAACTAGGAGATCCCTGTGCAGAGACTTCGTGTGGGCACCGAGCCTCTCAGCAGCTCTGGGGCCCAGGGTGAAGTGTGTGGCACTTGATTTATGTTTCTGGGGTACAGCTCTTCTGCTGACCGGCCGTTCCTCCAAACGGAAACCCCACTGGGTCGCCACACCGCGCCTTCCCTGTGCAGCACACAGTGGGGACCTTTCCCGACAGGATTCTGGGCACCCCTCCACCGTTTGCTCAGCCAGGACCCACCCTAGTCTCCATCGTGCCATGGCACGGTGCAGGCGTTTCATAATTGTGTGTGGGATAAATGGATATATTTCCAGATTTCAGGCCCTCCCCAGCACTGGCATGGGGAGCAGAAAATTCCACCTGCTTCTCTGTCCTGGACCAGTGGAGAAGAGGGCCCTGAAGTTTATGCGTCAGCCCCAAATCCCACATCCCTCCCAAAGCGGCTCAGAGTAGGCAGCCAGGGGCACAAGGAGCCATCTGACCTGGCCTCTTTGCTCACCATGGCTGGCGGCACGAACAGAATCTTGGCAGCATCATTATTCATCTGCTATTAGCTGATTAAAATTAAAAAAAAATCTGACTCCCTGGACAGCCTACTCCTTGCTGCAGTTGAAAAAAAAAACAACAAAAAAACGAAGGCGCTATCAGCTACTTCTTGGCCTCTGTGGCCTTGTTTTTGGCCTCAAACCCATTGTGAATGGGTATCTTCCCCCCCAGCCATCAGTGGAAGACCCATTAACAAATTAAAATTCCCTCCTGAGTCTGAGTGGCTTTGGTTTCTGGGTTTCTAAATGACCTTAGTTTTAATTACCACTGCCATGCAGGTTGGGAGGAAGCCACCATCCCCGAATCTCTTAGTCCTTGCTGAGGCAGCGAAGTGCTGGAGTTTTCACAGTTTGGCCAACTTCTGGGCTTATGGGTGATACTCATAAACCCCTGGGAACTTTTCCATGACCTCCAGAAACTTGTTCTAGGCCCTAAGGAGTCTCCTCTGGTGACTGTTATATTCAGGAGCCCTTCTCCAGATAGATTTCTTGATGAGACAGTTCTGGAGAAGCCACCTACTGACTATATTATCCTTGAGTGGCCTGGGGAGCTGTCCAGAGCTGTGTCACTCCCCACCTCATCCCTAAGGAGGACATCCTGCCCAGAAATCCTCCTTCTCCATAAACTGGAAGGACAGGTTTCTGGTTTCCATAGTTGGGGATTGGGGTGGCCTTGTGGACCTTTAGCTGTGTCCTAAGTTGTCTAATATGGATCAGTCGAGGAGAAGCCTCCGAAGGCATTGGGTGGAGAGCACACAGGCCTGGCAGGCAGGTCCTGTGGCAGAGAGCAAGGTGTATGGCCCGAGCAAAGGGGAATCTGCGCCAGGGCAGGCTGGGCGC
>VBSM01003143.1:47287458-47301343 GCA_008086735.1 Cheirogaleus medius
AAAAAGAAAGAAGAAGAAGAAGTGCCAAAGCAGGGTTATGCAAATTGTCATCTATTTAAAACGTTTACATGAATTAAATAAATGAGCTCTTCTAAAAAGAAAAAAAAATCAAATGCAATATGATTGTGCTATTCAGAAGATAATTACTTAATATGTAACCTTAACATTAATTCCTAGTGTACTACCAGGATGAGATCTGGTAACAGGATAAAAGTTTAAACTTGATGGTGTCATCTTTGCCCCATTTCATGAGCAGATCTCTGTAAATGCGTATATAACCTCATCAGGGATAGCTTTAAGGTCAAAATTCGAGGCCCCTATGAATATGGAACTTGTGTGCCTCCCTGTCCCCTTGGGACAGTCTTTCTCAAACTTCTGGACTCTCTGCTCTCTGGTCCCTCTTACCATTGTCTTGTATTCTCTCCTAAGTCGGGGACATTGGGAACTAACCTTCGCTTTGCCAGGCAGCAGCGCCGAGCGTGGGAAGGCCCACAGACCTCAAGCTCACTTTCCCTGTGGGCACGAAGGTGTTGGAATAAGAGGTTGCCTTTATGGTGGCCTCTGGCAGCTCCAAGTGTCCATGCCACTCTGATGCTGTGACTGAGAGTCCTGCCACTGGAGTCTCTGGCTGGGTATTAAACCAAACTAGATTGCGATGTCTGGAACCCTGTTGGATCACCCCGTCAGCACCCCAGAACCCCTTGGGGTCTTCTTTTCCCCTGGCATTACATCTGCTGAACGCTGCTCAGCCGACATTATTGCAGATGACTGCTTCGGAGATGGACTTTCCATCGTGACAATTTGCAGTCAAGAAAGAGGCTGGGTAAAGTGTAGTTATTTGGTGTCCTGCCAACAGTGTGGCAATACAGCCATGGATTAAGATGAAAACTGACACACTCACTGGGCTTAAGCATCTGAGAAGCAACTGGAATGTAAGATTTTTAAAAACAGGTGCCGAGAGCCATGGGAAGTGATGGCGCATGTCACATGGAGGTGGCAATAGCTTTAAAACACGGTGCCCTTCACAGTCTGGCCTAGAGGTCACCTTGAGATCATGGGACAGGCTCTGTGTTCTTCTAGTTGCATTTTCCCTGGCACAGGGTCCTTTCTTGTTTTTCTCCTCTCTATTTTTTTCTTGCTTTTTCTCTCCTCCTTTCCCCTTCCTTCTCTTTCCTCCTCTCTCCTCCCTCCCATCTCCCTTTCTTCCCTCTTCTTTCTTCAGATCCCGTTTATGTGATTAAGGGTCCACTTTCTCCAGGACTTTCAAATCAAAGGCGATAACTTGCCTCCCTGGTGGGCACTGCCATTCCATGTGACAGAACAGGCAAGCCCTTGGTGCTGTGAGTGGGCGTCAAAGTGGACCGAAACCTCTTGTAGGGCAGGCTTATTTGCTCACGTCCTCCTGCCCCTCTTATCTTCCTGGCCCATCACTGTCTTGCTAGAGCTGGATTCACCTGTCTTTTACATCCGTCTTTCTATGGCTATTGGAGCCTTCAAACACAGCCAGTTCCTTTCTTGGAATTTATCGCAATGTAACATACACATCATAATATATAACATTTGTTAGTGTACTCCATTGGCCTCCATCTCTCAGGGGAGTATAAATTCTTTGAGGACAGGGATCTTGTCTGCCTTTCACCACTGTACTCCCTGAGCTTAGCATAGCACGCGGCATGCAGGAGGTTCTCAATGCATGTCTGTTGAATGAGTGAGCAATGGGCGAGCTCATTTGGGATTTCTAGCCACCCTGAGAGGTAGGTGGTGGCTATATCAGTCTTCTGTTGGAGCTGGAGAAACAGCTAGCCAGCAGATGATGCAGACCTAGGCTCTCCTAGCACAACGTGTTCAGCTCAAGAGGACCACAGGGATATTCGTTGCTTCTCTGCCCACGGGGAGCTTACTATCTAGTCAGGGAGACCAGGTGAAGGAGGGGTGTGGCGGGCCTGTGCTAGGCAGTGTGGGGAGTGAGGAGTGAGGGCAGCCAGGTTTCAGATGGGCAGAGAGGCTGGGGGGTACAGCCCTGGGCCACCCAACCTGCCTCTACCTCCACTTTCGGCAGCTCGCTGTGAGCTCCTGGTGCTCCTGCCAAGGGTGTGCTCCTGCTGGGCTTCCCTCTGCTGCCAGCTGAGCCCCTGCCAGGAGCACTTTCTTGGGATGGTCCCATTTCCTGCCAGGGTGGATTTGGATCTGTCTTTTTCCTGTTGGCATCCCGTGGATGACTGCCCTACCCCAGGGGTGCTATACATTTAGACCACGGTGTGGGCAGCACCTTCTGTAGCTGTGCGTTGGAGTAACCTTGGGCTCAAGGATGGAACTGGGAATCTGGCTTGCACTGATCCACCCTTTTAATATAATGAATGAGGGAAGGGAATGTAGCTAGGAAGAATCCACCACTGGACAGTTTTTGTTTGTTTTATGTTGGGGGAGGGAGCCCACACTCATTAGATGACTGCCATTTGCCAGGTGCCAACACAGTGCTTTGTATGTGTTGCCTTGTTTAATTTTCCCTGTAGCCCTCTGAGGCTAGCACTGTGATTAGCCCCATTTTCCAGATGGGAAAACTGAGGTTTAGTCTGTTTAAGTGGCTCACCCAAGGTGGGCACAGCTAGTTGGAAGCAGGGAACTCAGGCTTCTCTAACGCCCAAACTCCAGGTGTTTCCAGAATACCATGATGCCTTCTAAGGCCTGGGGAAAGCCAAGCAGCTCCAGAGATGGGAGGTGCCACCTGGTGCCAGAAAGGAAGGCCGAGCGAGGGCGCCTTTCCATTTGGATTAAAATGCCCTCATAGCTGCAGGCTGCCTGGTACCCCTGGGTCTGGGGCTTTCAGCTTTGCACTTAGCTGACTCCAGCCTCAATCGCCCTTCCCAACGCCCAGGGAAGGGAAAGCAGTTTGCTGTCGTCTCCCTTGGATAGCAGCTGTGGACAAGGATCCTGGCTTATGCAAAGGTCTGGGTGGAGGCCAAGAAGGACCCAGGCCTGGCCTTCTCAGAACTTATATGTCTGAACTACTGTGTGGGTGTGCGTTCCATTTTGGGGGTGTGCTCAAGTCTCTCGTCTGTTTTTGGTTTAGAATTTGTGCTGTGTCCTTTGTTCCCTACCCAAGTTGATTGACACACAACCCCAGTCCTGTGTAGAAGACAGGCAATTGGCCGTCTCAGCCCCTGGAGCTAATGGAGGGAAGCAATGAATTTGATAAAACAAGTTTAGCACTAATTTAGACACCTTCTAACTAAACTCCATGATATAATTTTCTCCCGCGGCAGATTTGTCTTCTCAATTCTGTCCAACTCCGACCATTGTCAGACGGCCTTTCCCTTCCTGTCCTCACCAGTCTGGGCTGGCTTTCAAGGCCATGGGTGCCCCTCATCCCTGCCCTGCCTCGCGCTGGCTGTGTGGCTGTCACCCATTCCCTTCACCTCTCTGAGCCTCAGAAGCCTCATTTCTCAGATGGGAATTCAGTAGTGATACTCGAATTGCCCGAAGGCAAGGGACGGCGCCAGCGCGTTCCAGCTGACGTAGCATGACTCAGATTCCGTGTTTCTCCGTTAGTAAGAGGCTGTGTCTTTTTTTAACTTTCTTTTTTAATTGAGAGACATTAGATTTAAAATAAAGCCCTCTTCCTGACTGCAGTGTGTCCTTCAAGGATCATCTCTCCCTCTGCGTCTCTGCGCACTAAATGGCTCCAAGAAAGGGGAAGAGAGCAGCCTTGTAGAAAGTGGGATTATTTACTCAGAAAAGCCCTCCCACTTTCCTAAGGCCTTGCAGATGAAGGATCTGACTTGGGCATTCCAGATCCCAGGAGAGAAACACAAAACTCCCACCCATCCCATAGCCCAGATGAGGAAACTCTAGGAGGGAGTAGCCCTTGACCCCGTGAAACCGTCCACCTTCCCTTACCGATTTGTCCGTCATCTCCTTTCTCTTGTGCCCCCGAGGCCTGGAGTCCTCCTACCCCCCAGTCCCCATGCTTCCCGGGCCCATTTTTTCTGGTTTCATCTTGTTCAGTCTCTAAGTACGCGCACGGTGCATCTCCGCTGGCTTCTGCGAGGCCCCGGCTTACAAGCTCCACTCCATGGAGATTCGAGTGCCTGAATTAACTCGCTCTTGGAGCAATAAACCACCCTGAGTGCTAACCTAGTTTGTATTTTTAGAGTGTGCTCCATCAATTACTTAACTTGCAGAGCGGCTCCTCTCTGCTCTTCGGGGAGGTGCCGCCAAAGAACGTTCTTCCTCTGGCTTTCTCGATCTGCCTCTCTCCTAGGTCCCATTCCCCGTGGGGCCAGAGTTCCTGTTCCTTGGTACTGCATCCTTACTGTTTAGGGTGGAGAGATTACTTGCCCCATTTTATAGAAGTGGAGGAAACACTGAGGCCCAGATGGGGTGACAGACCAGGCTTGGGCAGCACAGTAAGACGGTGCCAAGAAGCAGGTCTCCTAAGCACTTCACCTCCACACTGCTGAGACGCCAAAAAAAAAATGAGTATCTTCCCAGGTTGTGCAGGGCGGGGGACTCTCGCTGAGCCACTGTTTGGCAAGATGGTGGTGTGAAGGGAGTGGGCTGTAGCTCGTGTCACCTCGGGTAGAATTGAGCTCCTGGCTCTGGCTTTCACTTAATAAAGTCCAGCCAGAAATCCCACATGCTCAGGGAATGGGGCCCAGGCCACTCTAGCCAGTGGTTTCTGCCACCCCTTCCCGACCCTGGGGGGACCTTTGGCTCTGTCCCCAGACGAGTCGCCAAATGACTTGGTTTGAGTTTCATCACTATTTCTCCACCTCTGGCAGAGGCGTTATCTGCAACACTCTGCCCAGAGGCTGGCAAGAGGCGGACTGGTTCCCAGGCAGGGATGGGCTGGAGAGGGCCTCTCTGGATAGGGGTGAGAGAGCCCTGTGTGGACACTCAAGGTGATAGGGACAGTGGCCAGCACCTCTGGACCAAGGTTTGCTCATGCACCTAAGGCCCAGGGATGGGACGACTTCCTTTGTGAGCACCATGCTATGGGTGGACAGGGCTCAGGGGAGTGAGCAAGGCACAATCCCTTTCTCAGGGACTTTAGATTCTTCCTAGAAAGCTCCTGTGTCTATCCATAAAGGTAAAAGCTAAAAACATCAGGTAGTGTGTGAGTGTATGTATGAGAGTGTATGTGTTTGTCTCTGTGGGTATTCCCACGTGTGTAGAGGTAGGTAAGGGTCCCTGTGAGCACGTGGGCATATATAGCTGTATGTATATGTGCATGTTTACATGTCTGTGGTCATGTGTGTGTTTATATGTCTATTTGTGTTTATGTATGTAAATATGCCTGTGAGAGTGGTTTTATGTGCTAGTGTGTATGCATGCGTGCATTTATGTGTCTCCTGTGTGCATATGTGTGTATGTGTTTAAATGCCTGTGGGTATGTGTGTGCTAACAAAATCTAGACAGCATGTGTCTTTGATGCCACAGCGCTGGCTTTCCTGCTGCCTGGGTCTTTTTTACAGGGAGCATTTAGTAGCTAGCATGAGCCCCCAAATAGGAACTCTGGGAACATTCACCAGGGCTGCCATGGGATCTGAGCGAGAGCATGGTTTGATGGACGGCTGCTTAGGGCCTCACATTTGTTTTCTTCTTCCACAAAAAGGCAGTAAATGGTTTAACTAGGTGGTGATTGTGAGGTTGTTCATATTTAGCCTTTTTTCCTGGAGTGGAACCAGACAGGATGGGGCTGTTGTACTTGCAGGCAATGTGGGTTTTGCTAGCCCCTCTATCTCCTTGACTTTCCTAGGGGTTTGTGTCTTCAGCTAAGACTGGCCTTTCCTGGAAGCTCCCAGGCTTCCGAATGCCATGCTGGAGGGAGGCTGGCCCAGCAGGGACCCAGAGGAAACCAGAGCTCATGCTAAGAAGTCCAGTAGAGGAATTTACATGGGAGCTATTTGTAAAAGTGTCAGAGAGATCGAAAGCCAAGCAGGAAAGAGGGAGGTGACCCAGAGAATAACAGCAGCCTAGGGCAAGAGGGAGAAGGGAGGAGCTGGTTTTCTAGAGCCAAGGATCCAGCAGAACCTAGAAGATGCTGGAACTTCAGAAAGCCTGCTGGGCAGGGTAGGACCACAGAGGAAATAATTTTGGGAGGCCAGGACACCCGGAAGTGATTGAGCTACTGCGGAGACACCATCCAATGCAGAAAGACAGGGAAATGCCTGACTTCTCCTGCATATCTATCCTGAACAAATCCACCCAGAAGGAAGAGGGCAAGGGAGCCGTAGCGGAGGGGTAGGGACTGTGTCTGAGAGCCTTTAAGTGAGACTCTCGTTCTAGGGCCTGCGGAGGAGCGTCAGGGAGTCTGTGCCCCTCTGGGAAAGGCAGGCATGTTTTGTCTCCATGTATGCACATGCATTTCTCTAGAAAGAGAGTGGGCATCTTTCTTCAGGTTCTCAGGTTGGTCTGTGCCACCAAAAGATCCAACATAACTGATAATCCAACCACCTCCTCTCACACCTGGGAAATCTGAGGGTGCAGAGAAGCACCCACAGCAGGAGTGTCTGTTGTCTGGCCTAGGGTCCTTTCTGCAAACTGGCTGTTGTCCTTCAACTGTCCTAGTAGAGCCAGCCTGTTAGGAAACTTCCCTTTCTGCTCCCTACCTCTCCAGAACCAACTGTGCATCTCATCTGTCCGGGCAATCTTCCCTGATCTCGAGCACACAGACCTGCTCCCTCCAGGGCGCTCCTGCAGCCGGTGGCAGCCGAACCGTGTCGTGCATGTGGATCCTGGTCGGATGCGTTACACAGCGCTCGGGGCAGGCAGAGCTGGCGCTGGACACAGAGCCCAGTGTTCTCCGTTCAGTCTTCCTCCTTCAGCAAACATTTGCCGTGCACCTGCCACATGCCAGACGTTTTGCTGACTGCTGGGGAGACGGCGCTGATGGAGACAGACAGTGTCCCTGCTGTCATGGAGGTAGAAGTAGAGTCAGAAAACAAACGAGAACAAATACAGCAGCAAGATAATTTATGATTGTACTAAGCGCCGAGCTGATAATTTAACAGGGTGCTGGGATAGAGTAATGAGCGTTTTGGGGTTCAGGGGCTACCTTTGATGGGGAAGGCATCTCCCACGAGGTCATGTTTAAGCTGAGATGTGAGAGGTGAGAAGGAGCCAGCTTTCCAAGACCTCGAGAGAAAGCGTGTCACATGGGGACCACGGCCAGTACAAAGGCCCTGTGGTGGGAATGAGGAGAGAACAATAAATTGGCCCTGGGTAGCTAAAGACAAATGAGAGTTCCTGCCTCATTTGACTCTTTGGACTGCCCCTGTCGTGCCTCATGTAGACTCTTCTTGCTTTATCGGGTGACTGGGTGGCGGAGAGCACCTTCCTCAGCCAAGCTCCATTCCCAGCAAGGTGCCCGGCAGATGGCTGGAAGCCACAGCTGCATTTTTGCAGTGTTTCCGAAATGCCAGGAGGATGGCAGATCCTTTCTGTTCAGTCTGTCAGGCACACAAAAGCCCTGAGATCAAAGAGCATGGGCTTAATTTATTTTGTTTATTTTGCAGAGGAAATAGCGTTTCCTTGGACTGAAAGCTCTGAGGACTAAAAGCTGAATGGAGAGGGGGAGTCTGGATTAAATGAATGGGCTGGCCAGCTCTGACCCAGTTTCCACCCAGCGCAGCGGCGGTGGGGGAGGGAATTGCACTCTGGCTCTCTCTGCTCAGGCCCAGGGGCCGGTCACTTCTCCAGCCTGCTGGCCCTTGGAGGTGGAGGCTTGATGGGGAGGGAGGGACACAAGGTATGGCTCATCCTCGGGTCCCTCAGGCCTGCCTGACGCTCCCCCATCACCTTAGCAGTGAGGACAAGTGCAGATTCAGGGGAAGCTCAACTAAGTTTGTAGGAACCGCTGGGGTGTGAATGAACTGTGAGGAACACATCACAGATGGCAAGGGAGCACTCAAATGGAGGGGATGCTGAGGAGTCCCGGAGCAGTTTGGGTGGGAGGGCAGGGGACATTTCTACTCGTCGCTGTGATCAGGTTGGTGCTGTGATTGCAGTGAGCGAGACTTGGCCGGGAAGGGCTTGGTACAAGGCATCCTGGGTTCAAGTTCTATTAGCCGTGGACCCCAGCTGGTTACGTGGCCTCTTTAGAAATGTCAGCTTCCTATTAACGGATCAACACCTAAGTGGACATGTAGGAATAACATTTGTTGGGTGTTGGGCGGGTGGGAGGGGGGAGGAGGGGATGGGTATATACAAACATAATGAGTAAGATGTGCAACGTATGGGGTGTGGTTATGCTTGAGGCTCTGCCTCGAGGGGGGAGGGGGGCATGGGGAATATACATAACCGTAATATTTGTACCCCCATAATATGCTGAAATAAAAATAAATAAATAATAATAAAAAAAAGAAATGTCAGCTTCCTCATCTTTAAAGTGGGGGTAGGGGTCCCTGCCTGTCCTACCTCTCACACTTGCTGTGAGATTTGGGAGGGAAACAGGGTTGGAAAATGCCACCAGGCACATAGTAGGTCCTCAGTAATTATCTGTTTGCTTAAATGAAAGAATGCATGGTTAACAGAAAGAGACCAAAAGTTCATCTATTATTTTATCACTTTATGAGTATAACGAATGAGAATTAATATGGCAGCAAAGTGAGGAAATTAAAGCCAGTGGCCACAAGGTACCTATTGGTTGGGGGGATCCTCCATCCCAGGGGCTTGGGCAACTCTTTTGGGTGCCCTCATTGCAAAAATATCAATGTTGTGGATAAATCGGAGTTTATTCAGTTCATCTAGGATGGATCATTGCAAAATACAATTCCAGGATGCTTGGGGCCCGTTTATGGATTTCTTCCTCTAGATTGCTTTAGACGGTGGTTTATATCAAGACTTCAAAGGGAATATAGCCCAAGAGGGATGGAGGGCTCCACCTGTAGCATTTTTAATTTGCTCCATTAATTAAAGAATCAAATCATTAATCCCCAAGTGAAGAAGGAAAATGTGAAGGCATCAGAAGAAGAGAACGCGTTCCTACGTAGTGATCGCTGACCGACTCCGACCATAACGGGCAAAACCTTACGAATGAGGACTGAAGAGTCATCTAACTCGGGGCAGATCAAAAGAGGTTCAGGAAGGGCTGAAATACAATGAAGTGAAACTGGTGAAAACTGCCAAAGATAGCCACAGGCCTTTGTAAAATTCCAGGCACACAGAAAATGAACGAGATGGGATAGTGTCACTGCTCGGGAAAGGGGACACTGTTGGCAAACAGAGAAACGAGCTAGAAAGGGAGCATGTCTGTTGTTCTGTTTTGTTTTGTTTCTCTGTTGTCTATACCTAGGATGACTGTCTTTAGACAGAAAAAAGAGAGAGAAAGTCTCTTGCAAAGAACTGGAGAGGCACTTTGAAATGTATTTCTAGGACCGGGTGGGTTCTATGGTAGGGTCCTGAAAAATACCGAAGTTGTGATTGTAAAATTGGGGGGGTTTTTGATTGACTTTTCTTTTCATTATGGGTTGAATTTTCCTGCTTCTTTAGATGCCTGGTAATTTTTAATTGGATAGCAGACATTGGAAATTCTACCTCGTTGGTTGATGGATATTTTAGTACTCCTGTAAATATTCTTGAGCTTTTTTTTTTTTTCTGGAACATGGTTAAGTTATATAGAGCTAGTTTGGTTCTTTTGGGTCTTGCTTTTTATGTAGGTAGGACTAAAGCTGCCTTCATCTAGGACTTATTTTTCTCTACTACAGAGACAACACTATTTTGAATTCTCTACTTGGTGCCCTGTGAACTTTGAGGTATCCACTCTGACTGGTGGGAACGTGAACTATTCCCAGCCCTGTATGAGCTCTGGGAATTGTTCTGTCTGGTCCCTTAGGGTGTTTCTGTCTCCTGCCTTGGGTGGTTTTCACCCATGTCTGTGTTGATCAAAATTATCTAAAGACTCCAGGGCTTCCCTCTGCTGATCCCAGAGTATTCCGTGGGTAGCCCTCTTCTTTCTGGCCCCCTGCCCTGTAAGTCTAGCTCCTGGGCATCTCTGCAATCCCACCTTCCTCTCCTCAACTCAGCGAGGACTCTGGGCTCTGCTGGGGGTCCCTCCTCTCTAAGCTGTGGCAACTGTAGGGATTGCTGACCTTCCCGGCCTGAGCTCCAATGTGAACACTGTTTCAAATATCTTGTCTGAATTTTTAGTCGTTTCAGGTGGGAGGATAAATCTAGTCCCTGCTACTTCCTTTGGAGAGTCTTAGAATAGTGGGATAAGATTTTTCCACTTCTAGCATTCTGAAACTTCTTGTACTTGTTAGAATTTCTCAGTAGGTGTTAGAAAATGGATTTTGGAATCTCCATTCTAATGATGTTGTGGCTTATCCTTGGAAATAATTTTGATTGGAATGTTAAGCAGAGTTCTTGTGAGTCCTTAGAGATGCAAATGTTGGCCCAGGAGCCAGGCTAGCTAGACTCTATGCAAACAGGTCAAGCCGGAATCACTAGTTATCAACCTACAGGGCTTCCTTTACCATGATTTAATCTAAAGTGCATGATAATGGGTTTTTGTATATACTAGGTTTGCTTCTGCGCCAGGTTTTGTCCTTATTGCAACCCCATCAGGTAGGTGCCACCATCCCTGTTTTCCAGATGAGATTAAGGAACTTCCCCAAATCTAGGGTTTGAATTCACATCTGCCCACCATTAAATGAGTTGCTACATTGTCCAACATCTTTATCAGCATATTTTTTTTAAGAGCCAAGGTCTCACTCTGTTGCTCAGGCTGGAGTGCAATGGCTTGGTCATAGCTCACTGCAGCCTCCGACTCCTGGGCTCAAGTGATCCTCTGGCCTCAGCCTCCCAAGTAGCTGGGACTATAGGTGCACAACATCATCCCTGGCTGACTTTTAAATTTTTTTTTTATTGAGACAGGGTCTCACTTTGTTGCACAGGCTGGTCTCAAACTTCTGGTCTCAAGTTATCCTCCCACTTCAGCCTTCCAAAGTGCTCGGATTACAGGCGTGAGCCACTGCCTTTAATCAGCATCGTGATTAGTCAGGATCAAAGAGCTGGAACTTAAACATGAGCCAGCAAAACAAAAACAAGGGATCAGATGCAAGACATGAAGGATCCTTCTTTTTCCCTGAATTGGGATAAGAAAACATCATCAGAAGCAGATGGAGATGAAGTACTTATCTCTGGAAGAGGCCTCCTTTTTATAAGGGAATTTAAAAATCATTCATTACCCAGTTTACAGCTGTGATTAACGGAAGCCAAGCGGCCAGGCCAGTGGCTCTCGGGGTGGTGTCATGCTCCTGGGCAGGCAGGAGCTTCCCTGATAGGATTTCCCCTTAATAGCCCCAACCCCCATTGTACTAAAGGACTTTGTGCATTTCTGAAGTGTATAATTATCCTAGCAGCCAGATACAACCTTGTCGATTATAAATAAATCGTCACCTCGCCTCCTTATCACCATCAAAATGTCTTTCACACTCCAATTAAATTAACCCACTTACTTCATTCTCTAATAAACTTTTGCAAAAGTTAATCCCCCCCTCCACCACCACCTGGCTCCATCTAGAAGAGCACCCCAGTTAGATGTCTGCATGCTTTGCTCTCCTGGGCACCCCCAAGTGTAACTGCATCTGCATCATCATCCTGCCCGATCCAGGGGCTCACATTGGTCTGGGTGTGACCACGAGACATGGTCAGTCTTCCTGCAGTGTCTGGGGGACGGGGACTATGCCAGGGGTCGGGGCAGGCACAGAGAAGATTAGAGTCCGGTAACTCTCTCCTTCCTGTAGCCAGGGGGGGGATGGGGAAAGGGCATCCCCCTTCTGTCCTCAGAAATAACCCTGGTTGGAGCCAAGCAGGAACTGGACAGACCTGAAATCAAATTCACACATTGCTGCCGATCAGCTTTGTGATGTTGGGTTAGCTACAGACTCGCTGAGGCTTGCTTTCCTCATCTGTAAAGTGACTGTGCCAACAATTGCGTTGTAGGATTGTTGTTGGGATACAGTGAGTGAGTGCAGAAGCCCAGCCGATGGTAGGCACTCTGGCAATTGTTATCTTTGTTGATTGACTGATTGGCTATTCTCTGTGTCATGTGAAATCTTCACACTCAGGCTGAGATCGTACTGGAAAAAAATTCCCTCATTCTGACAAGTGCTGGCCCTTGCCTGCAAGATTGCGTTCAAATCGGAGCCGATGGAATCACAATGCTGAGAGCTCCCCACCTGGGAGACAGTGTTTCCAGCAGCTTGAGGAGCTGCAGCTGCTTCCCCGAACTTCGGCTGGTGTCCTGGTGTGGTCGTCCCACCCTTTAACTAGCAAGATCTCCTCGCCATTTATGAGGATGGACACACTCTGGGTGTGTCTATTCCTGAGAACTCTGCCACTAGGCAGAGAAGAATCAGGCAAGAGAAGTCCTGGCTTGGATGGGCATTTACCGAGTGTCCCCTTGGAACATCAGCCTGCTCAAAATTTTAGGCATGACACCGTAAACCCTGCTATTAACATTGACCTGAACTCTGCAAATACCTTTAGTAACACTGAGCCCTGGGTTGCTTTCACTATTAATATATCTCTAATTATAACCTTGTAAACATTTATGGTGGTGTCACGCCATCCTGATTAAGGTACCGCGGCGAGCAAAGCTGTTTGCGCCTAGTGGCAGCATTGTGATGAGAAGGTGCCTCTAAAGCTGGCCTTCCAGGGAGCAAAAGCCTGATTGATGCAACACCTACGATGCCGAGGGGCCAACAAGCCCCTCACTGTGAGTGTGTCCAGAAGAGGTGTATGTAGACTCTGCAAGAGCCAGTCAACAAGTGCAAACGTTAAATTATCCCATGTGTTTATTTATCAAGGGTTTTATTGAGCATCTTGTATGGGTGAAACATGAGCCGTCAGAGTAATGGCCAGTGACCGAACCTGTGGACAGGGATGGGCACGGTGCAGATTGAGCTCTCTGGCAACAGATGCTGAGTGTGGGCTCAAGATGTTTATTAGGGATCCACACCTGAGAAAGGAGGGGCAGAGGCAAGAGTGACCAGAGGGACAAGTCGAGGGCCCATACAGGCTCTGCAAAGCCTCAGCCAACCTGGCAGGGAGCTCTGGAGTGAATTTGTCCAGCAGAGTTGATCCATTTCAGCTGAAATGGCTGGGCCTTCATACCCCATCTCAGTCTGTCACCAGGCTGTTTTAGGTAGGGTGACTTTGGATGAGGCCACTCTCTGCAGCTGAGGCTGGCCCTGGAGGAGATGACAGCCTGGGCCTGTCTGTTAAGCCCACTCCCTGGAGCTGGGCCACAAGTCCTTCCTTAAAGGCGGGGATGGGGACAGCACATCTCCCTGGCAGGCACAGCTTGATGAAGGAGCTTAAGTTTGACTTGGGCCCTGAAGGACAAGTGGGCATTGGTTGGCAGAGGGGAACAGGAGTGACTTGCCAGGTGAGTGGAACGGTGTGAGCTCAGGCATGGAGGCAGGAAAAGAGGATCCCAGCATGGATGCCTGAGTAGAGAGGCTGTCATCGTTGATAAATGGCCAGGGGACATCTCTTGTGTGACCTTCTTGCTTGTTTGCTTTCTAGTTATCCTCTGAAGCCTGTTGTCCCCACCCGCTCTCAGGAAGCCAGGCCAACCTGGGGATGTGTCTTCTCAAGTGACCCAGACTGGCCTTTACTCGTTGCCCTCCAGCCCGTTCGTCTTGGGCAGCTGGGGAGATTACCTGCTTCTTCCTGCATGAGGTCTGGATTTTCAGGGCTCAGCTCCTCCTTGATGAAGGTTGAGGTGACTTCTTGGGCAGATGACCAGGGCCTGGAGAATCTCCCTGGGCCCAGTCACTCATTCCTCTTTATGAGCTTTTCTGCGAGGGGCACAGGGGATATGGGTGGGTAGGTGGGTGGGGCATGCCTAACTCCCAAGCTTGGAGTGACCTCCCCC
>VBSM01003143.1:47301353-47326276 GCA_008086735.1 Cheirogaleus medius
CCCGCCAAGCCCTTGGACTGGCATCTAAGCCAGACAACCCCTATTGTCCGGGCATCTAGCAGTCCCTTGCATGGTGACAAGCTGGGCTTTGGCCTAGAAGGCTTGTCTGTCTTCATTCCTCAGTGCCATAGTGAAGGGATCTTCGTAGGCAGTGACTCTGCTCAGCTTCACTGGGGGTCTGCTTAGCCTGGTGCTGGGAGTGTCGGGAGCCCATAGAGACAGAAGCCTCATTTCATGGAAGCAGCTTCCCCAGGGCCAGCCAGCTCCCCCCGGCCACCAGCCTTACCCACCGAGTGTCCTCTTCTCTTTCCCACTGGTCCTGTTCGCTTCCCCAGCCTCCTGTGACCCTCTGCTTCTCCAGCCCATGCTGCCTCTTGGCCGACGAGGGCCACACCTTCAGTCCCTGCTGCATGAAGTTGGGTTTCCTCTCGTGTGTCCTCAGAGGCCCTGGCTTGGGCGTTGTTGTGGTATTTTGGGATTTGACGAAGGAGGAGAGATAGAGTGGCCCTGTAGCCTGTCTGTGCTAGCCTCCCTCAGCCTTGAGTAATGATTGCGATGACATCCGTGGACAGTAAGCAGGTCCCTGGTGTGATTGAGTTTCCTGAGTTATTCCATATCAGCATTCAGGAAGCCAGTCTCTGGCTGCTAATTGTGCTAGCTGGTACCTGGTGCCGGGTTTGGGTTTCAGTCCTCTCTCGGTCCCTCTCTCCCTTTCAGTGCTGAGTCCTGTTAGGAAACATTGCACAGCTAACGTAACAGTTACAGTACTGCTGTAGTAATAGAAGTAATTAGAAACTTTCATCAAAGGATCTTGTTGAAATTGGTCACTCATCAGTATTTTTCTGATCAGCAAATCAACCATAGGCTCCTTTGAACAATGGCAAGACCTTTATATTTTTTGATTTCCCCATGTGTGCTTGCATTGTGTGTGTGTGCATGTGTGTGTGGGGGTCCGGGGGAGACATGGAAGACCCAGAGGTGGGTTATTTTCCTTTAACATCCCCAGCAAAGCTCAGCTCAGCTCACCCACGAGCAGCTCCAGGCACCTGCCTGGGGCTGCTGGATATTCTTGGAGCTTGCCTTATAGGAAGCTGAGATCTGGCCATATTTTTCCCTGTGACTTCCCTGATCTTTTCGGAACCTGAACAATGCTTGTTTTCCATCTCTAAACACTGCTGGGTGGTCCTTGCTGTTGGGATTCCAGAATTCTGGCCCTGCTAGGGCAAACCCTGGACATCCATCCATCTCAGAGGTGCTCAGGCAACCACAGTTGGGTTGCTATAGTAACCACATCTAACAGGGTGCCGTGGGTCTGTTTAGTTCTCCATGTCCTGCCCTGTCTTGAGAGATAATGTTGGTGGTGACACTGTTGTTCACTCCTCAAGTGGGGAATTCCATCTGCCATCCAGCAAGGCGTTGCAAGGACCCAACCATGGAGTAAGTAACTCTTGGGGTCTGGTTTTCCCCTTGCTCGGGGGCAGCCTTCACCTTCAGCGAGGCCGCCCAGCTGCTCCCCAGGGCTTGCAGGGATCGCTGGGGCAAGGAGTCCTTGAGCCTGTTTGAATGCCTGAGAAGGATGACCTCCAGATTGGTTGGGCACCCTGGGGTTGGTGACTACCCTGAGGACGGCTTCCACCTCTCAGCATGGGAGACAAGTGAGGCACATTATAGCATTTATAGCATTATAGCATTTTATAGCTCAAGGGCCAGCTGATAAGATAGTGAACAGAATTGCCATGTGGCAAATTAAAGTGGCTTCAAGTCAGCTAACAGGTGTCATTTCATTATTAATTCCAATCAGAGTCATTAGTTGCTATTTAAGGATCTCGCTGCTTGGCCACCTACACCATACTTCATCCGGCTGCTGCGGCTTTTGAAGAAGAGAGAAAAGGTCTCTTTTTCTTCCCCCTCCTTTTGTCATCCTTGGAGGATGTGCTGTGGGGAAACATTGGGGGTCTCAGGACCAGGCCTTTTCCCAGAGCAGCAGGAATCTGAACAAGTCATTACGATAATTCTGCAGGCTCACAAGCCCCAGCGGCATTAAGTAAGCTCCTACTGTGTGTCTGTCACCTTTCTAAGTTAGATCCTTGTAGTCTGAAAACAGTCCTTTGCAGAAAGGCACTTTTAACTCCATTTCCCAGATAAGGAATTTGAGGCTCGGAGAGGTTAAAGGAAGCACCAGTGTTCCCCTAGCTAGGAAGTGGCCCAGCTAGGATTTGACCCCACAGCCTCTGATTCCAAAGCTCACTCCCTCATGTTCCACCTGAGATCCGATGCGGTGCCAGGCAGGGTGGATTCCTTGAGTGCTAAGGACTCTGTGATTCATGAGGGGCTGCCACCATCTTGCCCTGCCCACTGTGATCTCCGCAAAGCCTAGCCCAGCCACAATCCCCTAAGAAGAATTTTCCAAGCCATGACCACACCCATACAGAGCTCTGACAATGCCCATGAGCAGGGCTAGTGGTGGATCTGAAGGAGGCAGGTGGCTGTGGCAGACTATGAACGCAGTGGATTCGAGGCAAAGAGAAGCCCAGTCCCTAGCATGCAGGAATGTCCCAGAAGCCTGCTGGGACCACCGAGAAGACCTTTCCTTTGGGGAAGAGTACATGGGTCCTTGAGAGGGACAGTCTTTCCTACTCCCTGGGGAGCCAGTCTGGCCCCTCCGTGGGAGACTGGTGGCCCCCAGAGGCTTTTTCCTTCTGCATGTGAGCACCCATCCACCCCGGGTCCCGGTGTCACCATGGCAGCATGTCTTTGGCAAACACATGGGCTGAAAAGCAAACCCGCGTTAGGAAGGAGGGCTCTCCCACACCTTGGCCGCCTGTGCGGAGTGAGGGCCCCTGAGCCAGGTTGGGAGGGGACAGATGACAGAGGGTAAACAGCAGGTGTCAGACACTTAGGGCCAGGAGCCCCAGGCACAAAAATTGAACATGCAGACTCCGGTGGCCACCTGGCCCTTCCTCTGGGGCATGAAGAGGGAAGAGGGGAGAGCAGAGAAACCAGCCACTCAGCGAACATGTGATGAGTCCAGTGTATATGGATGCGGGGAGTCAGCTTCTGATAAAAGCTGCCAGCGACACACCTTAGCTAGCACTTGCTGTGTGCCAGGCTGTAGGTGACACCATTTACCTGTTCTCTGTCGACAGGTCCTTGTAAACAATCCCAGGAGGTCGTGCACATTGTACAGAAGAGGAAACTGAGGCACTGAGCAATTAAGCCTCTTTCCCACAGTTTTAACTAGTAAAGGAGCAGACCCAGGAGGCCACACCAGGCTCAGGTGACTTCAACTCTGGGTCCCCATTGTGATCGAGGAGTGTGGGGAAAACAATTTAGGAGCTGGGACAAGAGAGGGTGTCCCTATGGAGTACAGAAAGCCCATTCTGGATGACGAGGCGGCGGGGTCCAGGTGGCGAGGGGAAGGAGGGGAGTCTGGGTGCTGGGCTTCTCCCTGCAAGCACTGAGCACATTCACTCCCGCTCACCTCTTGGTTGTGGGTCCAGAGCAGCTCACTTCTTGGGGCAGCTGCTCTAACCTGGGAGTGGGGCGGGGGCAGGAGTGAACTCGGAATGTGGGTCAGTGGGTGGAAAGGCAGGAAAGGTGTCGGATGACTGGGGTTAGGTGTTGGCCCCATAGGCAAGGAGATACCTAAAGCAAAGGGACTTTTCCAGCCTCCCCAGTGATGTCTTTCCTGAAACGCATCCCCACCCTAAGAACTATGAGTGACCCCAGCACACCATCCTGCTGGCTCAGCTGGGAGGGGACGGTCTCCAGCAGATCCAGGGCAGCTGCCACCTGAGGCTGTTTGGCTCAGGAAGGAAAATGCCCTGAGTGGAGGGAGTGAAAGCCCTACTCCCCAATTCTGCCAACTGGTAAGCCTGTCTTTGTTTGCAAGACTGAAAAAAAAACCAAAAACCTTCCAGCCTATTGTCCAGTGCTTCTATTTATAGCCACCAAATAATTAAGCAGATCAGCCCAAAAGGGCTGCCTGGCTGGTGGGCCATATGGTGAGTGCACAGGGTGGCCGAGTGGTTAATGGGAGGGAAGAGAGAGGAGCGTCTGGACAGCCTCTTGTTGATGTTCATGCTTCATTTCTTCCCAGTGTGTTTTTGGTCAACAGAAAGATTAAAAATAGCATTTAAAAAAAATTCTGTTCACTGGATGTGACCCTGCAGAGGGAGGCAGGGGGGTTTGGATCATGTTTGCTTTCTCTGGTAACACAGAGTGGCAGTTCTAAGCAGTCCCAGGAAGAAACTCAACTGAAGATTTCCAACTGAAGTACCCCCTTCCTAGTCATCTCTGAGGGGTACCATGGCCTCAAGCTCTTGCTTTCCTCCGTCAAGACCCAAGGGCTCCTTTGGCCAACACTTGGGAGAATTCTTGTGCCCCTGGTGTATTCGTTGTGTCGCCAGCAGACATTGTGGCCATGCTACTCCTCTACCCTCACTCAAGCTCCTCCATGGCTCCCTATTACTTACAGGGTAGAGTTCAGACCTGGCCTCGGTGAACCTTTCCTGCTTCCCTACTCCATCTTCAGTCATTGAGGGCTCCCCACCTCTCCAAACATGAGAGCTGCCCCTTTGAATTTCCATTCTTGCTGGAATGCTCTCTCTCCCTCCCCCTTTCTTGTTCAAATCCTGCTCACCCTGAAAAGCCAGTTACGTGCAATCTCCCTGGCTTCCTCCAATCTCAGAATGATCTCACAGCTGTGTGTGTGGTTCCTCCCCCCCCCCTTTCCTGGACCTTTAGAGCGATTCTGTCTGAGCACTCATTTGGCAATTTATCATGTTCTCCCTGGCAGTGTCTTTCCCACTATTATCTCAAACAGTGATTTAAATATTTTATCAGCACTTGAATCTTCACATTTGTCCTGTTCCCTCCCCTGGACTGAGTCTTCCTGGAGGGCAGAAAGGGGGTCTTCGGTTTCCCTAGCAAGCAGCGTTTTGTCGCGGTCACCCATGCAGACTGTAGAACCCACTACCTACGTTCCATCTTCACTCTGCCTCTCACCAACCACATGCCCTTAGGAAAGTTTTAACCTCTCTGTGCCTCAGTTGCCTTGCCTATACAATGTGATAAAAAGCACACTCATCTCACAGAGTTAATGTGAGGATTAAAGCAGCTACTACATGCAGAAGGCTTAGGTCAGGGCTCCCGAGTGTGTGCCCAGCTCCTTAGCAAGCTTCCTTCCCCTCTACCCAGACCTGGCCCGCTGGCTTGGACATAAGACAAGGACTGGAATTTCCCTGTCCTTTTCATGTGGTGTGGTGTCCTTTGCACAGATGAGACAGCTTTGACCCAGAGAGCGTAGGTAGGAGGTTCCTTAAGGTCACATAGCAGGAAGTGGTGGGGAGCCCAGAGTGGCAGGACTGAATGTCTAGGGCTCCCAGGCACCTACCCCAAGACTTTTCTTTTCATATGTGGACCTGTTGCAGGGTCTTTACTTTGCATGGGCCACCAGAGCAAGCTGCTTTTTATGGTTGAACAAATTTTCCATGAATCACATGGATAGAGGGACACCCCTGCCTTGCAGGACTGCAAGGGGACCATTCACACTGCATTCTGTGGGTCTGGTACCCTCTTAGGTGCACAGAGAGACTCTGGGTGGGAAATCTCCCTGCCAACCTTCCCACCCCACTCCTGAGAGGCCCCTGCAGCTGGAAGATGCAGGAAGCATGGGGGCCACCACGGGGTCTTATTAAAATCCCCCTGGAGCAGGTGGAAGGCTCTGCAGGCAGGCACGGCTGCCCTGTCCCAAGAGCTGCCTCTGGCCACTTTTAGAAAGACCATGAGCTGACACAGCCCTCAGTGCTCAGGGCAGTATTTCGAGGTGGTGAGCTTTCCCCAAATACCGTTCCCTGCCTGCTCTGTGCCAGGGGAGAAATCAGAGCGGGTTGGGATGTGTGTTGTGATGACATGCACAGATGTTCCCAGATCAACAGCACTCCCCTTCCCACCTGCCCCCACCTGGCTCCCCAGCCCCAAAGGGAACAGGATGAGTGGGCTTCAGAAGATGCCACATGATTTCTAATTCAGAAATGGCAGCCTCTGAGCTCAGCCTCGAAAGTGCTTTCTAGGCTGCTTTTCAAAGGAGACAGTTTTTACATAGATTTGTGATAAAGCCATACAGTAAAATGTGATGTTCACAGTACAGCCTAGGAGTGGAGATACAGGTATTCTCTGTGAAATCCTTTCAACCTTGCTGGGCATGTTTGAAATTTTTCATAATAAAATGCTGCAGGGAGAAAGAGTGAGGACTTTGTAGTTGACTGCTTAGGTAGCCAATCCTGGCTCTGCCCCTTCCTAGCTATGTGGTCTTGGAAAAGTCATTTAATCTCTCTGAGCCTTGGTTTCCTCATTGGTAAAAATGGGGTGAATCACAGAACACATCACAGGGTGGTAAGATAATGCATTTGAAGTACTTCTTAGGTAAAGACTTGGGACAATGCATTTAATATCCAGCTGATAGATGCCAGCCATTATTATTATTATCAAATGGAGAGCTTGGATTGGATGGGGTTTTAGAAGAGGCCAATGCACTAGGAAATTAGAAGGTTATTAGTAACCTGAAAGAACAATTCTAGGAGCATGGTGCGGTGAGGATAAAAAGCCAGATGATGGAGTTTAAACAGAGAGGAGAAGTTAAGGCAACAGGCGTACACTATACCTTCAGAAGGTTTGTTAGAAGTGGGAAAGAGAGCTGGGACGAGAGCTTGAGAGAAAAGGGGGTGTGGGGGATGAGCAAATTTGTTTGTGGGCCACAGGGAGAGAGAGAAAGGGAGGGAGGGCAAGTTAGAGATGTGCTGCCCCTCAAAGTGTGGGCCCAGCCGCAGGTGCGTCACCTGGGAGCTCGTAAGAAATGCAAAATGCTCGTGCACATCGAAGGTGCACCCGAGGACCCATTCAGTTCTATGTTCCCAGCCTGACTCTTCCAAGCATTTTATCTAGTCATCCCTAGTTGGATGCAGCCTCTTACCTTATGGAAGGGGACAATAGTTGGCCTGGTTAAGGGATTTGCCTGAGGTCATCCGATTTGTCTACAGAGTATGGTCCTGGCTCCTAGTGTAGGCCTCCTGCCTCTTCGTCCCATGTCCCCCTCTCTCTGTGCGTGTCTAGGCCCTGCCTTGAGAAGCTCCGCTGAGCTCTATGAAATCCGGAAGCCTGGTCCAATGGGCCTTGGTTCTGGTTCTCAGGGTGTCCCTGGGGGGACGTCTTAGGGATATAGGTAACACTATTTTATAAAATCATCACAAACCAAGTTCCCTTGGGTGAGTCGATCTGAATTTCCTATCCACGAATTTTCCTACATCTCTCTGCTCCAAAATCTTACCTGCTTAAAAACTATATAATAAGAACTTTAAAGGACATTTACAAAGGCAGTCATAATCCCCCACCGTAGCACAGCAGCCGCCCTGTCTTTGATTTTTAGAAATACTTTCCATTGCAGAAAAGGCTTTTTATCTTGTGCCACTGACAATACATTTTAACCAAAAGTCCTGCCTCCCACCTGCTCTCTCCCCACTTCTCTCCCTGTCTTGTCCTTCTCTTTTCCTTCCACCCTTTCCCACATGCTGTCCCCAGGGTAACACAAACTTTCCATCCTATGTCTAGAATGTGTCTCTCGGAGGAGGGTGTAGTTAACCAGTCCTGCACGGTAGCAGCCCAGGCCCACCCTTGGCAAGATAAATCTCAGGTCCTGGGAGGCAGAAGGGGGAACAGCAGGCATCAGGAATTTGCTAGAAATATGCCTCCCTATGCCTTCTTTTGCATCTACTCAAGTGGAATGTTTTGGCTGAAGGATTGTGTGTGTGTGTGCGTGTGTGTGTGCGTGTGTAAAGAAATTAGACTGCAATGGTGAGACTTTCCACACCAGGAATCCCCCCTCACTAGCCTAGTATGTTCAGATAATTTTATTTTGATGCCTCTTACCTGTAATAATTTTTAAGCGCCATGTAGTCATTTTTTACTGTGTGTGGCATTCTTAGCATTTATGCCTGCTCATTTCAATAAACAGTTATTGCAGTGTGCCAGCGAGGCGTATTTTAGTACACAGTGATCACAAAATGCAAATGGCACTTCATGAGGCGGGCCATGCCCTGTGGTGCTGGAAACGGCCCCTGCTTTTAGTGCCATAGTAGCTGTGTGACCTTGGGCAAGTTACTTCTCTTCTCTGTGCTTGGTTCCCCTTCCTGTAAAATGGAGATCCTTAACCCTGCTGAGAGGATTACTTAAATGAGATACTGTACGTGAAGCACTTAGCACGGAGCCTGGCAAACCGATCCCTCCCTGTGCTTTCGCTACAAGTTTTCTTTAGAGTTTGAGAACCTGCCAAGCAGTTAATAATCTGTTAACAAACACTGATGTGTTCCGGAAGCCCAGGCTACAAAGGATTGCTTTTGGAGAGTGAAGAATCTTCTTGTAATGTAAATAGTCAACTCCAATGTAGGTTTTTAAGTTTGTGGTTAACCTGTTAAGTTAGTCCAGCTCTACCTGGGGTTCTGGGGAAATCCGTCCAAGTTGGATGTTGCCTGAGAGGCAGGCGTGTGGCCTGAAAAGACGAGCTTTGCCGTGCTCTTTGCTGATGTCCTCAGGTACAGGCTCTGGACTCGGCTTGTGCCAGCTGCCCCCGCAGGTCTTGGGAATGTGTCGGGGTTCGGTTCAGTCTTTCTTTCCTAATTCAGATGTTCTGCACCTACAGGGCCTGTACTCATTCATCAGATCCATTTCCTGAGGGCCATTTGGCTGAACGCCACTAAGTGGTAGAAACATACATCTCACAAATAGGTGATCTAAGATCAGGAAAGAAAGGATTTTACATAGTCTCCCCTTTTTCAAGATTCCGAGTCTCACGGTACAAGCCAAGATTAAGAATTCTGAGCTCTGTCACTGCCAGGTGGTTGGACTGGGCACATTCCCTCCCCTCTCTGGGCTTTTCTGTCCTCATTTGTAACTTGAAGACCATAGAATATACTTTACCTTGGAGAGGCAGGAAACTTTGGAAACCTGATTCATTCATTAGACACGTGTTGCTTTAGTGTTTTTTCTCTTCTGTGTGCCTGATTTCTTTGACATTAAGTAATCTGCTTGTGGTGTTATAGAATCTGGATGTTGAAAGAAATGGTCAAGGTCATTAAGGCTTTATGGTTTCCCCAAGTGCAAGAAGCACACCGCAGGTGGAATGCCAGATACCTTCTAGTGATACACGGGCAAGACCTCGAATCACCAGGGAGAACGTTAGTCCTTTCCAGTTTTATTCCAGTGCTCTGATTCTCTCAGGGAGAAAGTCTCTGTTTGCAGTTTTGAATATCTCTTAACACTCACCCATCTCGTTTTGGAACAAAGGCAGAGCAGCCTTAGGCCAGACTTTGCCAGCATTATGTTTCTTTTGAAGGTTATTGTCTATTTTTTCACTGATGATACCAGTTTTTCACATATGGCAATGTTACAAAGTCTCATTGAAATGTATTTCTTTAATTTAAAAAATGTGACTTCTTGGAAAGAAAACGGTTTATGAAACAACAGTAGGTGCCATGCAGATAGGGCGGAAGTTGGGATGGGGGCACATGGATACCATGTTTAGGAAGCCCTGACCCAGTCCTTCTGGATCAGTCCGAATCCTGCTGACTTCAGCTCCATTTCTGGCCTCACCAGGGATGCATAACCAGGGGGCAGCGTTCACCAGCCAGAGGGGTCCTTGAAGCCAGGGGTAGTGTCTTTTGCATCCTTGTCTTCCGGCGCCCAGCACAGGGACCTAGACATGTTATTATTCGTTTATTTAACACATATTGAGGGGGCACCTGCTCCTCAGCTGCCTTGTGCTGTGCCTGGGGGTCTGGTAGTGAGAGATGCTCTTGTTGAATGCTGGATGTCTTCATACCAAAGAACTGACACTAGGTTGTAATGGCCCAAAACCCACATCACAGAAATAGGTTGGCCTCTTGCTTAAGGGAGGGTGGAGCTGGTAAGATTGGCCTCGAGGTGAGTGGGAGAGGGGTTCTCCATGATAGAGTTGCTCCTAAATGTTGCCTCCCTGTTCTTTGGCCAACAGCTCTACCCCACACTGTCCAGAATGTAGCAAATTATTGCCATGGGAGCCACCATTCTCCCCAAAGCAGCAGGAGGGACACCTGTTTGGTGCAGTCTGATTTCCCAGCAGTCAGTTCTTCCACGGGGAAGATGGCCCAGAAGGCGAGAGGCAGGCCCTGCTGCAGGTGTCTGAGACTGTGCTTAAGGGCCCTTGGCAGCAGTCAGCAGGCTGTGGGGCTCGCCCCAGTGTGCAGTTAGCAGGGGGTGTGGCTGGAAAAGCAGAGAGAAGCTCATGTCCTGCATGTTGGATGAGGAAGGCTGGACTCCAGGGCTGGGGAATGTTGGTGATGTAAGAAGTTTAACTGAGTTGCCCAAAGGGAAGGCATTCAGAGGCTGGATGTGGCTCTGATGGAATTTCAGTTTTCCTTGTAGCCTGGGACCCGGCCTTGAGACCATTAGGACATTGGCTGCACTCTGCTCGGTGCCACTGTTTGGACTGGGGAAGTCAAAATCATTTGTCAAAAAATGAAATCACTTTCCTTTGAAGAAATTAAAGCTGACATCGTGACGGTTGCCTGATTCCTGAGCCCCACTCCTCTCCGACCCCCTCCGTTTGAAATATGAAATATGCATCTTTGTTATTTATGAACAGATATCGATGATCTCTCCACCTCCGACCTTGACCTCTGACCTTGACTGTCCCCCGATCCCTCGCCTCACACCATCATAACCCTCCCTGACCACCCCCCGCCCTTCGCCCCTCTATGAATGTCTCCCACCCAGGTGTAGGATAGGAAAGTCTGTTTTGCATTTTACATGATCAGTTTTTAAAAGCTGGAAGTTTAATGATTTGTTTTTTCGGGTCGTACCAGAATGTCTCGGCCTCGAGTGGCTCCATCGAAACGACAGTGCGCGGGAACATGGGGTTGAAAGTGGGGACCTGTGAGTGCTCCACGGGCTGGTCCCGGCTCAGCTACAGCCTCCTTGTGCGAGGGAGGGCGTATCCGGCCTTCCCCTTGCGTGGCACTCTGCTTCTCCTCGTCCCGAGACGGGCTTCGGGTCCCTCAGTTGAGCACATCTCCTCGTTTCCGCATTCCAGTTTGCTTGTTGGTGTGACGGGACCCCAAAGCTGACCTGCGGGCCTCTTCTGATCCTGAAGTTTCTGCGTCTGACGCGGGGCGGCTGTGCTTGAGTCCACAGCAGTGAGATGGGGAACAAAATCAGGATGGCCACTTGTTTCCTGTGGGTTTTATGAGGGGTGTCACTACAGAGTAAGGGCGACAGGTGGGCAGGGGCCGTCCCCGTCTAGTCCGCTGTCTAGAGTGGCGCCAATAAGAATTGGCTGACTGAGTGAAAGAACGCAGGCAATTGTATTAGTTTTGTGCAAAGCATCCAATAAGCCTCAAGGAGGCCAAGTCCCCTTGGCCTCTCCTTAAGCACGAGCTGACCCTGGCAGCCTGAAGGTGCTGAGGAAGGGAAATGAAAGGAGAAGGTAGAGTGAAGCCTGAGTCCCACAAGTGTAAGGGGTTTGCTGTGTGCTTTTCCCGTCCCCAGCCCAGCGTCCCAACCTCTAAGCCTTTTGCTGTTAGTTTTCTAAAAGCAGACTGGGGAGAAGCTGCAAATATCTAGCAGTTGGATTTGTGTTGCAGCTGTCAAGACATCCTTAGGCCGCAGCTGCCTAGGGCTGAGCCCCTAGCCTCTGCTCAGCGGCCTGCTGGTCACCTCTGTCATCTTTGGACTGGCTGGAGCCGAGCTAAACCAGGAGAGGAGCCCTGGGCCTGCCCTCTGGCTTAGACCCTTCTCCATTCTTGTGTCCTTACACTCTGCTTGGAAAGGCACAGAGCTTGGAGCCATAAAGGCTGAAAGAGGATCTCTGGGACACCAGGGGCCTCGAGGTATGATTATATTTCAATCCCCATGCAAAATTGTGGAATGTCATGCCATCCAGCTTCCCTGTCAATATTATTTCTATTGTGTTGCAATCTGAGAACGGGAGCCAATCTATGGCCTCGCCAGTGCCTCGTTTTGGCAGCTGAGACCATCGAGGGAGCGAATGATCAGTCACTGTATGTTGTCTGGCTCAGAGCGACAAGACAGTGGTACCTTGATGTGCTGTCTTCAGGAGGGGACATTGGGCCAGCTAATCTGAGCCGGAAATTGATCTCTCATCTCTTGGAACTGGTGCAAGTGCAGAGATGTCCAGAAGACATGGCAGGGAAGGTGGGAGCTGCCATCCTGGAAAGAGTAGTTCTCTGCAGCCCGGAAAGGCCAGGGTGCAACATGACCCAAGAAAATCATGAAGAGGACAGAGAGGAGTGGGGAGGCTTTATTGTGTTAGTGATGATCTGTGAGTTATAATCAAGGCATGTTGATGGACAGGGCCTTGGCTTTTGTTGGCTGCCAGTTTATTTCTTCCTCCAAACTTAATTGAGGCCAGCCACAATACAAAGGTGTATTGTGCTGATACACAGATGAGTCAGCTTTAGTGACTCTGGGATTTGCACGTAGATTGGCAGGCGAGATGTACATGGACGTGAAGTAGAGTGGATGGTGTCTTCTCACACCCTCCCTTGTCATCGCCATTGCGAGGTCCTCCTCAACTAGGTCTGCAAAAAGTGCCTGCTTTGTCTGTTCCTTGGAGAATACGCACACTAATTTTTCACTAGGCATAGTTCCTAGGCCAGTGTTCTGAGTGGTGGTGGTAGAACCAAACTCGACTGTGGGAGGATGGTTTCCTCTATCTTGTATCTTGTCGTGGATGACACCTAAATCGTGTAAGAGGAGGAGGTAGGCTGGGAATCAGGACTTCAAGCTTCTAGACATGGCTTTGCCACTTATCTGTTAATAGGATTTAGAAACGTGACTTCTTATTGCTTCAGTTCATCTGTTCAATGGGGAGGTTGGGTGGCCTGGCATATGTCAATATATGTATATGATATATAGTAATACATATTATATATATATCACAAAATCGTCTTTGGAGTGTTAGTTCTGAAAGATGTAAATAGGTAGTAGGAATAAAGGAGTTTTGTTTGGGAAAGTTTGCAAAATTCTAGGTGAAACACAGTTTTGTTCTTACTGCAGAACTTTTTGAGGCCTTTAATATACTAATATGGGGAATCACCAAAAGTAGGTACAGTATGCAGTGATCCCTAAGCTTAGCTGACTCTGGAATTCTTGTGTTACAGAGAAGCTTACTGAACAAATATGCCTTGCGATCTGCTTTGGGAATTGCAAGGCTAGACCAGCAATTCTCAACTGGTGGCAGTTTTGCGCTAGGGGCCATTTGGCTGTGTCTGGACACCTTTTAGTTGTCACAGCTGGGGCTGTGGTGGGGGTGACTTACATCTAGTGGATACTTGCATCAGTGGCCAAGGATGCTGCTGAACCTCCTACAACACACAGGACAGTGTCCTCCCACCCCCAACAAAAGTTTATCCAGCCAAAATGCCAACAGTGCTGAGGTTGAGAAACCCTGGACTAGATAGTCCCTGAAACCCCCCTTCCCTTCCCAGGTTTAATGTTTGGAGGATTGGGTGGTCTTGTGACCCTTCCCAACTTTGGCATACCAGTTCACCCTGAGGGATCTCTGGCCCTTGAGCTATATTATTTAGAAGGCAGGAGAGGCGAGGCCATTCTTACTCCTCCTTGCAGAGACTTGGCACATTTCTGACTCAAGATCCATATGTCCGTATATCTACATATTCAGTAGCCAGGGCCCGGCACTCCTGGCCGTTCAAGGGCTGATGGCTAAGTGAGAAGAACATGAAGTCCCCCTTCCCTGGGTCTTGTTTCCACCTCCAGTGGCCAAGCTGGGGAAGCTGGCTTTGCTCTGTTGTCTGAGAAACTTGCATTTCAAAGCTCACTGCTTGCCAGGAGCAATTCCTGCAGACGGAGCTGAGATTCCAAGAAGATGCTCCAGCTCTCGGAGATTCATCATCTTTATGAAGTTTTAAAATCACAGATGGTTTTTATGGATGCTCAAGGTATTCCAGACTTCCATGTTTCCTTTTGACCACGCCCCCTTCCCCAAACACACATTTTTCTCCAGTAACCAAAACACACTAGGTAATGGAAATTCCATCACGGGCCGACCCGCAGAGACTGAATGGGACCAGTGCAATTATGTCTGAAGCAAGGTGCTGTCACAACTAAATAGCTTCTCGCAGAAATGAATTTTCCTATGAATAACTTCAGGGAAATCAGCCTGCGATGTACACTCCTTGTTAGCTTCCCTTCCTTCTCTAGGCTTGGGAGTTAGCTCTTTCCCTAAGGATTCTCTCCCACCACTGGGCCACTGGGCAGGTCTTGGCAGTCTTGCCCAGGGTGGAAATGCATTTCCTGCCTGCTCCCCACCCCACAGTCCTGTGCTTGTGCTCATCCAAGAGGCCCTTGCTGTCTTTAGGGATATGAGCCATTTATTGAGCACCTCGCTTCTCCCTGGGGAGGCAGCATAGACGGTGCGGGGGATGGCTTCGTCACCCCAGCTCTGTCACTGACAGTAACTTAGGGGGGCCTTGGGGAGGCCGCGTTGGGACTTCCCATCTCTCTCTCCCCACCCATAGAGGAGGATCCAGAGGTATCAGATGTGATTGAATGAGTGAAATTCACGCTGCAGACTGTATTGGCAACTGGGCTTGGAGGGGATTGCATAAGACATCTTCGTTCAAAAGGAGGCTCAGTGATGGGTGATTTATTGGGGGAAAAGTCTGGGCTCTCACTGAATTGGTTCAGACATTTGTTGAGGGTTACCCACGTGCTAGGGAGTGCTGCTATTTCTTCTGAAGGTTGCAGAAGCTATAAATATGGAGATGAAGAGAGAGGGGAAGGAAGGCCATTGTAAGGTTTTGGGCTAGGCGTAGAGGGGCTGCCAAAGACTTCCCACCACCCCTGACCAGCACCGATTCAGTACTGTGCATCCGGGGGTTGTGCAGAGCGTCCTCTGCATCTCGGCTGACACCCTGTGTGGTGCATATTAGCAATTTCCCCTTCCAGAGGAGGCTGCTGAGCCTCAGGGAGGTTAAGAACCCACCCAAGGACACCTGAGTTAGAAACTACCAGAGTTGGGATTTGAACTCAGTTCCGTCCGATTCTAATGCCATGCCCTTCAGTCTGTGCCTCCTGTGAGCACTGACTTGATTAGGGGCCTTGTCTCCCAGCCTGCACCGACTCTCCGCTGCCTCAGTGCTCCAGCCAGGCTCCAGGCTCTGGGGGAGGATCTGAGTGACCCTCCAGGCTGTGACAGCACCATGGTGCTTGCATGCAGCCAGACAGGCCTGCCTTTGGGAAGAATTGCCAGGCACCGCACTCAGCAATTGCATGTGCTGAGTGCTAGAGCTGAACTCCCCTAAGAAGAATTTTCTAAGCCGTAGCCACAACTCATAAGTGGATTAAGAAATCAATTCAGTGGGTTGCAACCAATGTTAAAAAAGACACAAGCTATCACAGCACATCCCTTGTAATAGGGTTAGGTATTGTTTCATGAATCCTGGGTTGCAATTACTTATGTAGTAGGTATGTATGGGTCACACTGGAAAACATGCTTCTTACTTTGGGTTGAGGTCGCCGGTTTGAAAGCACGGCCCTGGCGGGAAACTGGGCATACGCAGGGCTGCAGGGGGAGGTGTGCTGTGTTTGTGCTTTACATTTCAGCTGGGGAGGGCCTTGAAGAGGGCAAAGGGCACAGCAGGTCTTGGCAGGTGGGTCAGCAAGGGTTGGCCACTCTGAGCTGGCTGGAAGTGTTGTAGGGGCTTCAGAGATGGTTAGAGGAGGCCTCTGCCATTCCCTAAGTCCTTTCCTTTCCAGTCAGAGAGATCAGCTCAGCTCAACAAGAGACTATAACAGGCAATATCTACAAGAATAACAGAGCAGTTTCAAAGTTGCAACGCACCTGTGGTTAACCAACATGACTTCTAGCGCAGACTGCCTGGGTTTAAATCCCAGCTCAACCTCTAATAGCTGTGTGACCTGGGGTGGTTCTCCTAACCCTTCCATGCCTCAGTTTCCTCATCTGTAAAATGGGCATAATAATAGTACACACACTACATAAAGTTGTTATGAGGATTAAGTGAATTAACCTTTATGGAGTGCTCAGAACAATGCTCGGCATGCAGCCATCATATGAATGTTTGAGTTATATATTAATAAAAATAAGTCACATAAGCTCTATTTGAGAACCCAACAAGAAGCTTTACCAAGGCAGGACTTGAAGTAGTCCTTGAAGATTACTGCAGTTGATATTCTTCTTCTCATCATTGTCATTAGTAACTATTATTTGCTGGGCCATAAATATGTTCCAGACGTTGTGTAGAGTCCTTCAAATATGTCCTAAAATCCAGTAAAGTGGGAATCGTTGGGCCCATTTTACAGATGGGGAAATGAATGTTCAAAGAGGGTCCGAGCCAGGCCCAGGTTGGCCCAGCTCTGAAGCCCGTGCTCTTGAAACAGACAACACGTTCGGTGTTTGGCCTGCTGCCGTTGTTTCCTTCGAAGATGTGGCTGCTTTCGCCCTTCCCTGTTCCTGAATGAGAAAGGGCACTGTCCTCTCACCTGGGCAGAGGGAGAACTTTGAGGCACAGTGTCTCTGTGTAGTGCACAAGGCCCGCCTTGAGGTTGACGCGGTCTCCACTGTGGAGACTTGGTTCCTGACGGCCCCTGGAAGGTCCTGTTTGGGTTGTGCTGAGGTCCAGAGATGGGTCAGCAGCCTGCTCCACCCTGCGCTTGGCTTACCCTCTCCTAGCCTCAGAAACCAAGCCCTGTCTGGACAGAGAGCCCCTGTGCTGTGTTGTCTCAGCCTGCAGGCCAGCAGGCTCCCAGGCAGGGTGTCAGACCTAGCAGAGACCATGCATTTTTAAATGCCTTCCTGCCTTTGGAGGAAGGTTCTTGAAAAATGCCAGAATCATTAGGGCTCTTAGTCATTCAGCTCAGCACCGGGGAACTAAGGATCAAAGCTCTGTTCTCAGCAGGAGAAATCCTGCCACCCTGGCAAGGCAGGGAGTGGGGGCAGCCCATGCTGCCACTCCAGGGGGACCCCAGGACACCCTAGGGGGACCCCGGACTGATGCCTCCAGGGTTGGTGTGGACCGATTGCGAGTTGGCTCATGGGAAAAATGAGGACAACGAGAAGGCAAGGCCACAGCTACACCCTAGGGACAGACTTCGGCTGAGCACGAGCTGTATGTCTAGGTCTTACCCAAGCACACTGGACAAACATGAAGGGGAAGGCACGGCTGCTGCCCTCAAGGGGAGTCTGGTTTGGCTGGGGAGAAGCTTGAGCTCAGGAGCCTAAATCTGTAGGATTGCAGAGAAGGGGCATTTAGGGAAACTAGGTGGTCTTAAAAAGCTTCCTGCAAAAGAGAAAACTCAGAGGAGGATAACCAAGGATTTGGAATGACTACAGTGTTAGGTCTGGGCAGTGTGTTTACAAATAATATTCCCACCTTCTGCAAGTTACCACCAGCCCTCCAACACTTACCTCCTCATTCGTTCATTCAACACATACCCAGTAGGTGCCTGCTCCGGCCCAGGCCTTGTGCAGGTAGCAGTGCACACAGCTGCACACTGCCTCTCCCCCTGGGCTCAGGGTCTAGTGAGGGAGACCAGCATTAAACAAATGGATCTGCAAATAGCTGTGAAATTAAAACTGCAGCGAGCCCAGCAAAGGAAATAAATGGGTTGCTATGAGAAAAAAGAACAAAACAAAACAAAAAAACCAAGGGTCTCTAATTTGGACTGAGATGTGCCGTGTGCATCTGTCAAAATCCTGCCCATCCTTCAAGGCTCGGCAGAAATACCACTTCCTTCATTAAATCTGCCTGTTCCCAAGACTCCTTCCTGCCACTTAATAGGTCGTCTGCCACACTCTGCCTTCCTCTCTGGTGTCATATTCTACCTTTATTTAGTTTGGGGCACTTGTCTACTTACCCTGATAGATCTTCAGCTTCTGGAAGCAGAGGCTGTAGTTTATTGTCTGAGAACCTACTGTGAGCGCTCCTTTCTGAGAGATGCACAGGTGAATTATTCTTGAGTGAATGAAAGAATATAACTTTTCACTCTTACCCAGACACCCCCATGGTTTGTAGCAAATCCCTGTGGTGACAGCACAGGCTCCAGAACCAGCTGCTTACTGCTGTGTGACCATAGGCAAGTGCCTTGACCTCTCTGAGGCTCATCTGCCACATGGAGGGATGTTAAAAATAGTCAAAAGGATGGAAAGGGTGCATGTGCGTGCACTGCTTAGATCCATACTTGGCACACTGTGCTTTATAAGTTGGTAGTAATGGGCCAGACACATCCAGCATCTCTCAAAATCCTCACGAACCCACTGCAAAGCATTTATAATTATTCCGATGTTATAGCTTAGAGACTTGAAGTTTCAAAGGGTTTACTAACCTGCTCCAGTTTGCACAGCAAATTAGATTTTAATACAAAACAAAACCAACAAAATGAGGCTGATCTGCAAAACCCAGGACTGTCTGACTCCAGAATCTTGTCTCCTATGACAATGTCCCATTCCTCTGGCTAGCTGAATTCTCAGTGCTGTAGTCAGAGGCTGAGATGATGGTGTTCTGGACGTCCCCCACCTGGCCAGACACTAATGTGCTGTTCACGAATCGACTGGACATTTGAAATTAAATACTGGCCTTGTGAGGGATGGAGGAAGGAATACTTAACTTCCAAGGGGTGCCACTGCTCCACTCATGTCAAAGAATCAGACCTCTCTCATTTCTCAAGGGCCTTGGGGTGGGAGAGGGCATCCCCAAAGTCTCATACCTGCTGCAGCAGGAAGCATGGCTTTGCCCCCTGTAAAACACCTGGAGTTTTTCAAGTTCACACAGACTCCATGGGAGCTGCCAGCTCCGGGCGGGCGTGGATTGGAGAGGTGGGGAAGGCATTTAGTTGGTTCTGATTTTTCATTCTGTGGCCTCTGAGCTTGGGAATACAGAGTTCCCCACCTGCTGGTGTCCCCTTCCTCTCCTTCCACAGTGACAAGCTGTGTCCACATTCTCTTTCTGGCTCCTGCCTAAGGTATCGGGCACAAAACTGTGTCTGCCTGAGTCTCTTTTGAGAATAAAAATTATACCCCTTATTTTTCTAAATGGAGAGGGTATAATTTATGACTAAAACCAGGGTACTCAGACTGTGAAAATATCTATTGCTTAGCCGTTTCTATGTCGATCTGAGAGGGCGTGTATAACTCAGACCCCGAGGAGAAGAAACCATTTCTTTGTCACCGAGAAGCCCCTTGTGAGTGTCTCCCAGTGAGAGGCAGGACCTGTGGAGCCCAGGATAGGGCAAAGCCAAGTCTCCTTATTTATTGACTTTTTTTTAGACTAAAAAATAATCACATGCTTTTTTTTTTTTTTTGCCAAAACCAGCCCCACGACATGAATACAACAAAACATTGCATTAATTAGATAATCTAATTTCCAAAGAGAGACCCCAGCTCAACCACCCACCAGCTAGCAGATGACAAAGGGATCGGATAACTGAAGCTGTTGGTCCCTTGAAGTTCACGTGGACGCCTACCAAGGATTCGGCCTGGGCCAGAGCTGAGAATGTCTCAGACTGGACTGTTTCTCAGGGCTGCCACAACGAAGTGCTACAGACTAGGTGGCTTGAAACAACACAGATTTGTTGTTTCACAGCTCAGGAGGCTAGAAGTCTGAAATCAAGGTGTTGACAGGGCCATGTTCCCTCCAAAAGCTGTAGGGGATTCTCCTTCCTTCCCTCTTCCGTGCTCTGGGTGGTGGCTGGCAGTCCTTGGCCTGGAGCCGTCACTCCAGCCTCTGCTTCCGTGGTCACATGGCATTCTCCTTCCTGTGTGTGCCTCTTTCCTCCTCTTGTAAGGATTAAGAGCTCACCCACTCCAGGATTACATCTGTAAAAACCTTATTTCCAAATAAGGTTTACATTCACAGGTAGTGGGGATTAGGACTGAAACATACCTTTTTAGGGAGTGCACTATAACCCATTACAGGTGCCTCATGCTAGAAAGGTGCGTCAGGGCTTCCTCTGCCCATGTGAGGAAATGGACAAGTTGGGCTTCTTCTGGGAATTGGATCCTTAGAAGGAGGAGGAAACCCCAGCTGGAGGACTTAGCCTTGAAGGCCTGTTCCTCACCCCCCAGATCAGTGTTTCTCAAACTGGGGTGCCGAGGCCAGCAGTGTTATCATCAGCTGGGCACCTGCCAGGGTTGTAAATTCTTAGGCTTCACCTCAGACCTAATGAATCAGAGACTCTGGGGTGGGGCCCAGCAAGCTCTTGTTTAATAAGCCTCCCAGGTGATTCTGATGCACACTAACGTTTGGGAACCAGTCCTCTAAGTTCTTGCCTTCTACCCTCACTGCAGCCCTTTCCAATGGGGGTTGCCTTTAGATGCTGGTAAATGTTTGCAGTTAAAGTAGAAAGTTCTTTGGTTGAATATACCAAAGCTGTATGGGGCTGTCAGACAAGTTTCTCGACTGAAGGACGGTTCTGTGTTTTTGATATGCTCCATGCACTCACTGAGCACTGAACACTTCCAGGAAGGGAAACGGTAGCATTTGCAAATCTCATCGGTAAGGGAACCACCCCTTTCTGTGGAGTGTCCTACTGGACTGGTGTTCTGGAGAACACACACTGGGCAATGCTGCTCTAGTCCACACATCAAGGCATTCAAATGGATTTTTATGAATCACCTTGTAAGAACCAGGTGCCGTGCTGGGGGGAGTACATCAGTGAACAAGACACAGTTTCTGTCTCCAGGAAACTTACCGTCTAGTGCAGCAGCTGGCACGCCGCAGGCTGCAGGCCAAGTCTGGCCTGCCATCTGCTTCTGTATGGCCTGTGAGCTAAGAATGGTTTTTACATTTTTAGGTAGTTGAACAAAATTTTTAAATGAAGGATATTTTATAAAACATGAAAATTATATGAGATTCAGATTTCGGTGTCTCTAAATAAAATCTCATTGGAACACAACCACATTCATGTGTTTCCATACTGTCTGTGGCCACTTTTGCCCCACAACGACAAAGCACATAGTTGCAACAGAGACCATATGGTGCAGAGCCTCAGATATTTACTATCTGGCCCTTTGCAGGAATGGTTTGCCTATCCCTGGGCTAGGGAAGCAAAGAGGCACTGAACAAGGATTTGCAAATGCCTGGAGGGTTGCAAAGGAGAGGTGCAAGGCCGCACTATTGGAAGGTTCTATTGGCCTGTGGGGAAAGTGGTGGTGGAGGTGGAGGGTGAGATAGGAAAGGCTTTCTGGAGAAAGATCTTAAGGGTGAATAGAAAGTCTCGGACATAGCTAAGTGGAGAAGGTTGTTACAAGCGAAGGAAATAGAGTACCTGGAAATCCCTGAGTTAGAAAAGAGAACCACTCTGGGAAAGAATGGAGGACAGTCCAGTATAGCCAGAGCCTAAGGAAAGTGAAGCCAAGAGTGGTTCAGGGTGTGGCCAGATGCCCGGCAAAGGCCAGACACGCCAGAGCGTATATGAAGGCCATGCTGAGCGTTTTGAACCCTACCTTAAGAGCAATAGGGAATCATTATAGAGTTTAAGCACAGGAATGATGTGATTGATATACGCCTTGTAAGGTGTCTCTTTTTCAGTGTGGAGAATGAGCAGGGAGCTGGCGCAAGAGTGGCCAGTGTGATACTGTGCAAACGATTATGAAGCTCAGTGGTCAGCCAGGGGAGGGAAGGCGGGGTGGGGAGAAGTAGATGGTTTGAGAGGTAACGGTTCTCTGTGATGCTCATCTTCTCCCTTTCTGGGCTCTTTGTGCTCCTTGACACCCTAAAGAACCTTCTTTCCTCTTGCTGGGTCGGTGCCCTTGGGCCCTAACTTATTAATACACATTGGTTGCTACTACTACAAATCCATTAGGCCTAGTGCGCAACATAAGAATTAATAAGAAACATAAGAATTAATAAGCCTCTTGTTCCTAACCTCAAGGTTCTTAGTGGGGAGAATGATGGATGTAGCCTCAGGACTGGAATGTTATGAGGGCAGATAACCAGAGGGACAACTGATACTCCGAGGGGACAGAGAGGAAGTGTCTCACAAACACAGCTGGAAGGTGTTAATTCTAATTGAGCAATCTGGAGTGGCTTCATGGTGGAGGCAGCTTTTAACTTTGTCCTGAGGGATGCGTAGGATTTAGAAAGGAAGGGAGCAGTAATAAATCCAACATGAGCAAAATGATAGTCCTGTGACAGCGTGGGCTGGGTGCAGAGGGCGAGGGGAGCTGTGTGGCTGTTGAGAGTGATCAGGGGAGGCTTGCAGGGGTGGGGAGAAGGGGTAAAGAGGTGGTCCTGGGGTTTCTGACCTGGTTTGGAAACTCAACCCAGACTCCTGATGGCTTCGTCTTCCTGACGCTTTAATATGGGCTGTGCTGGAACCATGAGTGACCTTCAGGAGTGGCTCGGCAGGGCAGCGGAAGGCTCACTCTTTTCTCTGATGGCCAGGGCCCTGCCTGCCTGATTTCATGACCTCCCAAGGAAGGTACAAACCATGAATCACATTCCCCTCTCTGTGACCTTGTTTATAGGCGCAGCCCTTAAGCCGGGTCAACAGTGAAGTATTGTATCAACAAGTCCTCTGGAGTTTCTCACCCATCGATCCTGTGACTATTTCTGATTGCTCCTGACCTCCCACGTTCTCTGCTCACTGGTGCTCTGGCCCCTGGGACCGGCGACTTTTACTGAGGTTTTCTGGTTCTTGGTCCTGCTGTGGAGGGCTGTGACATGGGGTTATGTGCAGTCTGAGTCTTCCGTCCTGTGCCAGCAGATTCTTAGTAGATGCTGGCGATGATGATGATGGATCTCTTAAGAGATGTTTGTTGTTTTATTTTTTTAAAACCTTTTAAAAATAGTATAATGAAACAGATACACAGATAAGTATATAAAACCCAAAAGTGCAAAGTAGCGACTAATTAGGAGAAAATCCATTTCACTACCACTGAGTCAAGAAATAAAATAGTGGCTTTACCCCCAGAAGCTTCCATGTGCATTCCTTCTCCTTGGCTGGTTTCTCACCTTTGACATCTCAAGTCTAAGAAATCTTAGTAACAACTATCTCTGCCAAACTTCTCGTCAGAGAAATAGCTGCAAAAGGAGCAGAAAATAACAAAGACTTGGGATTTGGGCAACAATCTGACCTTTCTTTCAGAGCTGCCGGCACAAAGAAGGTCCCCGTCTCTCTCAGTGCTAAGGGCCGGACTGACAGTTGTTATGGAAACGTGGGCCTCCCAAGATGCTAGCTCAGGTGATGACCACAGCGCTCAGACAGGGGCCCCGGCCCTGCAGGGCTCTTCTCTCCTTGCAGTTGTTAGATCCTTATAATATGAGACTTCTGAGATTTAAAAGAAGCTTCCCCTCTTGTGTTGCCTTCATCTCAGTGCCCATCTGGTGGGTCCACATCTCTGTGCAGTGATGCCCTAACGGGGCCCTGACAGGGACAGGGTGGGCAGCATGTTTCCCTTTGTCCAGGGGAGCTCACAGCTCTGGGTGAGAATGTGGCAGAACTAACAACAGTTTAGTCATAATTCATTAGTAAGCCTGACATTCAGGTTACAGGCAATTTTGCAAACTGCATTTTCTAGCAATTGTCTTGGGCCCCCCTCTGGTTAGAGTCTGTATTTGTTGAAGGAGGCCAGTCCGAACAGGAATGAGGGGAAAAATGACTTCCAGTGGAGGAGAAGTCTGAACAGCTTGGTCCTCCCTTCCAAGAGAAAGGCGTGTGTCTTTTGAGATTTCACTAGTTGGGGGGCACTTCCGCCGGTAGCTCTTCAAGTATCTATACTACTGGGTGTGTTGCAAATAGATGCACCACTTCATCTACTGGGGAAGGAGCTCCCTACGTATGCAAGCGTATGGGCATTTTGGCTTCCTCTCGGCCCGTTTTCTACGTCTGACTTCATCGCAGGGCTGAACCTGTCACTTTGTCAAGTGTGTCCTCCTCACTGAGGTCTGGAGACCGGGAAAGGGCGTGGGTGCCCCTGGGTGTAGGGAGCCGACACTTCCAGACACTCGGTGAGCTCTGTCTGGGTGGAAAACCTCATCTGAAGCCAGACTGAATCACACCAGTTTCTAAGACATTCCTCAACCATGTTAGGCAAAAGAGTCCCCCACTGACAAGCTAGGGTAGAAGGAAACCTGATATAATTTTGGAAAACCCTTCCTGGAGAAAGAAGGTTCTCACAGCTGCTCCATGCCTCTCCCGACGACCGGGGTTGGAGGGGTCCCAGGCCACGGCAGGAGATTGATGGGCCCGGGAGTGCCAAGTGGAGCTGAGGCTTCGCTGAGCCGGGCACTTGCTATTCCTAACTCCCATCAGGGGTCGAGAAGGAAAAGGAGAAGGAGTCCTCTGAACCCCTCTCCTTTCCCTGGGCTGTTGAGTTATTGTTTTTATCTCACCTTAGCAGCTAGTCCAGACTCTTGTGTTTGGCTGCTGTGTTGAAAACCTAGGTCCAAACTAGGGTGTGGGGGAGCTCAGGGGCACAGGAGGCTGAGGTTTCAGCACCCAGCCAGGGGCGTGGGCAGGAGCAGGGTCCAGGGAGCAGGGCAGCAGGTCTGAGTCTGGGCCCTCCTGCTCAGAGCAGCGGGTCTTCCTCTGTGTGCCTGGCCACCTGGCCATCTTCCTCCTCCCGAGGTCTGACTATCTTCCTAGGCCTCGGTTTCCTGAATGAGGGTCATGTTACGCGTTGGGAAAGGCAGTCTGACGACCTAATTGCGACAGCTCTTTTGACCTAAAGCCAAACCCCGTCCAAGTTCAGCAAATGGAAGAGGCAGAAAAAGGTTCAGTCAGTGAGGTCTATAGGCGCAGACTGGATTAGGTTGTAAATTACGGTGGAAATTTTCCTGGAACGGGACAGATCCTTTTGTAAACAAGAACATTCATCTTTTTTTTTTTTTTTT